>CAHIKZ030005352.1:1445000-1867500 GCA_903632075.3 Acanthosepion pharaonis | reverse complement strand
GTATATGGTTAAAAATTGGATTGAGTATTTACACAAAAACAGAAAGGGGCGTAAGACAAGGATGTGTCTTCACCAGAATTATTTAACTTCTACAGCGAAGCTATGCTAAAATATCTGGAAACCCTACCAGAATTTATTATCAGTGGGTCTTATCTTTACAATATGAGATAGGTAGATGGTACTTTTGACGGCAGTAAAAATGCAAAACCTCCTAGATGAGGTTGTAGAGAAGAAACGAATCGTAAGAATGCAGGAAGTATGGTTGTCTGAAAGAGAAAATGATCAACATCAACAGACGCAGATGTTTAAATATCTTGAACATATTTTAACAGAGGATTGAAATCCGAGCACACATTGAATTAGCGAAAGATACATTGCAAGCTAGAAAAGTCACTAAGAAACAGAAAAATTTGCTCAGAAACAGATCAAAGAAAAGAATGCCGAATTGCTATACTATGTCAATGGAAATTTATGTCAGTAAATACTAGACAATCTCCGTACAGATTATTATAAAACCAGCGACAGAATATTACTGGGAAATTAAACAACTTCGAGACTAGTCAGTTCCTAAATGGGTGCCTACCTAGAAATACCAGTTGATCGAAGTTTGGATGAACGGGTGGTGCAGTGGATAATGGATCAGAATTTTTAATCAGAGAGCCGAGTTCCAATTCCAGTTAAAGATAGCATGACAGACTCGAACCCTCGTCGATCAGATTTTTAAATTCATTTTACTTCTCTTAGACTGGTTATCGCCCCATAGCTAGAATAGAGTACAAAGATGAATGCCTTTTTCCAAGAACATTAGTGCGAAATGAACGAAATAGAATCGAGTGGAAACTGAACCCGGCACTCCTAATTGACTTTTCGCGCTGCTATCTATTACACCATCCACACCTCCTCATAAAAAAGAGTAGATATTTTAAAAGCTGGTTATACATAGGAAAAAAGAATGTAACAGCAAATTTGTTATTTCTTGTCGGCCTCTGCAAATTTTGTGGTTTAGAGGAAATACGGCAGGATTATTCGTGCCGTGCCTGTTCAGGACGTTGACGATCATGGCTCTCCACTTTTCTCTGACCTTCATAGCTCTTAATAAAAGTCGCCTTTTTGATATATCTCCTAAATCTTATTCCGTTATCTAGTTACTCAAGCTCGCCATATAGTTTATGAGTTATTTTTCTCTATCTTGACTTCAATCTGTTTTGTGAGTATCCTGATGTTGTATAAGTTTCATTTTTGTTTCTATTTAATCTTAAACTCATTCATTGCTCACATGTTCAGTACTTGGTATTCTCAGTATGCATCTGTAGAACTATATTTCTCCAGCTTCAAGTCTCTTCTTCATCTGTGAGGATATTGTCCAGCATGCACTGTCATATAGAGGGACTAATAATACGTATCAGTTTAGTACTCTTTTCTTTGTTACTAACGAATTTGTTTCTTAATCTTTTTTAGTTTTGAAAAGCATATTTCGCCATTCCAATGGACCTTCGGATTTCAATGCCACACTTTCCGTCTTCTGGTAATCGACTACTTTTAAAATTAAATTAGAATTGCATTTCATATTTGAACCTCTCTCGTATTTATACAAGTAATGGTGTGTCAATATTTGTAAAAATAAAGGGGTGTCTGCTTTTATAACTGCGCATATGTATGTGTTTGTGTGACTGTCCGCGTGTGTGTGATGCTGGTTCTTAGCATGTTTGTTAAAACCCTAATCAGATTAACTATTTTAAATAATGATTTACAATCTTTTTCTTTTCTTTTTGCATTCCTTTCGTGGGTATTGCTCGTGCCTTCTGAAACCTATACAAAAATCTTTTCTTTGCGTCGATCATTATTTGTACATATTTTTTATTTTCATTTTTAATTCTGCTAATTTCTGTTCTTCGTAGTTCGTAATCCGCTTTTCCGATTGCAGAAAGCCTCTTCCCTTTTAGGCTAAATTAGCATTCCTTTGTTTTTTCCCAGTTTGCCACAAACCTTCTTTATTGTTTGATGTTAGTGCTTTCATATCTGGTCTGTTCATACAGTTGCCTTTAATAAATTCAGCTTTATATATATATATATATATATATATATATATATATATATATATATATTATTGGCTTCAATTGCTAGATCACCTGCCAGCTTCACTATGTCCTGCTAGATTATTTTGCTCTCCATAATATATGTCTAAAACTCGTCCATGCTTAGAATATGTCTGCCATATATGGCCCGGTGCTCATGCTATCTATTTAGAGATCCTTGATAAAATACAACGAAATTTCAGAAATATTATTGGTCTTAATCTGGCATCTCGGCTTCAGTCACTTTCCTACCGTTGTAAATTTGCCTCTTTTGCCTTTTCTATATAGACTTTTATGGTAATTATTCGGAGATAGAGCGTAAGTAAGATTACACTGATGCCTGCATCAACTGGTGACAGTCTGTTTCATGTTCGAACACACTGTTCAGGCTATATATATATATATATATATATATATATATATATATTATATATATATATATTCCCCTCCAAAAATATTAGAAAGACAAGGCCAATTCCTTTGTTTTTGTTGTTCACTGAAGACATTTGAGTTTAAGATCAACAACATTTTTATGAGACAAGAGTTAAGAATTTCAGCTTTTATTTCCTAGCATTTACATTTAGATGTTTTAAACAACTTAGGGCATGCCGCCTTTTGTTTAAACCCACTAATTTTTCAAGTGAAAAAACTGAATTTCTTTTTATAAGGGATAAACCAACATGAAGAATACAGAGCTGTCTATGGAAGAAAAGGAAGCCATTTTGAATCTAAGAAAAGAAGGAATATCGATCAGATCCATTGGACAAACATTGAGTTTAGGCAACACAATAACTTAGAACATTCTGAAAGGGAAAGTAACTACTGGTGTAGTCAGTAACAGACATAGAACAAGTAAAGAAAACAATAGCAGTTGATGATAGGAACATTACGAGAGTTGCGAGGAAAAAATCCCAAGCAACAGTTGGTGACATCACCAACAATGTCCACAGTGCGGCGGTGAAAGTTTTACAATCCACCGTTCGAAGAAGACTTCAAAAGTAGAAATATAGAGATCATACCACAAGATGCAAACCACTCATCTGCAGTAAGAATCGAAAGGCCGAATTGAAATTTGCAAGGAAGTACAAAGATGAGGGACAAATGTTCTGGAAAAAAAGTTTTATGAACTGATGGGACCAAGATTAATCTCTACCAAATTGATAGTAATGCCAATGTGTAGAGAAATAAAATATCTGCTTATGATCCAAATTTACAAGTTACACCGTGAGGCATGGTGGAAGCAATGTCATAGCTTAGATTTTCATGGCTGCTTCTGGAACAAGCTCATTCATATTTATCGATGATGTAACTCATGCTGGTAGCAGCAGGATGAATACAGGAGTCTACAGAAACATTTGAAAGAGAAATTCATCCATATGAATCAGGAGGAAGTTTATCGTGCAGGAAAATGATCTAAAACATACTGTCAAAAGACTTCATCAGGGGAAAAAGGTGAACAGTTTTAGACTGGCCAAGTTAATCACAGGATCCGATAGAGCATGAATTCCGTTTCCTGAAGGTAGAAAACACCCGAAACAAGAACTGAAAGAAGCTGCGTTAAAATCTTTGGAAAAGCATCACAAATGAAGAAAGGAATAGTTTGATGATGTCAATGAGTCACAGACTTGATGCAGTCATTGCATGCAATAGTTATGCAACCAAATATTAAATGTTATTTACTTTAAGATTATCTGTTCCTTTACTTTTGCTCACCTAAAACTGGGGTAATCTGATACAAAAGGTGGTATGTCCTAAGTTGTTTAACACATCTAAATGTAAATATCAGGAAATAGAAGCTGAAATTCTGAACTCTTGTCTCATATTCTTCTTTTGATCTTAGGTTTCATTAAATGATTTAGACATGGTGTCTACTTCTTCTCGATAGGATCCTTTCATATTCGCGGAGAAGATTTCTGTGCAGTTATTAAAAAGCAAGAGGAAAACACTGTGTTAGTTTATATCGTATTTATTCCGAGTACTTTCGACATAGGATAATGTCATCCTCAGGGTATTGTTAATTATAAAGTAAGTATTTAATGCTCATGATTGAAGGTCAAAAATTGTTGTGGTCATCCGAAAATTACCATTTTTATATGTGGAGTCAGAAACGCTGTGTCATGGCTTGGGCGACAGACACCGTTTAAGGGAAGGTAACAAACCTAGTTACCTCCCCTTAAACGGTAAATGATGATGACATTATGCTATGTCAAAAGTATTTGTAATAAATACAATATGAGCCAACATGGAGTTTTCTTCTTGTTTTAACGAAACCTGACTTAATGAAAATATGCTGCCGAAATATACGCATAAATACACACACACACAGATATATATATATATATATATATATATATATATATATATATATATATATATATATATATAAAAACGTATTTTATCTATCTATCTATCTATATATATATATATATATATATATATATATATATATATATATATATATAAAAACGTATTTTATCTGATGCATTTTGTCCTCTGGTGGACTTTGTCGGAGAAAATGTAATGTTATAGTTTTGCAACAATATTCAGAAACAAAAGTAAAAATGTCGTTAGTTTTTTTAATCTCTCTATACGGCCCACTGCAACTACGGCTGCAGAGCATATAGCGCCAAAACGTACTCTAATTAGTTTAATGCCCTGATATTCTGTATGCGCTCAAGATTTGTGCAAGTGATATTTAGATAGCAAAAGCTTTAATTAAGAAACTTAGATTTAAAACTTGTTATTAAAATGATAAAACGAGCATACCTAAACACGAAATGAAATTAAGAATTAACATTACTCCGAATTACATTTGAAGGTGTTTGAATCAGTTCTCATCAAATTCAACCAGCCATAACTCTGTGAGGAGGAGAGGTTGGTAAAATTAAAGGTAACTATCCGCTAAGTTTTATCTTTTCTTTCATATAACATTTGGTCTCGGGTGTTAATTCTTAATCGTTATGCAAAATTTTGTCCTTAATCTTAACTCAGATCAGAGTTAACCAATAAGCTGGTTTTAATGTCGTTTTTGTTAATCGTGATGTATTTCGATATTATTTACCACTTCCAAGGCAATCTTACTTTTTCCTGTCCCTGTTTAAGGAAGAAAATGGAATCAAAATGGACACTTATACGTAGCATCGGGGTGGGGGAGAGAGAGATAGAGAGAGAAACTCTGACACTTACTGGATATATAGAAGGCAAGAGAGACGGACAAATGTGTCGCATAACCTAACTAAACGCCCTTTTGTAAATGATTGGCAGAAAAGAGATTCGGGGATATAACTAAAAGACAACGAAATAAAAGGATAGCAAGTTTTGGAAAGCCATGATCGCCCACGCCCTGAAGGTAAACGACACATAGAATAAAAAGGCTTTCTTAACAGCTTATTATGTAGAAAGAGTCTATTATACTTTCAGGTTAATTTTGAGTTGATATTTGTTACGGTTTTTTTTTGGTATACATACCTATAACTAGTGAGCGAGTCAGAATGACTTATTTCCCTTTATAGTCGACCAATAGAAGGTTGACCAATCAGAAGCCACCCAGCACTGTATTCATAGTGTATAAAGGCGGCCATCTTGTTTCCTCCTACCGGAAGGACCAAAGGCGACCAGGAGAAGCATGAACTACACTCTGCTGTGATATCCACTGCGAACCTTCACTACGCTTTCCTACTGTCTCCGAAATATTCACTGCCAACCTCTGGATTCAATACTCGACGACGACCGTCATGAAAATGTCTAACAATATTTACTGCGTTTTTATTGGTGCAGCATATGGCTAAACGACGAAAATAGAAGCAGGGAGATCGTTTTATATAAATCTCTCTAGTTTAGAGATCAGCTCTGCCTGGATATACATCTGCGTTCGAAGAAACATTGAGTATAAAATAAACAGAAACCAGAAAGTCGTACCTAAATATTCCAGTCCTTCTTTTTGTATGTGCTGTGTCCTTTCAGGGCGTTGGCGATCATGGCGCGACACAATTTCCTGTCCATTGTAGCTCTTAATAACTTTTGCATTTTTGCCATCTCCGCTATTCCTTCGCCCAAACACGCCAGGTAGGTTGTACCTTGCTTTCCTCTGGAACCCTTATCTTACTGCCTTGTGAGTATCAATTTTTTCAAGCCCACTTTCCTCGTTATGTGTTCCAGAAATTTCATCTGTCTCTTTCTAGTGTTAAGTATAAGTGTCCCTTTTGTTGCCATTGTCTCTAGAGTTTCGTCGTTTCTCATATGTCTGGTCCATGGTATTCTCAGCAACCTTCTGTAGAACCACATTTCTTTCGCTTCAGGCCTCCTCGTCATCTCTGAGGTGATTGTCCAGCACACCCTGCCATAGAGAAGGTATGATCCTACATAACAGTTCAGTACTCATTTTTCTGTTTCTAACGATTTTTTTGTTTCTTAATACTTTTCTCAGTTTAAAGAAAGTATCTCTCGCTATTCTAATGTGCCTTTGGATTGCATGCGGCACTGTCCATTATCTGTTACTACGCATTCCAGATATCTAAATTGTTTCACCTGTTTGATTTTGGTATTTCCAAATTGAAATTTGTATGTTGAGCTGTCCCTTTTTTAACGTTTCATTAAGACAATTATTAGCATCCTCGGTTTTATTCGTTGTAATTATTTATTTTAATCGCATAAACGAGATTATAATTTTTTTTTTCGTTAACTTGTTTTAAACGTTTTATTATGATATTTTTCAGCCCTCTTGGTTTAACTCGCTCTAACTTATTGTTTATTTCTATATCGTTTTTTTTTTTATTCGTCAACTTAGATGTTTTATGTAATTCATAAGATCTCTCGGTTTTAACTCGCTGTAATTTATTTATTTCATATACATATATTCTTATTATTCGTAAAGTTTTAAAACTGTTTTATTTATAAGCACTCTCGGCTTAATTCGCTGTAATCTATTTATTAATTTCAATGGCTGTATTTTTCTTATCTCTGTTTATAGTAATTATTGCTGGTGAAATGAAACTTGATGGGAAGTGGGTAAAAACGGAAAATTACCTTCTAAGTATTCGATGAAGGGGTGTCCACCAAAAAAAAAAAAGTAAAAATTACCCGTAAACAGCTTAAATAGATTTCGCACCGTCGTGATTGGCTGTTGGTCAATCTCCAATCAAATGTGTGATAACGGGGTAGATTTAAAGAAGTCAGTGTCTACAAGCATTTTTAGAGGGTGTTGCAGAGTCTGATCAGCTCTGAGGGGGGGGGGGTCGATTTGGTGAGGTCAGTAGGATATTTGAAAGACCCGAAACTGCCCAATGATCCATCTCCAGAACATCACTGACGACGCCCTCTAGCGCTAAAAGAGCGTATATTCAAAGCAGTTCTAACAACCCTGCGTTCAACTTTCTTATAATTGATGTTTAGTCCTTTCTTCTCGTTTTTAATCACTACCTTCTGTTGGATCTCTTGTACTTTCCTTTCTGTGTCTGCAATTAACCAGTGTCTGCAATCAACATTCTGTCATATGAATATCTTATGTTGTTAATATTGTGGCCGTCAATAATGAATCTTGATAGGACTTCTAATCCTCCCAGAATTGTTTCACTGTATAGGTCGGAAAGGTCTAGTGAGAAGACGCATCCTTGTCTTATGGGTCTCTTCGCCTTCAGCAGAGAATGCACCTCATCGAAAAGAGACAGACGATCACTAAGATGTGGAGAGTCCGGAAGTGTCTCCGCGTCCTTGTGGGTGATTAATTGCTTTCCACCTAACAATGCCTTTTCCGCAGACAAATCTCCACAAGTCTCTCGCTTATATTGAATCAGTTGCTAGGTCTTTTGCTAAGAAAATTGGTTCAGGGTGCCGTGTTAGACAATTCTGCTCGGTAGAATCTATTTTACATTTTTATATATCTACCATTTGTCCATCCATTTAATATTTCTGTAGTATCTGTTCTGGTGCTTCTGCTATGTATTTAAAGATTCTTGATAAAATACAGGCTGCAATGTTATTGGTCTTGACCTGGCATTTTGCCTTCAGTTACTTTCATCGTAATTGTTCTGATGAACTTCCCTCTATGGTACCTAGACTTTATGAATTTAAGCGCAGTACTAGATTGGCAACAAGGTCTCATCATTTTATAGTTGAAATGGCTTGATGCAACTGCAAGTCCTATGCTAACAGATTATTCTATCTCACTGTTCTCATTCAGCTTCTTGTTTTTCAATTAAATTTGATCTTCAGAACTTTAAATGCAGGGTCAACCGTTATATTTTGACTTCTTAATTCTTGTGAATTCTATCTGCTTAATTTTTTTCTCATATTCTCTTTACATTCAGTAACCGCTTGCGTCTTAGTAGCTTTATCATCTTGCTTGGGGTGAAATGATTAAAAAGAAAAAGATCTCGACGTTCCTCAAAACTTGATTCTTTTCAGTTTGTCTTGCGCTCTTCCATAGAACACTTCCTCTACAGACTGATGCGAAGTAGGTTAATCAAAGTAATGTCAAATCAAATTTATATGGCAGCCATCAATGGGGGAATAAAAGCACGTCCCCTCGAATCTCACGCGTTGCACTTCATATTCTTGGCTGTCTCAATGTCGCAATGGTCGTCACCGTCTCAAGTATCAATAAGTTCATTATTCATGTTTGATAAATCTATGTTCACAGTGACAGCAATTGTTCTGAAACCGCCTGCAGCATTCTCAAACAGCAACGTCTTAATTTTAAGAGTATCACATCTTTTTACGACTGACGTGCTTATGTATTTGCAGCTTTCTTTAGAGAACTCATCTCCAGGAATTTGATCCAGGTCTCCTTAAATTTCCTGCAACGTATTCAAAATCTTCACTGACCCCAGGAACTGTCTAGATTCTTTCTCTATTTTCAAATCTATTCTCTGTTGAAGTGCTTTTGGCAGGGTTTGAACTATTAAAGTAAAATAAATATAAATTCAAAGGTCCTAGATTCCCTCATCACGTACTTAAGTAAAAATCAATAGAATTGTGAAATCGTAAAATGTTGACGTGTCCAGTGATTTGATGTTTAACAATTAGGAGTTAAGTGGAACACTATTTCGGCGTATGAATTTTTTTAATCATTTCACTAAAATCAAGGCAATAAATCCACTAAGACGCAAGTGTGTGATTATGAGGGAAAATAAATGAAAAAACACTATTACGAATAGAGGACAATAAAAGAAGAGAAATTAAAAAGACGGAATATAACAATTGGCATTGCTTTAAAATTTTTGAAGATCAATGTTGACAATGAAGCAAGAAGCCGGAAGAGATTTCACCCCAAACCAAGCAGTAAAGCCACCGAGACGCAAGTGGTTATTGAATGTGGAAGAGTTACAAACAGTAACATTTCTAAGGAACGACTACAGAGGAAGAGTAACCAGGAGGACTTCAGGTAACGATTGATATTGCGTTTAATTTTTTGCAGATTAAAATTGACTGGAAAGCGTGGAAGAGAGTTCCACAAGCGAGAAATGTGAGAGAAGAAACTGTTAGCATAGAACTTACGGTTATATCTCGACATTTCAACTGTAAAATGATCACATTTTGTCGTCAATCTCGTACTGCGTTTAATTTCATAAAGTCGATGTACCACAGAAGAAAGTTAACCAGAACAATTACGATGAAAATATTTATAGAAACTGCAGAGGGATGCTACGTTATGGCGGAGGGAAAGCGACTGAAATCGAGATTTTAGGTCAGGACCAATATCAATGCAGGATCTTTGTATTTGTATCAAGAATCTCTAAATATAGCAGAAGAACCAAGCAAGATGTGATAACAATATTCAAAGCATGAGCGAATGACATGTATCTAGTATGATACAGTCAATCAAATTTCATAGCAGCAGACCTCGTAATTGATCCAATATAATATTTCTATACCATGACATCGGAAGACATTAGCCCGAAAGGACGCAATTAGATTAATGTTTCGAAATGACAGAGGTAGACCATAAGACAAATAAATGATATGCTAATCAGAATGCTTCTTAACACTAGAATTGCCGAGGTGTCGTTTTCGACACCTTCAAATTTTCAACAAATTACTATGGAATAACTAGTTTTGGTTCGATGCTGAGGCTTATGGACAATTATTGAATTTTAGCAAAGATGCTTAACAGACTTAATTCTTTAAAAAATATTCAGTGGAATAGCTTATATTTGAGGTTTTACCTTGAATGGCCGAGGTGTCGTTTTTGACACCTAGGCTATTTATAGGGTAAATGCATTGAAAAATTTCTCACAAGTAATAATACCTGTGTTTATGTCCTCTATCTATCTATTTATCTATCTATCTATACACAAACACACATAATTTATACATACATACATACATACATATATATATATATATATATATATATATATATATATATATATATATATATATATATAATCACTTTCTTTCAGTATGAGGTATACTAATATTTGTGAATTTCTTTTCAAACTTGTTATTCCTGACTTGAATATTGAATATATTAGAGATGGCTGCTTCATGGCGTAATGTAAGTAAAGATGTCAAAGGAACTGGCCATCCTAGTCTTAGTCCTGGCTGCTCATTTTAGATTACACAGAACATGGACTCCATGGTGGTAAAAACCATATCATCCTCACGTGTAATAATGTCACGTGACTTAATTGCGTATATGGTCTTTATTGTACCACAACCGTTACCTTTGAACACATAATGCTTATTTTGTTTTTTGCTAAGTCACCTTCCGGAACATAGCACAAAGCATGATTTGACAATAAGGAAATACTCCACTTTTTATTCTTACTCTGATTGTGATCAATTATTAATGTTATAAATTTATATTAATAAGACTCTCCAATGATCTCTTTATTTAGTCTAATCAATATTTTAGCACCATCATTATTGCTCGAAAGATTGTTATTATTATTTTCCTGGTTTCAATAAATTTATATTGTTTTCATGGATGGAAATAGAAACGAGGCTTGTTTTGCCGCTTTCAATTCGAGGGTAGGCAAAGAGTTTTATTGAACATTTTCTGAAATACATGTCGTTTTTAATTAGAAGCCTCCATTGCCACTTATAGACGTTCACTCTATTTTGATGTAACATCAGCTCTAATAAATAATTGACAACATTTTTATCTTTGTTTGTTTGTTTGTTTCTTTCTTTCTTTCTTTCTTTCTTTCTTTCTTTCTAATTGTGTCGCCTGCACTTTAACGTGTGTAACACTAACAATTTATCATCAAGGTGGACATATTAGAAATGGGTTCATTTTATTTTTATTTTATCTTATTATCATTCGCTTTTTTTATATTTCGGTCTCGAAATCAGGGTTGATATGTGTCCTAGATTAAAATAGAAGATTAATTAAGACGGAAAATCGATGTTTTTCTTCCTTTGCAAATCGTGTGAGGCAAATTGACAATCTAATAGAAGAAAACAAATTTTACATTAATTCAACCAAGATAAACAATATTTTTAGTAATTTATTCGGTGATTTATTTATGTCAGAAAAAACCCAATGTATCATTTGTAGGGAGACAGGGAATCCGACAAAGTGTTTTAATGGCCTTCAATTTTATATTGATCTTGAATTCGACCATCCGAATTTGGTTTGGAAAATGAGGATTTACATCTAGAATTTTGAATAAAATAATTATATAAAATGAGGACTATGATATTAGTTAAATTCCATAGCAAATGTTAGATGTTTCAAATATTCTATAGTCTCACGCTATCATTAACATACCATTTACAAAAAATAGATCAACTACTGATCCTAAAATTAAACAAATATAGAAAACAGTTTTTTTTAACACGAGTTGAATATGAAAAGTTATCTGATAGAATAGAACATTCAGCAGCCTTTTATCTCTACGGGAGCAATGTACGAAGTGAAACTATATGAACGATATTCAGAATATAACCACACGGTCATAATTCTCGAAGTATATAATCTTACGATCATACTACTCTCTTTCTCTCTCTCTCTCTCTCTCTCATATATATATATATATATATATATATATATATATATATATATATAAAAAGTGAACATTGAAGTAAAAACCCAGAGGCGACAGTTTGTTTCATGCAAAACGCAATCGTCAAGCCGTGTACACATAAACTAACGATTGAGTTTCACATGAAACAACCTGTCACCTTTAAGTGTTGACTTCAATGTTCAATTTTATATTGACATACGGCCTAACCCTGACATTGGACACTTTAATCCATAAACATAACACAAATATAAATATAGTATACATTAAAACTATATTTTATCATTCATATATATATATATATATATATATATATATATATATATATATAGCGACAGGCTGTTTCATGCTAGACGAAATCGTCAGGCCACGTAACGATTGTGTCTAGCATGAAACAGCCTGTCGCCTCTGAGGGTTGACTTCTGTGTTCACTTTTTATATCTATATTTACATACGCTCTATCTATGATAATGAGTCCTTTATCCCATAAATATAGAACACGTTAAAACTATATTTTTATATATATATATATATATATATATATATATATATATATATACTTGCCAGAAGCGTGTTGCACCTTTAGAAAATGCCTGTGCACCGTACCACGGGTTGACCCTAGCCTTATGAGTGAAATTAGGTACACGGAATCCTTGGGGACTGTCGGTAGCTGTGCTAGCATGATATTACAAGTCATTGTGGCCGAACACTTGAGCGTACTGGCCTTGTTCAAATTGAGGATCACGTTAGATAACACGCTTCTATGCCAGAAACTGTAACTAAGGTCTGCACATCATAGTTGCAGTATAAATCACAGGTGGGCACTGTGTGTGTGTTGAACACACATGCGCCAGAGCAAACGCCTGTAATAGGGATTGGCTATCCGCATTTGTAGACGGGTATCCTCGAATACGACTGGCTAGCTATACATAGCTGTATATATATATATATATATATATATATATATATATATATAGAGAGAGAGAGAGAGAGATAGATAGATAGATAGATAGATAGATAGATAGATAGATATTCATCGTGGTTATGAATTAAACTACATTGGCACCAAGCACTCTGATCGGAAGATTGAAGGTTTTTTGAGGAGCGTGGAAACCCCACTTGCTGTTGTTCTCAGTCCTACCCTGAGTATGAAAGCATAAAATATATTTTTATAGTGAAAATACCTGCAATGCATTTTCATAGTAAAAGTATTACTCAAAATAATCAAAAAACTATATATATATATATATATATATATATATATATATATATATATATATATATACAAACTATTATAATTTAAAAATATTTTTTGTAATATGTTCTGTATAAATGTGTTAATAAATATAGTATTTAACTCATATTAAATCCCTAAACTATTTGTTTAAAAAATTAAATATTTAAATTGATAGCAAACATCACATTTTTTTAGACATCTAAATTTCTATCAAACATAAAAATCTATTCTTTACATAAATTGCTAAAACCCAATTACAGCCTCTTTCTCTTTACTCCCTCTCCCTCTTCTTTCTTTTTCCTTTTTCTTTTCGCCCTACTCCCCTCCCATTTCTATATATCACTTCCATTAAGTTAACCGTCTAAATAGGTCAAGGTCCGGTCACTCCTCCACCCCCAATACAAAGTATACTTAAGAGAGATATGAAATTAATCCCTCCCTATACTTTACCATGTCTCTTTAACTACCCCGTGTACACTCTCTGTTAAATTTCAAAAACTTACACTACCCATCAATTTTAATTTCATTTTTCGTTTCATTTCATTTTTGGAAGTGCTATCTGATGATCCGGTGTCCTTTAAAAGGACTCTGGTGAAATAAATTATTATAATGGTACCTTAAAGTGGTCTGTTTTTCTTATATATATATAAATATATATATATATAAAGGTAATAAATCCGTTGGTATATAATCCAAGTGGATCCTAGTAATATAAAAGATTAAAACAAATCCATTATGGATGCGGCGTATTATATTTCAAGAGGAACCGCCCTTTTAAGAACAAAAGTGGAAATGTGGACACAAGAGTTCGCATTGTAAAGTTAAAAAAATAAGAATATAAAGTCAAAATTCAAAAATACTATAAACTTGGCATCGCAGACAAAGTTCAAAAAAGAAAATTTATTAAAATAAATAGAAAAAATATAAAGTTTCAGCTAGACACAAGGTCAGATTTTACTATTATAAACAAAAAACGTGTGAAAAACCCGGTAAACCAATATTATCATTACCAAAATTTGCTCGTGTTTGTGAAGAAATTTAAATTTAAAGGTGAGTTCACATCAGATGTATCGTTTTATAAGAAAACGATAAAAGGTTAAAGCATTCGTGATGGAAATAACTTATACTTTATCCGGAATATATTGGATCAACTGTTCAGTTTATGGGATTTTCCCATAAACTCTTTTTGTAATAAAGTAGGTGGCTCTTCTAGTAATTCTGAAAGGCTAAAAAAAGAATTGCAAAATCAATTTTCGGAAGTTTTTTTTTTTCTGAAGGGTTAGGAAGATGCACAAAAACAACAGCCAAGTTCCAGTTAAAGGAAAAAGTGGTACTAATTTTTAGACCAAAGAGGAAGGTGCCTTTTCCAGGTTTGGATACGATAAACCAGGAATTATATCGCTTGGAAATATGAGAATAATCTCCAAATTGGATTATAGAGATTAGGTCTCACAGACCGTCTTCCTGAAAAAGAAAAATTCGTTTATGTGCCGATTTCTCCACATGGCTGAATGATTGTCTGCAAGCTTACAATTACCCACCGCCCGCCAAGACCAGAAGAAAGTTTTGCACTAGTTAAATGGCGGAAAGTACTTTTCAAAGTTGGATTTGTCAGACGCATATTTGCAGATTCAGGTTGACGTAGAATATTAAAAACTGTTGACAATCAATGCCCACAAGGGATTATACAAGCTTAACAGTTTAACTTTCGGAATTATCGTAGCACTTGGAATTTTTCAGCATATAATGGAAAAAAATGTCGCGCGATCTAAACTTCGCGGTCGCCTCCACATATTTTGTGGCAAGCAAGAAGAGACACACAAGTGTTTGAAATTTGACCAATATTTAGTTCCCTTATTTTAAGTGGAATAAAAGTTCTTAAGAATTTTCCTATGACTTGGAAGCAACATACAACGATTGAGTGATTGAATAGACAATAAAAAAAAGTTGCAATAAAGAAGACATTTTTAAGATTCCTTCTCACTTTGGGCGAAAATGCCGCAGAGAACTTTTACATCCAGCTAGTATAAATATCACGTGTGGCAGTTGATTAATTTGAATAATAAATTATTCATTTTACTAACTGTAAGAGAGACAATATGTACGACGGCAACAAAAACGAAGATAAAATAGATGAAATAAAAAAAAAAAAACTGAAGGCAAACAGATAATTTTGCTATGCGAGACAGTTTGAATTGTACTTTGCTTATCACCAGATGCCATTACGTGTCGGCAACGTGACGAGAATACCAACAATCGTGAATACGAAATGACCGAAAGGCAATTTCACGAACAGACAAACCGACTTTTTTTAAAGTGCTGTTACTTTTAATATGTAGTTGTCTGGGACTAATTTTCACACAATTTTATTTATTTATTCCCCAAAGCTTACAATGTATATTCTCATGGCTTCATTGGCGTGTATGCATGGTGGCAAATTCTGTCGAATCTATACGACAAAGCATTTCAGTCTGCTCATATTTTCCCCTCCCCCCCTCTCTCTCTCTCTCTTTTGGTCTCTCTCTCTCTCAGCCTGCGCATATCTATCTATCTATCTATCTATCTATCTATCTATCTATCTATCTATCTATCTTCTTCAGTACTTTCAGATTATCGATCTACATAAAACTGTTCATATGTATCGTAACCCGAATATATATATATATATATGGCCTGACGATTGCATATAGCATGAAACAGACTGTCGCCTCTAAGTGTTGACTTCTGTGTTCACTTTTATATTTACACACGCTCTATCTCTGATATTGAGCACTTTATTCCATAAATATAGCACACCTTAAGACTATATTTCTTTATATAAAGTGTGTATATATATATATATATATATATATATATATATATATGTGTGTGTGTGTGTGTGTGTGTGTGTGTGTGTGTGTGTGGGCGTATATATATATATATATATATATATATATATATATATACACACACACACACATATATATATATATATATATATATATATATATATATATATATATACAAGAATTAATCACACATAGAATTAATAAGAAGTATCAATGCGATTATTGGCGACATCCGTCACTAGAAAACATAATATATGCATTAAAATCCTGTTCATCCATAGTGCGACTTTTGATCCTTGAAGAAAAACTTGTTGTCTGTAGTTTTTCAGTTTATTCGATGTTAAAATGCTAGTACTTACGGAGGGTCTACCATCCATCATCAGGCATGTGTTTTTTTCTTATAAAATCAAAAACTTGAGACGATATATCTGTATGTCGACCGAAAGATGTTTTTTGAATATCTGCTATTATTGACAGTTGTAAGATCTCGGAACGTGCAAGGACGCAACGCTAAGTTTTTTATATATATATATATATATATATATATATATATATGTGTATATATATATATATATATATATATATATATATATATATATATATATATATATATATATATATATATATATATAAGTTATGAAGAACTTGGTAATCCGTATGGGTAATCCCAAGGAGGATGAAATGTAATATATATTTATATGTGTGTGTGTGTGTGAGAGAGATAGTTTTAAAGGCTATATTTATTGGTAAAATTGCTCAATATATAGGATATAGGATAGAGCATATGTAAACATGCAAATGTACATTAAGGTCAACACCGAGTGATCTGCATTCAACCATGAAACAGACTGTCGCTACTCACATCGCCCACTTTTATACATACACAAACACATAGATATATGTGTGTGTGTCCGTACGTGTGTTTTTGTGGATGCGTGTGTGTTTTGTAAAGAAGTAATGTATTTTTATTTATTAATCCGACAAATTTATCACTTTAAACGTTACTTTTAGTGGATTCTCGTATTTGATTAGACTCTCCGTTTATTTATTCAACATTTATCTGCGTCCAAAGTGCGTTGATGGGGGAGGGTTCGTAGATGAAAAGTTTGTCTGTATCTAACTATCTATCTATCATATATATATATATATATATATATATATATATATATATATATAAGTTGCAAATTAAAAAATAATAATATTTTTTATGAAAGTATTAAGTTATATTTTTTATATGTCGTTTTGATATTTCAGATCAACCTCGATCTTTCTTCAGAAATAACTGTTTTTTAGAGGTTTGTTTGTAAACAAACCTCTAAAAAACAGTAAAAAATTGTCGGACTTTGTCCATTTCTTAATATATGACGTCATTTGTTTACATTTGATACGCCAGAGCAGTTATGAATGTACGAGATTCATGGAAGATTGAAGTTTATAAGCAGTAAATTCGACCTTGCCTACCGAACGCTCCTTTGTGGCCGATCGGTAAGGCACGTCAGCGTAAATGACGGTTCCGTATAGGATGCAGGTACGAATCCTGTCAAAGGACGAATATTTCCTATGAAAAATTATCGGACATTCGGGCCGGTAAATGTTATTTAATACTATTTATTATAAACAGAGCATTTACTTAAATACTTGTATCTATAAAAAAAGAACGTTAAACATAAAAATGTCTTTAATAAATAAATTGTCGGACTTTGTCCATTTCTTAATATATGACGTCATTTTTTTACATTTGATACGCCAGAGCAGTTATGAATGTACGAGATTCATGGAAGATTGAATTTTATAAGCAGTAAATTCGACCTTTGTGGCCGATCGGTAAGGCACGTCAGCGTAAATGACGGTTCCGTATAGGATTCAGGTTCGAATCCTGTCAAAGGATGAATATTTTCTATGAAAAATTATCGGACATTCGGGCCGGTAAATGTTATTTAATACTGTTTATTATAAACAGAGCATTTACTTAAATACTTTTATCTATAAAAAAGAACGTTAAACATAAAAATGTCTTTAATATATATATATATATATGTTTGTATATATGTGCTGTAGCATATCCACAGACGATAAGGGGTATATCCCTATTCACATAAATACAGTAATAAAGGCTGTATGTTGATCTGCAGTCGGAGATTCGTATCCAGCTGTGCTGGTCAAACTCTCTGCCTCCAGGCAGAGAGGATCCACTGACGAGGCTAAGTCGAAGGTCAGAGTCTCGTCTCGGGAAACAGCTACCCGACCCCGTTTTATACAGAGGCTCTATCGAAGGGCAGAGTCTCGTCTCGGGTAAGAGCTACGTGACCTCGTTTTATACGGGGTCTACGGGGAATTTTTAACGAGCCTACGGTCTCGGATATCCCACACTAAATTCGCCTTTGTGCCACATTCGACCGCGTGGGGCGCTTAGTAGATATTCTACAGTTAGAGATTCATTGTGCAATTCGAGACTCACTTGTAGCAGTTGATTATTTCTTCTACGCACCGCTGGTGAATCTTATATGTGTTGTTCTTTTCCTAAGTATTATCGTTTATTACAAACCTTCATGTGATTATTCTATTCAGTAACCTTCCCTAGCGTACAAGAATATGTCATACATACAAATATAAATATTATTAGCTCTACTTGGTATTGCGCGCTCTATAAATATCCTGTTTTTGATTATTGGAATTTTATTCCATGTATACCAACCCTGAACTTGTATATATATATATATATATATATATATATATATATATATATATATATTATTTATTTAAAAATATGATTCAATCGCTACATAAGAGTTCTCATGTTTCAAAACAAAAAACGTCTATATAATTATTTGAATTAAATTGAATTAAAGTACCAAGCTTTGTTCCATCTTATTGCCAAATTTTTTTTTGAATAACTAATGAAATTTACGCGTTATTTTAAGCATATTCATTATTAAAATTACTATGGTAACGGCTAGAGCAATTATTTAATTATATATATATATATATATATATATATATATATATATATATATATATATATATAGTTGCGTTTTTAAGCATGAAACAAATTGTCGCCGATTACTTTTGACCACAATGTTACATTAGGGAAAATACCGAGTGACTGTTATCATGTACCCTAATCCTATTTGTTAAATATTTCGGGAAAATATAATATCTGGCGATGAAAAAATATTTTTACGGTAATCTTTAATGAATAAAATTGTACATGGGTGCACAGAAGCTTTTAGCCACTCTGTCTAAATAGACTTTGCCGCGATTAAATTATGAGCTGTATTTTGCACTTTTGTTTTTTTGACGTTATAATAAATCCGTCGGCTTAAGTATCCGTAGTAATTGCTTTATTTATTCATTTCCATGATCAAGTACAAGGACGTAGTAGAGTGGCTGGCGTGTTCCTCTAACACGGAGCTCAATGCCGTCCGGTGTTTATTCTCTGGAAGTTCAAACCTAGCCAGTGAGGTCAATAGGCAGGAGGCAGGCAAAATCTTAGTCACCTAGTGGATTAAACATCAATGAACATGTCTCAGGTAGCAGATCTCCAGCTTCATAGGTAGGCAAGCATCAATAGACCGATACATTGGCTTGATCTGCAATGATCGATGACAGATGATAAGGAAGACAGCCAACTCCAACAGGGTTGATCAAACATTTCTCGTTAACTGAATACAACGGTTGGTCATAGAAGTGACGAACACTAGTACTAATTCAAGCTTACAATTAATAGCGGTTACATTTCAAATAGTGTATATGTTGTGCCTACCGGTCACCATTGATTACATACATTAACATGGTGGAATGACTTGCATGATATTACGGCACAGTCAATACATTTCAATTTACCTCAATCTGGAACTTTCAAATATTGTTTTTAAGGACCATGACGTAGTGGATTAGTAATGCGTTCTCGTACGGTGAGAGCTATACTGACTAGAGCTTATCTTCTGGCAGGTCAGGTAGGCGTCAAAGAATAATCAATTAAAGGTAGGAGGTAAACTTCAATGACCTTGAAACATGCAGGAGCCTTCCAGTTTATAGACAGACAATCAACAACAGACCGATATATTGGCTTGATATGGAGTGATCGGTGGCAGACACTATAACATTTCTAGTTAGCTGAATACGGCAATTGACAGTAACAGTTACGACTACTAGTACTAAATCGTACTTCTTACTTTCTATGTGCGTGTCCTTTCAGGACATAGGCGATCATGGATCTCTACCTCCCTCTATCCCTTTCAGCTCTCAACAAGTTCCTTCCCTCTCCTTCCTCCCCCAGACCACGTTCTGTCATTCCCTTGCTTAATGTATCTTTCTTCTTTTTATGTGCCATGTCCTTTCAGGACGTAGGCGATCATGGCTCTCCACCTCCCTCTATCCCTTGCAGCTCTCAACAAGTTCCTTCCCTCTGCTTCCTCCCCCAGACCACGTTCTGTCATCCACTTGCTTAATGTATCTTTCTTCTTTTTATGTGACATATCCTTTCAGGACGTAGGCGATCATGGCTCTCCACCTCCCTCTATCCCTTGAAGCTCTCAACAAGTTCCTTCCCTCTGCTTCCTCCCCCAGACCACGTTCTGTCATCCACTTGCTTAATGTATCTTTCTTCTTTTTATGTGCCATATCCTTTCAGGACGTAGGCGATCATGGCTCTCCACCTCCCTCTATCCCTTGCAGCTCTCAACAAGTTGCTTCCCGCTGCTTCCTCCCACAGACCACGTTCTGTCATCCACTTGCTTAATGTATCTTTTTAATTTTTATTTGACATATCCTTTAAGGACGTAGGCGATCATGGCTTTCCACCTCCCTCTATCCCTTGCAGCTCTCAACAAGTTCCTTCCCTATGCCACCTCCCTAACACCACATTCTGTTATCCACTTGCTTAAGTCCGACATGTATGTCACGCGTTGTTTTCCCTTGTCTCTCTTTCCCTCTATTCGACCCGTGAGTATCAGATTCTCCAGGCCTTCCTTTTTCATTATGTGTCCCAGGAATTTCGGTTGATTCTTCCTGATGTTAAGTATAAGCTGGTTGCATACTCTCTAAGACCTCATCGTTACTCACACGCAGGTCTATAGAATGTGTTAAAACAACTAAATAAAAGCATGTCTGATACATCCAATTCTTCATAACATTCGTAACCAGGCTCAACAAAATGTGTTTTCTCCAGTGGTGAGTCAGGCGAGGCTTTTTTTAAAAAAAATCCTACTACATATAATCTTTCGAAAGATGATTGGATATTGAAGTGTAAAAAGTAGGAGGAATGAAGAAGTAATGGCGACTTTGAGAATCAGGAATTTAAGAAACGTGTTAATGGTGTTTGAGTTCATTTGAACTAATCCCTCTTCAAGTTGGCATTGTCTGGGGCAAAAATATAGCATGAAGGTGTATAATCGCTTTGCCATATGTCCGTGTGTCTGAATTGTGATTTATGTTCCAAAATAATCCCCTTTCTCGTCAGTGCACTTAATTCAATGCTGAATATTAATCATATAGATCGAATTTTATACACTGGAAATTTCAAATTCACTTTTTACTAGTAGCTACGACAAGTTAATCTTATGGGTGAGCCACACACACACACACACATATATATATATATATATATATATATATATATATATATTGCTTAACATATTGATAGCTCACAGTTCTTGAAAATGGCAGTGACAGTAGAAAGTACTCGAACGTAAAGAAAATGAACTTTCGACAGTTTATTGACAATTTTAATCCCGATTTGAAACAACAGAGTTGGAAATTGGAGAGACAATATAAGTTTAATGCATTCAGCTTGTCGGAATTATTTAATAAAACTTGTTTGGATAAATTTTTGCTGCCGAAATACACCTTATTTATACACCAAAACACACACACACACACACACACACACACACACACACACACACATATATATATATATATATATATATATATATATAATAAAGAAGTAGGAAATCCTTTATAAAACTGATGTTTCGCTATTCAGAGCTTTCTCAGAAATATTTGTTTTTTTTTTAATTTATTTTTCTATTTTATAGTTTACTTTTTTGAAATTCCTAAAAATTTCTAATGAAGCTGAATAAAAAACAATGATGTCAAATTTATGTTTTTTATACTTCTTCCTTATTAATTATTTTGTTGGGGCCAAGATAGATAGAAATCAACCCTACATATATCTACTACGTACTCAAAATCTTGGATTTTGAGTATTTTTGCCTTGCCTTGCGCGTGTGTGTGTGTGTGTGTGTGTGTGTGTGTGTGTGTGTGTGTGTGTGAGAGAGTGAGAGATAGTGTATGTGTACGCGATTGTGTGTGTGAGAGAATCTGTAACCTGTCTGATGTTGAGAAGGAGATGAGCACCACTAAGACCTTTATATCGGGATAGCATGAAGGGCTCAGCTTAATATGAAGATCCCTAGACATTGAACCTATCAAGTGTATACACACATTCCCAATTGTGTTTCTAAATCAACAATTCCATCGACTAATGATGGTAAAAATATAATTCATTAAATGTATTTAAATATTTAATCTTTACTACAATCTACTTTTTCAATGCACATAACCTAACATTTAGCCCGTACGATCACCAAAGTTAAGCGACGTCGTGTGTGGTCAGTAAGTGGATGGGTGACGACTTGAGAATACCATATTCTGTAATCGTGGATATGGGAATAGTTAGTGGCTCGGAATGGTTAATCGGAGAGTCGAGTTCCAATTTCAATTGGGTTCTTTATATTCACTTGTGCTCAAGTAGCCGTGGAAAAGGTATGTATCCACCTATCTATGAGTGAGTTAATAAGATATGTATCACTAAACCATTATTACATCGATCGGACTGTTGTCCTCATCTTTATTGGCATATTCCTGGCCATTCTGCTGTTGCATGCTTCGACCTACTTCGAGTGATATACGTTGAAATTTCGAACCGAACTATTTATTTAGTCCACGATGATAGATTAGCCCAACGTATATCAACCTGAAGATGGTCGTGGCTTACAACGGCCGAAATGTCGTGAATATAGAAATAAAGATGAGGACAACAGTCCGAGCGATGTAGATAATGTAAATAGTAAAAAATACCTCATCTCAGAAATATAGACAGATAAACTATTATCTCCCCAAAAATTTTACAATCTAAAAATATTTTCTGGCTTTAAATAACCTGTAAAGGTTTGATAACCCTTAGAAAACGAACCAACCAAACGAAGTAACATTTATGTATTAATCACATATATCCGATATTTTACAGATATAAAAAAAAATCGGCAAAGACTTGTGCCATTCTACGGATTTATTGACTTCCTTTCATATTCAAAACGAACTGTGATTTTTATTTATAAATTAGTTTCTTTTTCTTATTCATGTTGTTATTTCGAAGCCTTAAATAACGATAAAAAACAAAAAGAAATATTAAACAACCATTAAATTAGAATGCCGTCGGTCGATCGTCAGGGCAAAAAAAATTGATATGACATTTGACCTTCAACGAGAACAACAAATTTCCATCTCTATTTAAAGTTAACTTTTCATTTTAAAAACGCAATTTTCACTTTTCTTTATATTTCGTTTTTTTTTTTTAATTATTCATTTTCTTAATTCCATGAAGAAAATATAAATTACAAAATTTTTTTTTATTCATAATATTTTTTCTTTTCTAGAAAATGTAAATTAAAATTTTTTTTATCAAGTTTAGCTTGAATCTGTTCAATGTCTTTCATTTTTAATTCAAAACACGAAGTGGATTAATATTTGGACTCGAACATGTTTACACTCATTTTAAACATATTTAATAAATCTCAAATATTAAAATATGTAAATAGTTTGCCCTATCGAAAGAGTATTTAAAAGATTTAGGTTCTAATGAAGAGTATTTGCAAAATGAAAATTTTATGTTTGGTCCTGTGTTAAGATTTTGGTTAGTGCTTAGAGTCGAGAATCTTTTTCCATCTCTTAATTATTGAAGGAAGCGGCTGGAGATTTTGTAAGATCTGCTTTCATTCAATGTCAACATATCTTTGGTGCGGTAACAAAAAATGGTATCCATAAGAGTAAGTGTATTCGGAATCATGCCAAAAATAGGAATCGAAACTGGAGAGAGTTGGAAAGAGGGCCACAACTCAAACAATGAGAAATGACCACCAGACATCTAGCAAATAACAATATTGAAGTCGCGGATACATGCTACAAACAGCACCAGAATGATGCCACAAAATGGTGAAAGAGTGACTATGCTGTGGAATTTCCCAATCCTCACAGATAGGACAAATGATGTAAATAACAAGTCCTTAGGTATTTGCCAAAGACGGCAATGAGTTGAAAGGTCTCCTCAATATTGTAAAATACTTCAGTGACGACATAGGTATGGACTTCGGATTAGATAAATGTGCAAAAGTAACATTCAGGAAAGGTAGAATTATAGAAACACCCTTAATAGATTTAGATTTTGTCACAAAGATTAGGGAACTGGAGCATGATGAAGCTTATAAGTACCTAGGAATTAGCGAAGGAGATGATATACAACCCCCCAATGAAGGAAAAAAATAAGAAAAGAGTACTACAGGCGTTTACGTCTGGTACTAAATACTGAGCTAAACTCAAAAAACAGAATATCAGCCATAAACACATTGGCTGTCCCTGTGGTGCAATACAGCTTTAATGTCCTTAACTGGACCATAGCTGAAATTAAGCGAATGGACGCCAAAACGAGAAAGCTTCTCACTTGCTATCGCATGCATCATCCCAAAGCTGATGTTGATCGTCTGTATGTGCCCAGATCCGGAGGAGGCAGTGGATTAGTTCAACTAGAACTGTCCTACAAAACTACAACAATTGGCCTCCAAAGATACTTGGAAACTACAGAAGACTGGATGATGGTATGCGTCAAGGAACATGAAAGTAGTAAGCGTCTTTACTCCGTAATGAAAGAAGCCAACAAATTCAAAATGAAGTTTCAAATGGGTGTAGAGATGCAACTACGGCACAATACACCGGCTGAAACTGCAAAATACTTAAAAAAGATAGCAAAGACGAATGCAACCGACCAGATACAGAAACGATGGCAAGATAAACCGCTTCATGGCCAATACTCTTCCCGTACCAAACAAGATGACACAGACAAAACCCGTGCCCATCAGTGGCTACGTAGTGCAGGGTTGAAAGCGGAAACTGAAGGTTTTATCCTTGCTGCGCAGGACCAATGCTTGCTAACTAGGAATTATCAATCACATATACTAAAATATTGTGTCAGCCCAAAATGCAGATTCTGTGATAAGTATCCAGAAACGATTATTCATCTTGGCACCCACTGAATATAAAACCCGACATGACAGAGTGGGCCAATATCTGCACTGGAAAATCTGCAACTTCTACGGGAAGGAAACTGAAAGAAACTGGTATGAACACCACCCAAACCCGGTTACGGAGATAGGACCTGTTACAATTCTATGGGATTACACAATACACACTGACAGAACAATCAAGGCCAACCGCCCGGATATTGTTATTAAAGACCACAAGCAAAAACGGTGCCTCCTTATTGATATGGCAGTCCCTGCTGACTGCAATGTATCTTTGAAGATATTCAAAAAGCTGTCAAAATACAAGGAACTTGAAATAGAACTCTCGAAAATGTGGCATATGGGAACATCAACAATCCCTGTTGTAGTTGGAGCCCTATGACTGGTTGGAAAAAAGATTGCAGTAGACTAATTGAAGGGATTCCTGGAAGTCCATGCCTCAAGGAGATACAAAAATTGTTCTGACAAGTACAGCCCACACTTTTTTACGAAGGGCTTTATCTATGTATTTTTTTTTTTTTTCAGTGGAAAGTATCATGATGCCATTTCTAACCTTTGGTCCCTAAATGGGACCAGGAAAGAAATGTGTAAATGCCAGAAATTAAAGAAAATAATAATAATAATAATAATAATAATAATAATAATAATAATAATAATAATAATGGTGAAGGAGTGACTATACTGTGAAATTTCCCAATCCTCACAAATAGGACAAATGATGTAAATAACAAGGTCTTAGGTCTCTGGTTGGGATTCGGAAGGAAATGTGTATACAACAGAAATAAAAGGAAATAATAATAATAATAATAATAATATTAATAATAACAACAGCAATAACAAAGTACCATGTATCCTCGGTGATAGTAATTTTCCTTAAACACAGGGAATGTAGAAAACCACATTATACCTAAATCACACCAGAGGTACTGCGATCGCCAACCGCCTGAATATCCAACGAGGAATCATTCAATGAGACATTCTGTCACCTCTTCTGCTTTGTCTGTTCTTAATCCGCCTTATACAGTTACTAAACAATAATAACCGTGGATACAAAGTAAACAAGAAAGTATTTAATCATATATTCTACATGGATTATCTCTAAATCTTTGCCAAAGACGACAATGAATTGAAATGTCTACTCATTATTGTAAAATGTTTCAGTGACGACATAGGTATGGATTTCCGATCAGATAAATGCGCAAAATAAAATTTCAAGAAAGGGAGAAACACACGTAATACATCTAGATTTTGTCACAAAGATTAGGGAACTGGAAACAGAAGAAACCTATAAGTACCTAGGAATTAGCGAAGGAGATAGAATACACTATTTACATTATTCCGACTATTGTCCTCATCTTTGTCGCCATGTTTATTGCAACGTTTCGGCCGTTGTACGCTCCGGCCTTCTTCAGTTGGTTGGAATGTGGAACTGAACCCTTTGTAATAAATATGACTACAAAGATAAGGACACGAGTCCGAATAATATAAATAGTGTACATAATACATCATCTCAGAAATATAGACAGAGGTAGAATACTTTCACCCAAATGAAGATGAAGATAAGAAAAGAACACTACAGGCGTGTGTGTCTGGTATTGAATAACGAATTGAATTCAAAAAACAGAATATCAGCCATAAACACCTTGCCTATCCCCGTGGTGCAATACAGTTTCAACATCCTCAACTGGACCATAGTTGGCATTAAGCGAATGGACGCCAAAACGAGAAAGCTTCTCACTTGATATCACATGCATCATCCCAAGAACTGATGTTGATCGTCTGTATGTGCCCAGATCCAAATGAGGCAGAGGATTAGTTCAACTAGAACTTTCTGACAAAACTACAACAATCGGCCTTCAAAGATAATTGGAAACTACAAAAGACTGGATGATGATTTGTGTCAGAGAAGAGGAAAGACGTAAGAATTATTATTCAGTAATAAAGGAAGCCAGCAAGTTCAAATCGGAGTTTCTAGTGGATTGAGAAATTAAAATACAACATGATAGAACTACTCTCGCTGCAAAATCCTTAAAAAAAACGCAAAGACTCATGCAACCGACCAGATACAGAAACGATGTCAATAGTCTGCCTGTACCAAACAAGTTGATGTAGACAAACCCCGTACCAATCAATCGCTATATAGTACAGGATTAAAATCGGAAACCGAAGGTTTTATTCTTGCTACTCAGGATCAATATTTGCTAAATAGAAATTACCACGCACATATAATGAAAATTGTGTTAGCCCCAAATGTAGATTCTGTGATAAATATCCAGAAATAATTGACCATCTTGTATCAGGTTGCACAGTATTGGCACCCACTGAATATAAAACCGGGCATTTCAGGGTGGGTCAATATCTGGATTGGAAAATCTGCAACTTTTAGGGAAAGAAAATTGCGAGTAATTGTTATGAACACCACCTAGACATAGATAGAACCTGTAAAAATCTTATGGGGCTTTACAATACAAACTGACAGAACCATCAAACCTAATAAACCAGATATCGTGATCAGAGACCGTAAAAATAAAATATGCCTTCTTATTAACATGGAAATCCCTGCAGCCTTTAATATGTCTTTGGAGATCTTCAATAAACTATCAAAATACAAGAACCTTGAAATGGAAATTTCTAAAATGTGGCACACGAGGACATCAAGAAATACAGTTGTAGCTGGAGTCTTCGAATTAATTGGAAAAGATTCCAATAGACTCATTAAAGGGGTTCCTGATAGCTCGTGTCTTAAAGAAATACAAAAGACTGTACTCACAAGTATAGCCCACAACTTACCACGGGGCTTTGTCTATGTAAAATATGAGTGATCTTAGGTGTTTTTTTGTTTTTTTTTGCTTTGTTTTTTATTTCTCAAATATGCTCAGTGAAAAATGTCATGATAGTATTTCTGACCTGATGTCTCTAGTTGGGGAGCCCGAAAGAAATGTATATATGAAACAAATATCAAAGGAATAATAATAATAATAATAATAGATTTTACTTTCTTAATAGTAATATTCTTTCCCTTACCGACTTTCCCCTTCACTCATTCTTGTTTGTATACACAGGTATAAAAGATGAACTATTTTACACTAGTAATATTACCGACCTGGGTATGACAATAAACTACTTCCGCGTCCTGGGTAAGACGATAAACTACGTCCAACAGCAAGGCCTCTGTTCAAGAGGTCTTGGGGAGCGTGGAACCACACCTTAATTGCTGGTTTTCCCAGGTCCGCCCTGACTAGGGGTAGTAGCACCTGTTAGGGTCCCAGCTATGGGTAAATAGTTAACCCACAAAAGTTGGATTAAAACACTATGAAAGTGTAAAAATAGGTTTTAATACCAGAAATACTTTGAAAAATATTATTACCAGCATTAAATCTTTGAAGAAAAATTATTACCAGCAATACATTTAAAAAAAAATACCATCAATACAATTTTGAAAAGAAATATTAGAACCAATAAAGATTGTCGGCATTAAATAGCCCATTGATGTTGATATGCCGTAAAATAAACCAAACTAGTAATATTAGATATTACATTTGTAATTTGTCAATACTACTACTACTACTACTACTACTAATAATAATAATAATATATCTTTAAGAATAATTTATAAACAAAGGCCTTTGTTTTAGCTGAAAAATACGACACTTGCCATTTTCAGTTTTTTGGGTTTTTTTTTTAAACTTGCGGTTACATGCAAACCTCTGAGCATGCGTGCTAAAGTTGCATCTGTGTACCTTAACATATGTTTTGGTCAATTATTGATGATAATGCGTAAGTGACTATGCACGAGTTTGCGTGTGTATTGTGTCATTAGAAGTGAAATGCTATTTTCCTTAATGGATAGAAAAGCGTTTCTATTTTGACAGCTGCTTCGTCATAATTAATTAGTCCCTCTTTTCTTCAGCCATTATTATGGATGACATTTTGAAAAAATATCCTGTCTGCTGTTTGTTTGTATTTTCATCTAAAAATGTTTATTTTTAAACTAACATTTTTTAAAAAATCTTTGCTTTAAGTTTTTAATGTGAAAGCCATTTTCTGTCCAGAGTGTCATTTCTGGTTTTATGTAATCTTGTTTGTGATGCAAACTTTGAGGGCAAAACTTCGTTGAATGATGAATTCTCTAAGGTAGTTTGAAAAACAAAACTATATAATGTTTGAAAATATGGCGTCTGAAGAAGTAAAGAAAAAAATCACAAACGATTAAAAAAGTGAAATGTGAGATGGAAGGGTGTGCCAAATTGATTGTGGGAAGAAATATCCGACAGAATGTTGCTGGATATTTTTTTTTTTTTAATGTAAAAGGAAGAGAAGGTAAAAATAAATAATTTTCAGCGAAAATAATGGAGCCGATAAACGGGAAAGGATTTTAAAAAAGAAGATGGAAAAAAAGGAACCAAAAGTTCAAAGGTTAGGTAAAAGAAAGAAAGAAAACAATGAAGAAAGAAAGAAAATAGAAAGAAAGAAAACAATGAAGAAAGAAAGAAAGAAAATAGAAAGAAAGAAAACAATGAAGAAAGAAAGAAAATAGAAAGAAAGAAAACAATGGAGAAAGAAAGAAGAAAGAAAGAAAGAATGAAATAAAAAAGAAAGAAAGAAAGAACGAAAGACGGAAAGACTGAAAGTGAGAAGAAAGAAAATAATAGGAGGCAAAAGAAAAATGGAAGCAATTAATGAAGAGATGAAAGAAATAAAAGATAAAGAAAAGAAAGAAAAGAAAGTAAAAAGAGAAAAGAAACTACGATAGAAAGTAAAGAAAGCACGAAAAATGCGAATGAGATAATGATAATGAAGATTAATTAAAGAAAATAAGAAATAATGCAAGAAAAAGGAATGGAAAAATCAAGGAAGAAGAGACTTCAATGAAATACCATTGGAAAGAAAAACCTGAATCGTTAAAAAGTCTGAAAAATCCATAAAATTTAGCAGAATAAAGAAAGCGTACAATTTTAGTAGTTAAAAACTATTTGCAGTTAAAAGAAAACTTTTGTTTTAGGCAATCTTGAGTTTGGCTGAAAACTTTGAGGGCAGATTTCGTTGAATGAGGAATTCTCTGAGATGGTTTTAAAAAGAATACGATGTATTGAATGAAAATATGGAATCTGAAGAACGAACGCCATTCTTATTACGACCGAAAGAAAAAAGCAAAAAAGGAAGTAAATATTTATATACAAAAAGGTAAAGTGAAGAAAGAACGTACCTGATGAAGAAAGAAAGATGCGAATTAAGGTATAAGACAGCTAGAAAGAAGAATATGATTAAAGAAGAAAAAAAAGTGTGAAGGGAATATAGGTAAAGAGATAAAGATTGAAGAAAACAGAATTAGAAATAAAGAAAGGAAGAAAGATAGGGAGCAAAGAAGTAAGAATGAAAAATGAAAGAAAGAAAGGAAGAAAATAAGTAAGAAAGAAAAAATGAAAGAAAGAAATAAAGAAAAGAAGAAAGAAAAAATGAAAGAAAGAAAAAAATGATACGAATTACATAATACGAAACCGAAGAAAATAAAAGAATGAAACTATAGAAAGAACGGAATGAAGGAAAAACAAATAAATACAATTAAAATAAAGAGGAAAGAAATGATAAAATACAAAGAATCGTTAAAACGTATGAAAATTTTATAAAAATTTGCAGAAACGTAAAATGTGACATTTTAAGTCGTTACAATTTATCGACTCGTGAAATGAAATCGGAAATTTGTCTGTCAGACGCGCTTTTCTTGATTTTAAATCTGCCAGTTGGTTTGATCGAAACAATACACATCAATACACAGGCTTTTTTTATGAAAGTCAAAAACAGGACATGTATAATAAGAAGAAGAGGGATAAACAAAATCAAATATCATTTTCAGATATTAGCATACAGACTGACTGCAATATTCAAGAAAGAAAGCCTCATCTGAAAACCTGCAAGACCATAAAGATAGCATTGCCGATAGACCATTGAGTGGGCGTAAAGGAGAAATTAGATAAGCACCAGGACCTTGCCTGGTAGCTGACAAATATATGGAATATGAAGGATAGAATCTTCCCCATTATAAATTATACTAAAATAACTGGATCAGAGATAGAAATATGAGAAAACGCTGAGACAGTACAACACACGGTTTTGCTGGGCTATACGAAGATAATGAGAAAGGTACTTGATATTAAAGGACTCTATCTGCGACAAAGTCCTCTGATGACCATCGGACAATAACAACAGCAACAACAACTTGATAAATTAATAAATTCTTCCAGTGATTCCATAGATTGTATGACACACCGTGTCAAAAGAACTTCCATATGTCAAATGCGATCGTTTTCTTTATGTATCTATGATCTAATGCGTTCTAATTCTGTGAGTTGTGAGTTAGAATATCAGCAGTGGATAGAGCAGATCGAAACACCTATTGTTTGTCGCTTATGTTTTATTTTGGTGAATTAAAATGTGCTGCAGTAAATATCCCGTTCAGTACCAGAAATTTGCAAGATTTGCTTGTTACTTGACTAACCTTAAACTTTCGATTATGCACCTGATTTCTGAGCGTGTTGTGCATCTTTGTTCGTAATTCGTCAAGAAGCAGCAGGACTAGATTTTTTTGTTGACTTGGTAATCGCATCTAAATACTTGAGACCGTCTGTATTGACTGGGTTACGTGAAAGGTATTTCTCACTGGGTCCCACCTGAAAGATTCTGCGCTGCTTTTAACAAAATTGTCATCAAATCACACATATTTGCTTGTGATTGACGTACCTGGTAGACATTTATCAGGCTGGATGCTACGATATGTATATTGGGCTTCATATATTTTTAACCTATCGTCACTTAAGGTGATGCTCTCTCGCTCAATAATAATAATAATAATAAGAAGAAGAAGAAGAAGAAAGAAAGAAAGAAAGAAAGAAAGAAAGAAAGAAAGAAAGAAGAAAACGAAGAAAGAAAGAAAGAAGACGAAGAAATAAAGAAAGAAAGAAGAAGAAAGAAAGAAAGAAAGAAAGAAAGAAAGAAAGAAAGAAGAAAATGAAGAACGAACGAAAGAAAGAAATAAAGAAGAAGACGAAGAAAGAAAGAAATAAGACGAAGAAAGAAAGAAATAAAGAAGACGAAGAAAGAAAGAAAGAAAGAAGACGAAGAAAGAAAGAAAGAAAGAAAGAAAGAACGGAAGAAGAAGAAGAAAAAAGAAAACGAAGAAAGAAATAACGAAAGAAAGAAAGAAGACGAAGAAAGAAAGAAGAAAAAGAAAGAAGAAAACAAAGAAAGAAAGAAAGAAAGAAGAAGACGAAGAAAGTAAGACGACGACGAAGAAAGAAAGAAGACGACGAAGAAAGAAAGAAAGAAGAAGAAGAAGAAAAAGAAAGAAAGAAAGAAAGAAAGAAAAAGGAAAACGAAGAAAGAAAGAAAGAAAGAAGAAGACGAAGAAAGAAAGAAAAAGGAAAACGAAGAAAGAAAGAAAGAAAGAAAGAAGAAGACGAAGAAAGAAAGAAAGAAAGAAAGAAAGAAAGAAGAAGAAGAAGAAGAAGAAGAAGAAGAAGAAGAAGAAATCGATAGAGGAAACGAATGCTTGCGATATTGAGAGAAAAGACTCCGATACACAAATGGAAGTACTGATTTGCGTCTCAAGTCAAAAAATGTCCTGAAATAAAACTGAATTCAGGAAAATATGATGAGCGAAGCTTTCAATCGAAAGGATTGGTTAATACCACAGACATCAGGAGAAGAAAGAAAAAATTAACGAACGGAAATGTCAAACCCAAATTCAAGATCAACAAAAGATGCCGAAGCGGCCATGCTAAATAAAGAGGAAAAAGGTCAAATAAATATACGCACAAAAAAGAAAATATTTTGAAAAGGGAAAAAAAATCATTATCATCCTTTATAAGAAAATTCTGGAAACAAGATAAATGATTAACTAAGAATATCACTTTTTTTTTTCTGTATACAGAAACTACCACAACTTTAAGACCTGGTCTATGTTGATTCTAGAATAGTGGCTGAAAAGTTTATAATACAGGCAAATAAAAATAAACAGTAGGAAGCAAAGTTCTGGTTTGGAAAATCAGGTTAGAAAGCAACATCTTCAAACTGTAGAAATACATTATTATTAAATGAAAAGTTTAACTATAAGGACGGGTTAAACAAGGTATGGAAAATAAAAACAGAAAGAAAGAAATTATTGTCGGCAAATATGTTATGCAGTGAAAATTACAGTAAAATCTGGTCTGATGTTTCTGCTATGGGTATTTTCTAAACATAGCTTAGATGTCTCACAAAGCTGAAAGTATGGGGCACCCAGTGAGAATCGAACTCACTATTCACTAGTAGCTTTTCTAGTGAGATAAGTTTGCGAATTATTGCACAGCGTCGGAATGGAAAAAAAGATTTTTCTAAGCGTAGTTTAGATGTGACACAAGGCCGAAAGTTTGAAACACCCGGTGAGAATCGAAATCCTCAGTCGTAATTGATCTAGCGAGATTAGCTTGCTAGCCATTACACCACGTCTAAGCGCCCTTGATGATTCTTCTATCTATTTAGAAATTCTTGATAAAATACATAGAATCTTCAATGTTACTGGTTCAGATCTGGGATCTCATGTTTAGTCAATGTTATGGAGATTGCCTTTGATCTTATTTCTTTAAATACTTTCATGGCAATTGCATTGATGTGCTTTTGGTACCTCGACTTTAAGAATTTAAGCACAGTACTAGATTGATGGCAATTATCTATTTACAGTTGAAATGGCTAGATGTAACCGCAAGTTCTATGCTAAGAGTTTCTTCTCTCACACTTCTGGCTTATGGAATTCTCTTGAAAAATTTAGATGCAATGTCAATCGTTATCTTCTGTCTTCTTAATTCCTGTTCTATTATTTTTCTCTCTCCTTAATAATGTTTATTTTTTCTCATATTCTTTCACACTCAGTAACTCCTTGCGTCTTAGTGGCTTTGTCGCCTGGCTTGCTCTGAAATGATTAAAAGAAAAAGACTGAAGCTTCTAAAGCTGAAAAATAAAAAAAATATAGTTCTAACGTTTGGAACCACCAAAGGTAAATATTATCAGAAAAATAATAATACAAAAGGTTACAGGTATGTATATATGTATAGCTGGCCACTCGTATTTGAGGAAACCCTCTACTAGGGCGGATAATCAATCCCTATTACAGACACTTGCTCAGGCGCATTTATGTTTATTCAACACCCACAGAGCCCACCTGTGGTTTACACTGGAACTATGCTGAGCAGACCTTAGTTACAGATTCTGGCAAAGAGCATGCTATCTAGCGTGATCAACAATTTGAACAAGACCAGCACGCTCAGGCCCTCGGCCACGATGATTTGTGACTTCGTGCTAGCACAGCTATCGACGTCACCCAAGGTTTCCGTCTACCCAATTTCACTCACAAGGCTTTCCAAAGGATCGACGCCTCTAGTCCGAGAAGTCTCCTTCCTGACAAATCGACCATGATGAGATTCGAACCCGGGTCTCATGGTCAGAATGCGAACGTTCTAACCACTTGGTCATATGCCCATTAGTTTACAGGTACACATATTCAAAATCTTCTGGAATATGACGAACAGAAGAAAACAAATCATAGGAAACTGAGGCTGAATACGAAAATAATTTAAATCGACGAACCAAAAACCTAATGCATCTGAATTCCAACGTGTATACCGAAGAAAATTTTTACAAACAGTAAGAGGAGAGAATAACCAACAATATTGGATGAATATGAAAATCTACAAATTAAGCGAAGCATCCCAATCAAAGTTTTTTGAGACAGTAGAAGAAATTAAAGCAATACAATCCCAAGAAGTGTGAGGATCGCAACAGGTAAAGAAAACAGGGAAACGAAAACTCTCTTCGGAAAATTTAAATGACAGATTAAAAAAATATAATATAGCAGATGGACCAGCATGCATATTATTACGCAGAGGACACTTGAAAAGTAAAACAAAATTTCTTATTCCAAGGCAAACGCAGGAAGAGCGAGAAACAGTAACTAGAAAAGTATAATACTTTCGAGATAATGTAAATTTCAGGTTAAAAGAATCAATCACAGATGAAAAAATCATGGATAGGATTACGCAGAGGACACCTAAAGAGAGAAACCGAATTTCATATTGCTGTAGATAAAAACGATTTCTAAAGAATCAATGAGAAGAAAATTGGGAATGGATAAATCCTAGAAAAAATGCAAAGTCACCTTTGTGAAAAAAAATTCGTGTCGGTAAACAGAAGAGAATATCGATATAAAAGGAACGCTAATCCAAACACAACGAAGAAGAGAGTATTATAAACGTGAAATGTTGCAAATGGTTTTGGCTCGAACCTATCGACAAATATTATTTGAATAAAAAATAGACAATACCACAACTTCGCCCGGGAATGGAAAAATTCTGAGACATGAATGTTAGCCTAGCGTCCAAAGTGTAAAAGTATATATATATATATATATATATATATATATATATATATATATATATATATATATATATATATATATATATATATATATATTTGGTTGATAGATATGAGTTTGTGACACTGGGTTGACGATCGCTAAAGCGTGAAACCCAGGGTCACAAACTCACATCAATCCAAGCAAATATGTTAGCTCTATCTCTGATATTGAGCGCTTTCTAATAAATACCGCGCATATAATATATAAATAATTATACATATATATATTTATTTATATACACCCTTTCACACACACACACACACACACACACACATATATATATATATATATATATATATATATATATAATTCAGTCGGGTTTCGATCCTAGCTAGAGGCAACCGGATGTCTAGCCACACTGATGAGCTGTGAAACAGCGAAACAGTCTGTCTGTGGATGACATTATATTGGCTCCTGAAAAATTAATTTCAGTTGAGCTCTCTGGGGATGAGGTGTGGGCTTGTAAACAGTGACTATCATAGCTAATATAGCGAGACTCTTCGTAAAAAGTGAATTGAGTCTCTGTCGGTCACTGTGTGTGTTTCTAAAATAAATACGCTAATATTCACTTTCATCCCTGCCATGCTTAGTGGTAGAATCTCCGACTGACACCAGTTCAGTCGGGTTTCGATCCTAGCTAGAGGCAACCAGATGTCTAGCCACAGCGAAACAGTCTGTCTGTGGATGACGTTATATATATATATATATATATATATATATATATATATATATATATATATATAAGGCTCCTACCAAGAGGTTTTCGACAACATAAAAGAAAATGCTGAAGTTTCAAGAAAATAAGACGAATACAAAAAAAAAAACGCAAAAAATGTGTGTGACTTGTGATGCTTAATTGATATATCCTGTTTGAAATATTTCTTAACTAAAATCTCTCTGATCTAATTATATAGAAGCCTTAAGATGTTAAATCGACTGAGTTTAGGAGGATGTCGTAAAACATCGTAACTTGATTATTTCTTCTTCTGACTTTATTTTACTAGGTGTGCGCTTGCATTGTCATTTTGAATAATGGGACATTTTTTTCTCTTAGCCAAATCAATGCATTCCTGCGTAAATATTCAGGCTTCCCTCGTTCATAATAGTGATTTTCTCTCGTTTTATTGACTTTCTAAGCGAAAATAAAGGACGAACTATTAACTGTCGGAAGACAGAATGCTTGGTTGTCAGCAAAATTATGTCAGGAACGACTGCATTAATTTCTGACAACTAGCATTATGTTCCGTGTTCTTGAGTGAATGCATCTCGTTCGTAAAGTCATTAGCAATGCTTTTACATTAAACATATAATCCGGCTGTTCTGTCAGTAATCTTCTTTTATGTGCCTTGTCTCTGCAGGACGTTGGAGGCCATGACTCTCCACATCTTCCTATCTTTCGTAGCTCTAAAAAATGTTTGTTTCCTTACCATCCCCCACTCCTCATTCTACTATAAATTTACACAAACCGTTTTGTTAGTTACTCGCTGTCTCTCTCTCTCTCTCTCTCTCTCTCTCTGTTCCTCTTATCATCTAGATTTCATGTGAGTATCAGATGATGCATTTCATAGCCTGGATCAATACTATCAGAATCGCTTGCCTTAATTCCGGACTATTTTCTCCTTATTTATAATGCTTTTCAGTAACATCATTAGAAATACGTTTATTTGATTTGATTGATTAATTTTCTATCAACATTTTTCAGGTTATTTAAAGCCAGAAGATATTTTCATATTACGCCATCCACACATTCAAGCTTACAATACCTGGTCACCCATTTCGGTACTGACCAGGATCGACGTTGCTTAACTTCGGTGATCGTACAGGAACTGGTATTTAAACGTGATATGGCCGTAAGCCTAAATGGATGGCTGTCCACTAGCAGACGCCCTCTTAGAGCACACATGTAGTTTATACTGCAACGATGCTAAGCCGTCCTTAGTTAGAGTTTCTGATAGAAAGAGAGAGCGTGCGTTATCTAGCGTGACCAACGTTCTAAGCAAAGCCAGCACGCTGAAACCCTCGGTTCTAAGCAAAACCATCGACGGCCCTAAAAGGTTCCGTCTACCCAATTTCACTTACAGGGCTTAGGTCGACTCATGATATAGTTTTCATTTCAAATGTGCAGTGTACTGGGATCGCCTCCTCCATATGAAAAATTCTCCTACCTGACAAATCATTCATGGTGATATTCGAACTCGGGTCGCATATTCAGAAAGCCAACGTTCTAACAACTTGGCCCATAAATATATTTTGATATACATATACTTTTTTCTATTTATTCTGGTAACTGACTTTGTCTTTCTTGCTTTTTTTTTCCGTGGATGTTTTATCTCCCTGAAGTCATAAGTAATGGGTTTACCTTAAATTAAGTATATAATCATACTTTTGGATATGAACTGCTAACTTACAGTGAACAATCCAAGCTTTAGATATGAGACGCTACAAAACCACCCTAGGCATCTTCCACGTAGACCTCGTTACAAAATACACAGTGCGAGTCAGTCTCAAAGAAGAAACAGGTGCGTTGGAAAACCGTCAGGAAGAGAAGGCTGAAACGGCATGGACACGTCATAAGAGTCAACGTTCTTTTCACCTCCATCATAAATGCTATTACTCTAGGCAAAAGAGCTATAGGCAAAATTGGCTGACAACACCACTGAGAGGAAGAACATTCACAGAAACTCAGGTGCAACCGAAACATGTAGAAAGATGCTTTTAAGAAACTAAGCATAATAATAAGAGACAGGAAAATTTCCTTAAAAAGAAATAAGATAGTGCTGGAAGTCGATATAGCAGATGTTGAACAATTTTCCAACATATGAAGGAGAGATTTGAGCCGAGAATTATGTCGGTATACTGGCAGATTCTGTAAATAAAAAGAACTGAAGTTTTCGCAAAGAGGAAGTTTTAAGGAAAATAAGCTTAGTGATAAACAGAAGTCGACAGTTTAAAATTCGGGGGCTCATAACGAGGAAACAGAGCCGGAAGTATTTAACGGGCACTGTGCATAACGATGTTAAGAGACGTAAAATGAAATGGCGAGTAAAGTACTTGATGACTTTGTGTGAATGAATGACAGAATAAAGAGAAATAAGGAAGGTAAAGTCGGTTAAAAGTTGCTCAGTGCAATAAAAGACAAGAAGTTGCATGAACATTGGACATAAAAGACAAAGAGCTGGTAATAAGCTCTTACTTCAGAGGATCAATTTCCATATTCACTTCTTAAAATTTTCCTTTTATCTGATCAGTGAAACGAAGAAGTCCATGGTCACAAAGCCTTTGAAAATATCGACATTTTTTCTTCATTAACAGATTTTTTTTTCTGTTTTGAATGAGGTGCTCGCTTTGATAAAAAAAAATGATTATTTTTATCGACTGTTTTTGTTTTTGCTCCTAACGTTGATTACATGCTTGACAAATTCAACTTTTGTTACATCTGATTGGAGTTTTATTCCTCCTCCTTCAAAGAACACACATTTAAACCTAATATACAATCTTCAACACCTTTTCAACATCGTTTACTTTGTTTTTCGAATAAAAAAAAATGGGGCTTAGGTATTTTTTTAAAATCTCTAGTCGCCACGATATCGTTCTTGCTAATTTTCTTATTCGCCCTTGTCTTGTGAAACGGCAGCCCAAAATAATGATCGATGCTGACAGTTACAAGGTTAATAGTTCGTTACAAGGTGATTTTCTTTTGCTAAAATCATTCTGGCAAGAAATAACGCAAGACATCATGATATTTCGCTATTAGATTTGCATTAAATCATTACTCGTTTTCCTGCAGTTCTTCTTTCTGCAGAAGATATACAAGAATATTAAAACCCATTAGACTTGTCAGGTCACCCCACTTACTGCTGTCGTAGCAGCAATGCACGTGTTTAGGGCAAGATAACCTGACAGAGTCCGTCTATCTTCAGGCTGGTTTTAAATTTAGAGTTGTCCTTCACTAAGTCTGCTTGCCACCCAAGGCTAGAAAGTCTGCCCAGCTATTTAACCCGTAGCTGGGGGAAGTATAGATTATTTCATGCCGTTTCCAAGGGTGTTTTTCCAAAAGTGAACGCCAATTACTGTACTCGACAGACTTTCTAGAAACAATATGATTCTAAATCGGTTGGCTATTATGTAATATTTAAGCTGTATCTTGGGAACACATGCATACATACAAGACTAAAGTTTTAGTATTATATAGCTACTAAAGACAGTACAAGTAGGTTCATTATTCTACTGAGCTTTATAGTTAACACATTGCGTAAAAATTTGGAGTAATAGCTTAAAAAAGGTGTAATCATTTTCATGACAATATGTACATGGCCTTGGCTCATAGCCTTAAATAGTCTACGATTAAGGACTTCAACAGATGATTAATAAGTTGATACCAAGCTGATTAATATTCGGATTGATCTTACTTCGTTTAGCTATACAGCATTTGACCCTCTTCTATTCCTTGTAAGTTGTCTTGTTAATTGTTTGTAACTTATTGTTCTGTGTTTTTTGTATGTATCCGTTGACACTGGATACAGGTGCTGAATAAATATATTAAGCACTCATTCTTCTCTGTGTATGATTCACCTCGACGATACAACAGTTTGCCTGTGTCAGGCTGGTAGCTCATAAGTAAATGTTAACGATACGTCTAAAAGAGAAACGTGAATATTAAACTTTGGTGCACTCCTCCTAAGAATATATTAGGTAGTTTTTCGTTTAAGATCAACTGAAGGTAATTCTCAAATACCTGGCTCACCCTGTATGTAAGGATTAACCACGAGGTCTAGAAAAAGAATAAATATGTCAAACTTAATCATGAATATTTACACTATTTACATCGTTCAGACTGTTTTCCTCATCTTTATTGCTATAATTCTGAAATTTCGGTCGCTGTACTCTCCGGCCTTCTTCAGCTGATCTATGTTGGAATTTGGAACCAAACTCCTTATTTAGTCGACGCGGCTAGATTGCTCTATTTGTACGCGCTATAACTTTTTTGGATATCAGAGTTTCAGTTAATTCCCGACAAATAACCCATTGATATGCCACTAAACAAAATCAAACCAACATGAAAGAATTTTCATGACCTTAATCCAAATAATATCCTAAGATTTCTTAAATCAAACTTTTTTTGCAAAAGATAACATCAACAAATCTACAACTTAAAATGCACATATTATCCACCTCTAGTAATTATGTCTACACAAATATGTATGTGCAGAAAAACTGAGTATCATCTACCATGTACTCAATTGTGAAAGCATAATAACGTATATCATATTCTTATTACCTCAAAGATGACATGAAGAATTTCGGCATTAAATGACCCATAATGAGTTGATATGCTGTTAAACAAATAAGTCAATCAATCAAAATTTCGCTGGAGACTATACATTCTATCTTCTTACAGTTAATAAGTGTTACTTTATTTTAACTTTCTACTCTTTTTTACAGTCTTGTATTTAGATGCATTCCAAAAGCTAGGCAGAATATTAAGGAACAGAAAGAGAAAAAAAGAAAGATTATTGAACTTTTACGTGATATCAGTCCTCCTATATATCAGTGAATACAAATCAATCTCAGAGATGATGAAGGGACTTGAAACAACATAAATTTGGTTCTACAGGATGCTGAGGATACCATGGACCGAAAATGTGAGCAACGGCGAAGTTTTAGAAAAACTGAAAACAAAAAGGAAACTTACACTTAACATTATGAAGGACAGCAAAATCTTCTCGAGCATATGATGAGGAAAAAGGCTTGGAAAATCTGATACTCACAAGCAAAGTGGACAAGGGAAAACAACACATAATTAGTGAGCTTGAGTAAAAAGATGGCGGAACAAGGTTTAGGAGAAATAACAAAAAGACAAAATATATTAAGAACTACGAAAGACAGGAAATTGTGAATAATCATGAGCGCATGCGCTCTGAAGAGACAGCACATAAAGAAGTTATATTTACTGGAATCATGTTACAACTGCAGGCGCCCAATAGCTCAGAGGAAAGTCAAGTTTCGAATACGATTCCTAAGAGCAGAGATAGTTTTGCTTATAAAAGCATTATAACCCAACGTAATCTTTTCATGGCTCTGCCCTTTGATCTTTTGTCTGCTTCTAAATCTTGGTCGTAGCTATAAACTATATTTTGGTCAGGGGAAATCTCCCAAAGAAATTCACAACAATGATAGGTTCTCTTTCTATCAACGGGACTGCTGTCAAAGGCAATTTCCTCTTTGGAATATTTGTATAAGAGCAAACATTAATCTCGTTAGGAGATCACGCCGTAACCTTTGAAGTGTCGTAATTATTTGTCTCTGTTTAAGCGACAAGAACGTTGAACGCAAAAGAGAGGCGTGATGGTAGAAAGTGGTTTCCGCAAGAAAGCCAATGATAACCGGCAAAAGAAGCATATTCACACATAATTTTCCGTTCGGGTTCAATACATTCGGAGATCTTTCTTCATTGATAATGATGAATTAGAATTATTATTTGAAAATATAACGTTTCTTTTTTACCAAGTGTTCTTCGTCTTAATATATCCCTTTAAACAATGCCCATTTTTTACTGTTACACCCACTACGTTTCAACTGTTCTGTACTCCGGGGTTTAGGTATTTTTATGTTCGGAATTTTGATTCGAGCTCAGTATTCAATACACAGGTAAATTTTTCTCGTTTCATTTTCTATGCTTAAGAGATATGTCGTACCATGTATATCTAGTATATATGTTTATGTTATTTGTCGACTAGCTGTTTCTCTCACTGAACAAGATTGATTGATTTATTCATTTTTATGTCTATCAACACTTTTGAAGTTAGGCGAGGCCAGAAATAATTTCTAAATTGTACGAATATTTTGGGGGAGACAATAATGGTTTAGTAATTACAAGTCTTACTAATTAACCCAAAGGTGGGGAGTTGGGTTCATACCTTTTCCAAGCGTGTATGTGAATATGACGAACCTAATGGGAAAAGTACTTCGGCTCTTCGATTTATAATTCCCTGACCTTATCAATTGCACCACTCGCACATCTAAGCTTACAGCTCCTGGCATTCACAAGCGGTTACCCATCTAGGTACTGGCCACGATTGACGTTACTTAACTTCGGTGATTGTACGGCAACCGTTATTTCAACGGGGTTGAGCCGTAAGACCACTGAACAAGATTCTGTCTATATTTCTGAGATGAGGTATTATGTACATTATTTACATTATTTACATTATTCGGACTATTGTCCTCATCTTTGTCGTCATATTTATCACAACGTTTCGGCCATTGTACGCTCCGACCATAACCGGGTAGGACCCAAAGACTGTGAGTTCAATACCCGGTTAAGGCAGTGGAGAACTTTCAGAGGGAAATTAACAGGAGATAACTGCTAACTGACGTCCATCAAACATGGCACGTGGAACTAGAACAGTCTACCCTGGTGAGCGAAATAAAGGGTTCAGTTCGACATTCCAACCACCTGAAGAAGGCCGGAGCGTACAAAGGCCGAAACGTTGTGATAAATATGGCGACAAAGATGAGGGCAATAGTCCGAATAATGTAAATAATGTACTGAAGAAGATATATGATTTTTCTGCCTTGAACCAGGGATTGAACACACGGCATCCAAGAAACCTATGCTTTAATAATACAGTAGCCCATGTATCGCTAAGCATTGAAAGCAAAATAAAGACTGAATAAAAGGATTGATTCCAAAATTCCCTGAAAGTTACTGTGTAAGATGTCTGAGAGAGATCGGAGGATATAACAGGCAAGATGTTTGAGTGTAAGTAAAATAATGAGGTTGACACGAAGAAAAATTAATTCTCTTTTTGTAAAAGGCTGACATAAATTTTCTTTATGTTTTGTTATTTATGATATTTCTCATAAAACTTAATATTGTGTTTGATTTTACTGAATTTCTAATCTCACTTCCCATCTGTGGAACTCCTTCCCGTTTACTTGCTTCCCTGATAACTACAATCTTCAGAAATTTTTATAGAACGTCAGTCGCCATCTTCTGTCTTCTTCACTTTCACTCCCTGTAATTCCATGCGGTGCTAGTGACATTTCCATGTGATGAAATGATTGAAAAAAAGACGACACTACTATACCGTCTTTTTCTATTCTGAAAACATTAAGTGAAGATTAATATATTCATCTATATATATATATATTCTATGGTAATGTTTGACAATGAAAACTTTCCGCTGTGATTAAACAAATTCGTAGGTTATGCAATATTCTCCGCTGCTTCTCTTGCCTAATGCATGTTATCTGAGTGTTAAATATACCAAGCCCACCTTCCGTACTCATTATGTGTCCTAGAGATATTGTCTCTTTCTGATTGTATGTATAAGTATCCTTTTAGTTCATTTTTCATTAAAACTTCCTTATAGATCAAATGTTTAGTCGAAGGTATTCTTAGCATGCTTCTCTAAAACTATATCTTTTTTTTTCTTACTCCTGCTCAAAGAATAAACTCTACAAAATTAAACCAACTATAGGAGAATGGCATCAGAAACACCAAACTAGAAGAGAATAAAAGATTATGCTCAGGCTCCATATTGGACATAACCCCATAACCTATTCGTATATCCTAAAAAGAAAAGATGCTCTGGTATGTGTGGCATACTAAAAACAATTCACCATAATTCGCATACTGATAAACTGCAGCAATTTTAATTCAATCTGCTTAATATACAAGAAAATAACTTTTTCAAAATACTGATTCGTTTTATATATTCCAAATTCTAAAAGAAAATTAAACTGATTTTAAAAATATAATTTTAAAATATATAACCATAACTAACAGTAGTCTTACTATTTTAAAATAAAATAAAAACTTTGACTCTTTAAATAGAAAACTATTTTGAGAAAAATATTACACTTCGACATTAAATGACCCAATGGGTTGATATGCCATAAAGTAAACAAGACAAAATTGTCTTTTTTGAGTTTTATCTGAGGAAATTGTCCAGTATTTACTGCCATCCGAGAAGAGAGGTAGTTTAGGTCTCTTTTTGCTTGCTTCTAACGAAATCTTTTCTGTTTCTTGATAAATGACTTAGCTTCTGGAAGGCATCCTTTGCTATTCCAATGCACCTTCGTATATGCATCGCATTTGCCTTCGTCTAATTTCTGTACTTGCTTAATTCTGGCGCGGGATAGCCTTTCTTAGATGAGGGTGAATGGAGTCTCTTTGAGCCTTGGTTGGCAATCTATTCAGTGATGGTGTCACGATAAAAACACCCTTGATAGCCCTAGCGAAGCATCAAGAATCCAGCTATTGACAAGATTATTAACTACACCAATCAAATCTTTTAGGTGCTATGACAGATAGGTAATACTGGAGAGGTGTAGTGAGTTCAATCTCGGCTGAGGCCGCAAGATGATGATGATGAATTCTGATTTAATTGTCTCGTACGACACAGTAAACCAACGTTCTCAGCAGCTGACCTAGCAATTGATTCAGTATAGTCTTTCAACTTCATGTCAGGTGAAAATGTTAGCGCGAGAAGTCATGAGTCACTTTCCTGAAGGTTAGCATCATCCATGACTGATGGAAGACAGAGAGGGGTCTCTCAGATGATTAATGGAGAGAAGTTTAATTTGGAGACGTTGAAATTAACGAGCTATCTTTTGACCCAGTTAACGACTGAGATGAGGTCATTTTGCAACATCGCCTGCTATTTTCCATGAGTCCTAAGTTACACTGGCCGGCCTAGGGATTGAACTCACAATGTCTATGCCACCAAATCCACAACAATGATGAGGACATTAGTCCGCATCTAAGTAAAGCTAACTCTTCCCCTCAAAAATTCATACAGTAATTATTGCAGTCTACACTAGGCGAAAGTTTCTAAAAAAACTCAAGTGTGCTTCTAGATTGTTGATTAAGAAACGTGTAACGAATTTATAATGATTGCTTCAACCTATGCGCCTAACATTTTAGACGCGTGTCTGACTCGGTTAATGTTCGTAAATTTATACAAAGCTTTTATAGCATCGAGAGATTTTCGATAATACTATTCCACAGATGCCTTAGTGAATGGAAGTTCTCAGAACTTTACAGTGAAAGAGGCGTCATTAAATTGGATGCCGCTTTCATATATTATTTATAAGTCTGTTCAGGAAGTCGTTTCGCAAATCAAAGATTCTACATTCGTGAATGTGTGGACAGAAATTAATAGGAATTTCGATTATATATATGCGTGAGTGTGTATTTATCTATGTATCTATTTATGTGTGAACAGTCACATATGAAGAATTATATCAGCATATTAATAAAAGGAATCAAAAGAGGAAAATATTAGAATATTTATGTATGACCATAATGTTAAAAAATTAAAGGAAAAAGGGGATACATAACCTTTATAATAATAATAATAATAATAATAATAATAATAATAATAATAATAGCATTAATTCAGTTTCGTTTAACTTGCCAAAATTTACATCACTTAGCGTTCTCCATAATTTCCATTTACTTAAAGTGGAAAGATTTTCGATTATTTCAGAATCTTCTCTAATTAAAACTTAAACGCATAATTTTTTTTTCCGATACTATTTCTGAGTTTAGAAATACATGTTTCCCAATAGATTTCCAAATAAATTTCTAAATTTGACTTTGATGAATTTAATCAAAAAACGAAATTGGGTGTCATTAAAAATTCATTCACTGTTTAAAAGACAAATTCAGTGTTTATTGACTTGCAAACAAGAAAGTTTATTGACTTAAAATGATTAAAGGTTTAAATTAAATATTAAATGGAATTAGATTCATTTTTATAAATATTCAAACTGGCGACGAATTCAAAAGTGAGTACATTTTTGGAACAACCTATATATATATATATATATATATATATGTATATATATATATATATACAAAAGAGAGAAAGAAAAGATGGAGTGAAATTCAACTGTTTGTAGCATTTACTTTTTAAAAAGTCCTCAATACGAAGTAGAGCAATATACTATTATTATTTGTATTATAAGAGATTAGAACAAAAAAGTGTTGAAATCGCTACACAGTAGCTTTCGTGTTTCGGCACTGTTGTTCCTCTTCAGGCGATGGTAAGTAATAGGTGATTAAATGATTTTTAAGTAAATTTCAAAAGCAAAGTGTTACCTCTTTTTCGAAATATAAGGTAGGGTGAGAAAACACAAGGTCAGAATTATTCGCTCGGAAAAACTCAAAAATGTAGTCAGCACGAGGATTCGAACGAGAGAAATAACGTTTGTTGTAATAAAAAAATGTTGGCTTAAAAAATACATTAATTCGTACAATTACATATATTAATATATTTTCTGTTTATACGCTATGTTTATTGATAAAACATATTTGATGAAATGCTCTGTTTTAATGAAACAGTATTAATTACATCTGCCAGCCTGAATGTTTGAGAAATTTCTTAGAAAATATCTGTTCTCCGACAGGAATCGAACCGGTATCCAATGCGGAAGCCATCATGTCGGCTGATGTGCTCGACCATTCAGCCACAAAAAAACATTCCCGTGGGTAAAGTCCAAATTACTGCTTTTAAACACACATTTATTCTCCTAAACGTAACGTAACGTAAACAATGACAATATATTAGATGAAAGGGATAAAATCCGACAAATATTTTAATTTAATATTTTATATTAATATATTTGCCGGATTTAATACATTTTATATAATACACACACACACACACACACACACACACACACACACACACACACACACACACACACACACATATATATATATATATATATATATATATATATACCCAAGTATATGATTGGTGTATACGGAAGTATATGATTGGTGTATACGGAATAAATTCCAATAACCAACAGTTACTATTTTTAAAAAGAGTGCTCAATACAGAGTAGAGCATATATATATATATATATATATATATATATATATATATATATATATATATATATGTGTGTGTGTGTGTGTGTGTGTGGCTGTCGGACGTGTTGGAGAAAGAGAAATGTGCCTGAGCAGGCATCTACAATAGGGATTCGCTCGACGCACTAACACAACGGCATAATCTGAAAACGAGCAGCCACCCCTCATTGATAGATGTATAGAGAGAATGCCATAAAATGAGAGTGATAAGAGTTAATAACAATAAAAGATAATGAAAATGTTAGATGTAAAACAGATCAATCTAAGATCGTATTAAAAGAGAACGTTTCGGTGACACGCATGCGCCTTCGCCTTCGGCTCTTCAGGTTGAGCCTAAGTTGTAAGTGCGCTTGCGGCTATGTCACCGATATCATTGATAGGATTAGGAACACATTGGAAACGTTTATAAGTTTAACATATTTTTCTTTTATTTAAGTTTCATCACATAATGAAATATAGAGAAGAAAAGAAAATTCTGGCATTTTTCATTCGTTTTTCTGCTATTTGTTTTGCATTGGTTAAGTATACCTCACGTCTATTTGTACTGTCAAGCAGCGTTCGTGTGTATAATTCTTATGTTTTTGGGTATCACATTTCTATGCGGGATTTTGTGCATAATGTGTGAGTGTGTGTGTATTTGTGCGTCCAGTCGGCATTTTTATTTATGTCTGTATGCTGATTGGAGGATGTCTTGCGTAAGAGTGAAAGAATTTAGGTTACACCGGTTGTGGTTGTAGGTTGACAGATCTTAGGTTCTTTAAGTATTAATTTTAAAAAAGTTGATCATATTAATTGATAGTAAATTATTTATGGGGATTTCTTCAAATTATTTTCTACGTAATAAATTATGTCCTATTCTAATTAGTGTACCGTATATATATATATATATATATATATATATATGTGTGTGTGTGTGTGTGTGTGTGTGTGTGTGTGGGTGCGTGTGTAGAGGAATAAGCGTGTACAAAACGAAGAAATAAACGATCTTCAAACACGGGTCTACAAATTTGAATAAATTTTATAATTATGTATTTGTTTTCTTCCAAGTTGAAAGAAACAACTTACAAAGATCCCTGTGAAACAAATTCACACAAAGATATTTTGTTTTTCTCTCTTTACAATACTACGGAATCAATTGTGTTAGTATGATAGAAGAAACATAATGTGTCTACATAAGGAGAGTGTCATGTATTTACGTTGATTTATGAATGCGTGTATTTTTTAATAGTCAGCAAGTCAAAAGACAAGAAAGGCTATATTATAACTTCTACTAAAGTTTCTGTTTACAAAACTCTGTTCGTATGTTTCAAGTGCGCTTAATTTACGTTAAAATCGATAGGTTTTGTAAGAAGTTAGTCGAATAAAATATGTGAAATGTTGAGTAATAAATTATATGAAAGGTTTTGAGAATTCGGCATGGCTACAAGAACGAAAAACTGACCCTTGACAAAGGTTTACAAAAACCTGAAATCTTGCGTTTTTAAATTAAGCGATTATATTATATATAATACGCTCTCAAAATCTACAAGTGAGATTTTACTAAACTCAGTTTATTGGTTAAAAAATATTTTTCCCAATTTAAATATCTATTTTTAGGAGGGATAATATTGCTGATCATTTTCTGGAGGGATCATTCAAATTTCGTAGCAGACAATAAACATAGTTGTTTGATTTTTCAAACGCTTCAGCTTCAGCTTCGGGTTTACAAAAACATAAAAAGAGGAGCCTACATTTTGCACAAAAATGTGTCCATTTAAAGCTTTAATAATATTACTTAAATCTATTGAATTTTTAATACAGGGTTCCACATACACACACATATCATATATATATATATATATATATATATATATATGTGTGTGTGTGTGTGTGTGTGTGTGTGTGTGTGTGTGTGTGTGTGTGAGTGCGCGCATGTGTGTGAATATATAGAAAAATAGGAAATAACCGTTTGGTTAATAATTCAAAGTTCTTTAGTATTTTTGTTTTTTTTTTTTAAAAACAGTGCCCGATACACAAGTAGAGCCTATATTATTTTATTTTTATTTTAAAAAATATGATTCCATTGCTCCATAAGAGTTCTCATGTTTCAAAAACACAAGAACTCTTATGTAGCGATGGAATCATATTTTAAAAATAATATATATATATATATATATATATATATATATATATATATATATATATATATATAATTAATTTAGTGTGGGTGTGTGTGTGTAATCGTGAATTAATACTTATATCGTACTATATTACAGTAATGAGTCAGCCATGGAAGGGAATTCTCTAGGAATCAATATTGATAATAATAATAATAATAATAATAATAATAATAATAATAATAATAATAATGCCACTATAACCTTGATAGTATTTTAATATGCGTAGCTTAGTTTGTCGCAAACAAACAGATATCCTCCATGCATCCAACGATATGTAATATAAACCATGATATTAAGTTTACATTTAAATATCAATGCTTCAGCCAATTATATTTCAGTGAATTTTGAACTCTCTCGAATTTGAACTGTTCACATTCAGTTATGCTGTTGACATTTCCAGGCCGCCTAAAAGGTAAAGGCAATCTACAATGCGCTTGAATTTGCGACAACTCTCAATTATTGACCATACCAACCACTCCTTTGAGAAAATCTTTTGAAATTAATTGGGGCGAGACCTCGCCGTGGACATAGAGCGTAGTTTGAACAGTGATCAGAAAATGTCAGATTTCGTCCGCTAATTGTGGCCTACTCATATCCGGGTACTTGATAGAGGATTGGTCAGAATAGAAAGAAACTATTTCTGTGGTTTGTCACGTAGTTGAAACTGTTACGTTTATTCTTCCCACTGTTATTATTGGTAAGTGGTCGGATCCAATCGAAAGGGAAGGACTGCGAATATTGATTGTCAAAGACGGAAGATCCCCCTCATTGACAATGCTGTTACATCACAATCTTCCTAATTAATCCGCCTCCATTTGGCTTTGTTTGTTTTTCTTCCAAAACTAAGCCTAGCAAGTATTAAGGCGTCGATAAATTTAGATCTGAATTGTAGTGATTGAGATTGTGCCAGATAAAAATAGTAGAATTTATATAACATGGCTAACGACAAATAGAAACTGCGAGTAGATATTAAATCCTCGAAAGGTCTGTTGCGTTCCCTTAGTAAAGGCATGGGTCTGTTTTTTTTTTTTTTATTTCGCCCGTGCTATAGCTCTATATTATTCTATCGCCTTGCCTGCCAGTCAGGATATTTTGAATCTAAAACCATATTCAAAAAAGAGAAAACACTGCATTAACTTTCTCAAGAAATGGTAATATTTATTTATTAAGGTATTAAAGAAAAGAATGCTGTAGAGAGCTATTATCACCTCCGACGGCTTGAAGCGACATGACATTTAAAAATATAAAAATGAAACTCCAGGACCTCCCTCAAAGGTCCTATTGTCATTTCTTTCTTTATCAAAACAATTTTCAGTTCATGCCATGCAAAATTTAGAAGGTTACAACAAACATTTACCAGTTCTTTCTTACAAATAAATAGCATCACACACACACACACACACACACACACACACACACACACATATATATATATATATATATTTGTTTGAATAAAAGACAGACCACGTTAAGATTCCATGTAATAAGCTATTTCACCATAACCCCTTTAACGGGCTTCTGTATCATCAGACTTTACTTCCAAAAGCTGTAATGTAAAATGAAAAGAAATTCACACGTTTTTTACGGACCTCATCAAGTATACGTGAAGTTAACGAAGTGAGGAAGTGAGGTGGGAGAGAGGATATGAGTGTGTCATATGTATCATTTTAGTTTCCTATTGTAACCCCAGTGTGTCGGCTGGATGTTGCTCAAATTTAACGCGTCTCGTCTCTAGATATAGATGGTTCAGGGGTGAATGATAAGAACGACATTAAAGGAAGAAGTTACAACAACCCCAATAAATTACACGACAAGTTTCATTCAAATTCTTATATAAATATATATAATTAACTGAGTTTCTTTTGTTCCAGATTTTCAGATAAGGCTTTTAGCCATCTTATCAACATGCTTTGAATTGTTCAGTTCGAAATAGAACAGGTTAAAATCATTTTGTGTCAGCCTCACTATCTTCCCAACTAAACAATGGTGAGAGGAAAATATCATTCAGAGATACTTCAAAGGTTCGAGAGGGCGAACATCGTCTTGAATAAGTTGGAAAATGATCATGGAATAATAAATATATATTTGAACTTAATTTCAATCCTTCATGAGCTTTCGATCCTTAGCTATGATTAATTAATGACGAACATGTCATTTTCGTTTATGATCGTTTTTATCACGATTCTTCTTTTAAGCTTCAAAAGTAATTATACTTTCTTATATTGAGTCCAATAGTGTTCCCTTTAATCATTTATAAGATGCAACGATTCAAAGATTAATCTAACAAATGGACAATTTTGCTTTGGCACGATTGATATATATATATATATATATATATATATATATATATATATATTTTTTTTTAAAAACATTCTTTTGTAGAGATATTAAATATTTAAGCAAATGGTCTGTTTATATAAAAAAAACTTATTAAACAGAGCATTTACTTAAATATTTGTATCTTTTAAAAAGAATGTTAAACATAAAATGTCTTAAAATAATTGTCGGACTTTGTCCATTTCATAATATATATATATATATATATATATATATATATATATATATATATATATATATATATATGTGTGTGTGTGTGTGTGTGTATAATTTGTAATTAATAGGAATAATTCGAAGGAGGACATTAATTTTAATGTAAGTTGCAACGAATTCTAATAAGAAATCAAGAAAACCTTAAAAATCCCAATCGGTTATAATTTATTTCAGGAATATTTTTTTATATTCATCTTCTCAGACCGAAAGATTTTTTTTTTTTAGAAGTGGAATCAATCCGTGAAGACAGATAGGAAAAAAAACGGGAAGGAAAAAAAAAATGGAAAGAAAAAAAATCAGAGAGAGAGAGAGAGGGGGGGGGAATAGAAGGACAGAGGGAGAAAATGATAGAAAGGAAAAGAAGGAAGAAATAACTGATGATCGAATAGCAAAAATAAAATAGAATGACATAGACCAATGTTTTCCTTAAAGAGCTGAACAAGTTAATATACCCGGTAAGGGAGAGGGTGATCAGAGTTAAAACAGTTACAGCAAAATGTCTAAGAGAGTCAAATCATTTTAGACAGCAGTCATCATCATCACATAATAATAATCATCACAGTTTTTAAATTAATAAAAATAATAATAATAATAATAATAATGATGATGATAATTGAAGTTTTTAACTATCTTAATTCACCGCTTCATGGTCATCATTAGTTGCATGAAGCACATCAAGACGGTATTCGATTTCTTTTCATTCTCGCTGTAGCGTAGCCTCAGCAATGGCATCAGTGATCTTTTGCTTTAGATCAGCGATGCCCCGTTTCTTTGTTTGATACACGATATCTTTAATTTTACTACATAGAAAGAAGTCCAGAGGAGTGATATCTGGTGAACGAGGTGGCCAGGTAATTGAGCCAACCATTACAATCCACTGGTCTGGAAACGTTAGGGGTTCATTTAACAGTACCTCTTTCATCAACAGGATACCTGAAATACACAAATAGAATGCGATTAAAAACTTTGATAACAACTGAGTACATGGAACAAATTTGATTAAGATGTCTCTTGTTATTGTAACATGTTTTTTTGTAGGGAGACTTTACAGACACCCTGTATATTTTATAAATAAATTCGGACGTTTGTACTAATCTCTTCCGGTGTATTTTACTTGGTAAGCAAATGACACGGGGAAGTTGGTATATGTTTATTATGATATTAGGAGTAAAAGCGCATACATGCATATGCAAGTGTGCGTCAGGTAATTGAGAATAAATTATAATATAAATAAATATGAATATAAATAAAAAATATTCGATAAGAAATCAATAAGAAATATTATATTTAAAGAAATGATCACATGTTCATCATATCAGAGAACTCTAGTGCTTCTTTGATCATGTAGCCGAGTTCTAACTGCAGCATAATGGAGTCAAGATTGAATAAACCGGTTCTCGCAGCAAGCTTTTCTGGTGTCGCTAGATTTCAAATAGGATTTATGGTGATAATCATCACCATCACACACATACATACAGATCATACGACAAGCATTCATTGGGTAAGCTCCTCAAAACTCGCTCTCTGATTGGTCAATTCCAACCAATCAGTTCGCCTGCACGCGAGGAATAATATTTCCCGCGAAGAGAGCTGGGAGCCTGTCACGTGAGACACCACCTATATAAACGAACACGAATAAGCCTCTGTCTTTTTTCTTCTTTCTTCTTACTCAGCCAAGATTTAGTCTCCAAGAACTCTCGTCTTGACCTTGGGGTCAGATGTTAAAGAACATTCCAACATACACGTATGTACGAACATTCACTATGAACATTTACTATGAACATTCAATACGAACGTTCACACACACACACACACACACACACACACACACACACACACACACACACACACACACACATGCTCACACGACCACAGTCTTAATTGTCTATGTACCTGTAAATGTTTTGTTTAATACATAAATCTGTTTATATATATATCAGTCTTGTTTGTTTGTCTTCCTTATCTTCAGTTGGACTTAATTTAAGTCCAACATGCTATTGTAGCTTGACTTTCATTTAGCAGGAAATATAATACACACGTGTTTTCTTTACATTTATACCCCCCCTGTCCGCTACAGATTAAAAACAAGATATGTCACCCTTCTTATAGGGTCAACATCCATCGAGCACATTGGGTAGACTGGGACAATAGTTACGTAATTAACCAATGCGGTGATGACACGGCAACACCGAGCAGGAAGGATACAGAGACTGAAGTCAACGTCCACGACGACGGTTTCTTCCAATTGAATCATCGGCCACGTGTACATAACCAAGGCGAGTCTTCCAGTTTGAGGACATCAGTTGTGGTGGGATCTGAATGGTATCCGCTAGACAAGTAACACAAGACACGCTACACATGAATGTGAATAATTCTCCGGCTTTCGACATAAGATAAGTGGAAGGAAATTGTCAGGTTCTCAGCTGCGCAGCGACCCTACGACCACACCCGGTCATGGGATGATGATAATGATCATAAAATCAAATATTCTCAAAGACAGGAATATCTTAATACCGTTCTCAGTCTCGAAGACTGTCTTGATTCGGCTTCGGAAGCAACTGCATACCTGGCTCAAGTGATTCTTATTCATATTGGCTATCATATCGATGGGGTAATGGACATGATCGTTAGGCCCTGACAGAATAAATCAAATATGCATTATCTATCTCATTGCGCACCAAATCCAGTAATGGATCTGTGCAAGGTGTCCTTCTTACCTGTTCAAGAGGAGCCTTTCAACAAGTGGTTGGCGGCTAATTTCAAAATCCTGGACTGTCGTTTCATTTTCAGTGTCAGTCTGAAAGAGGCTATTTTAATGCTCAGTATATAATCAAAGCGGTAATAAAATATTATTTGACTTATATCTTCTTCTTCTATGTAACGTGACACTTCAGAACATTGACGATCCTGGCTGTCCACAATTTTCTGTTCTTTGCAGCTCAATAAATTTTGTCATTTTGCTATTTCTCTTAAACCTCACTCCACCATCTGTTTACTCAAGCTCGCTTAGTATGTTATGAGTTATTTTCCTTTGTCCCTTTTGCCTTCAATCTGTCCTGTGAGAATCAAATTTTCCAAGCTTTCTTTCCTCGTTTTGCCATAGAAATTTCAACTGTCACTTTGTGATGTTAAGTATAAGAGTTCTTTTTGTTTCTGTTTTCTCTAAAGCATCGTCGGTTTACAGTCCATGGTATCCTCAGCATCCTTCTGTAGAACTACATTTCTTTGGCTTTAAGTCTCTTCTTCATCTGTGAGGAGTTTGTTCAGCATTTACTGCCATTACATAGTGGTTCCGCACTCTTTTTTGTTTGTTTCTGACGAATGTTGGAATTGGCCTATGCCATATAAATTTTAAAATCTTTTCATTGCTTCTTAAACTTTACCGTTTAAATTTATATCAAAGACCAAACACTAAGCCTAATATACCAGTGCCTTTGATAATATATACATTAAGTAAGGCAAAAAGACCTTATTTTTAAAACAAATGTATTGGCTTCCTAAAAAGGAGTGCCTTTACTTTAGGACATATTTCTGGTGTACATAACGCCATTTAGAGAAAACAAATATATTGGGATGTGTATACATTTTTATACGGTGGGGGTAATTCTGTTGATCTCTTTAAAACTATAATAAAATATAATCTATTTATTAATTAAGTGGACCTTAGCTTTGGTAAAAGACAAAATGTATGGTGTATCCATAGAGTCTTAGACCCATTATTACGTAGTCATTGTCAAACAGAATTACTCTAACGCTTAATTATATTATATGCAATGGCAATAGAAAACCGTACAAAACCCACAAAACCAAAACTAAATATATAAACAAAATCTTCACTCATTATATTACAAACAGACTCTATAACCAATCGATTACGAGTCCTGTAACTCATTAGGATTGTAGGGGCTCTATGTGCAATACATTTGCAGTAGCAGTGGTACATCTTGGGCAAGCAGCCTGATAGAGCTCAACCCTCACCAGGCTGGTTTTCTTTGGCCTAGACAAGGCTCCAACCAAGACCATAATACCCAGTCTGAGCTAATAATTGCTCATAGCTGGGGAAGATGAGATGCATTCATACATTTCCCAATGTTGTTAGCACGTAAGTGAATGCAGTGCACTCGACTGGGATTAGAAATCAGCTCTCCTATTCCTCAGTCCGAGCCTCTATAGACTTCGCTAATCTCAACCTAAAATTTATCGCACGCACTTAGAAACACATCAACATTTAATCAACGTAAACTTCTTAGAGTTATATCCATGTACCTCCTTGTCTTGGCAACCTGATGAGGTGGTTGCAAAAAAATTTAATTAACCTTTGTATTGGTCCACGTCATATCTACCATTGCATACAGTTTTTGTCATTTCGCCGTTTTACTTGAACAAGATGTTTTTCTCAAACCTCACGGCACTCAATCATCAATTTGCCTCCGATTATCTATCTATCTATCTATATATCTATCTATCTATCTATCTATCTATCTCAATTGTATTTAAAGTAGCAAGAATTAATCTAAACAAGCTTTGCTAAATTCAACTGACAATGTCTGTCTATTTAATTTTTTATTATACAGTGGCCTAAGAAAAAATTTTAGCCATGAGAAATAAACTACATCTAATTTCAAAATTTAATTACGTAATCCCTACTCAACATAAATAAACAGTATTTGAAACTGATACAGAGTAGGTCCTTCATTTGCTAGTTTCAGTGCTTGTATTCGATTTTTCATGGATTTGATCAAGTTAGCAACAATCGTCTGATCCATATTTTGACACTCCTTCAGCAATGTTTCTTTAATGATGTGATTTTGGTTGCACGCTCTCGAAGTTTTCGATCAAGGTGCTCCCAAACGTGCTCTATTGGATTCATGTCAGGACTTTAGGCTACCCACGGGTGGGTGACTTGATTCCTTACGATTCCTTCCAGGCCTTTGCTACTTTACTCGCATGACATGACGTTCCATCTTCGTGATAAAGGTGGACATTCTTGTCAAATAGTTGGAGTAGTCCTTCCTCTAATATTTGACATTATTTCGGACCATTAAACCACTCATCAACAAGAATCAGCACAGATTTCCCTCTAAACCAGACAGCACCCCACACCATTACACCAATCCCTTCATGTTTCACGGTTGATTGCAGACATTCAGTGTTCCAAGTCTCATTCTGATTTCTCCAAACATAAACCTATGTCGAATTCGAATACTGGCAGAATTTACTTTCGTCTGACCAAATTACAGACTTTCCTCTCGAATTCTCTCGCCCAGTTCATACGCCTGTTAACCTCTGAAATCAAGGGCTTCTTTCTTTCCACTCGTCTTTGATAGCCTAGCTCTTTCTCGCCGCATATGGCGACATTTCCATGCTGTTGACGACGGTTTCTGATGACTTCTATCTTCAGCGCCCTTTTCGTCCATTCAGACACGATGCTTGGTCTGACTGGACATTGTTCCACACGACAATGGGCTTCTTCATTAACTTTCTTGACAATATTATTAACCGTTTGATGTTTAACTTGTAAAAACCAAGCCATTTCTCTATTTGACTTGCCACACTGATGCCATCCTATTATTTGCTCTCGTTGAAATTCACTAATTTCCGTACTTCCGCGAACTTTCATTGCAAAATATAAATGAACAATCGTTCATAGATTAAAGTAGTTTGATATTAACACGGTATTGTCTGAAAAAAAGTAGATATGTTACTACACAAGCCTAAATTGCTGTAATTAAGGGTGGCTAAAAACTTATCATAATCCACTGTACAGTGCAACCTCGGTACTCGAACATCTCACATGTCGAACAAATCGGATTTCGAACAGAAATTTCATGATGAAAATGCCTCGGTTATCGAACAAATTTTCGGTTCTCGAACCACATTGCCGAACCGAGTTAACCAGAACGAAATAATTTCTGAGTCGACCGCCGTGTTGTATACATTCGTGTGTTGAGGTGTGTTTTTTTTTTTTCTAATTTTATTGCAATGTGACTTTTTTTCTTTACATAGATTCCTATTGGAAAATAGTTTCGGTTTACGAAAATTTCGGGTTACGAACGGCTTTCAGGAACGAATTAAATTCGTGATCCGAGGTTCCACTGTATTTTATTCAGAGAATTATAATAAAAAAAATAGACAGACGTTGTCGGTTGAATTTAACAAATATTTCTATCTATCCCTTGAACTATTTAATACTTTGCTGTCATTAACCACTCTCACTGAACCATGACACTACCAGTTTTTGATAACACAATTTTATGATCATCAATTTAGGCGCAAAAAGTTACTGTACATGACCACCTAATCATAATCCACCAATCAGATATTCTTCATAAATTACAAAGACGAATCTGAAATGTTACTAGTCCTGCACCTCACCTTCAGTATTTTTCTAACCACTTAAACGTAGCTTCTCTGAGCCTTTTCTATAAATACTTTCATGAAAATTGTTTTGATGGAATTTCCTCTATAGTACCAAGATTTATGAATTTAAGCGCAGTACTCGATTGGCGGCAAGGTCTCATCATTTTCCAGTTAAAATAGCTAGAGGTAACCTTAAGTTCTATGGAAATAATTTCTTCTATCGCACTTACTCGCTTGTTGAAATCTCTTGCGGCTTCTTGCTTCACAATCTACTTTGATCTTCAAATATGTCAATGCGATGTCAATCGTTATCTTCTGTCTTCTTAAATTTTGTTCTTTTATTGTTCTCACACCTTAAGAGAATTTTTCTTGTCTTCTCTAACAAACAGTAAACCCTTCATTCTCAGTGACTTTGTTGCTTTGCTTGTGGGTGAAATGTAAAGAAAAAAGATTGCATTTTAAATAGGTAGAAATATGGGCCACTTTTTTTTTTTTTTTGTATAAAACCAAAAGAATTCTCTAACTCCAGTTAGAAGTGATACATATCATCTCTCCATCTCAATGTAACTTTTTAAAATCCTAGAGGAAACTGCAAAATAAAGTTACTTATTCTTAAAGACTCTAGTTGCATTTTCAACTTCTTTTTCTTATATTTTTACCCGTGTGGGATATAAAAAGAATTACTTTCTTTTAAATATATATATATATATATATATATATATATATATATCAAGAGAGAGAGAGAGAGAGGGAGAGTGTGAGAGAGAGATTGGTGAATATGTGTGCATGTGCGTGCGTACTAGGAGTTGCTCATCAAATATTTGCTGAAAAATCTATTCTCAGGTTTATTCAATTTAAAACGTAATCAATGTTCATGCGTAGATTTTACGTCCAAGTTAGTCATTAACTTATGTTCAGACCTCTATTCGCATTTTGGAACTGCTTGTAATATGAATGTTGCGAAAAAAAAGTGTAAATCAAAACAAGGTTACAATTTTCGCATGCTTCTTTAAACAAGTTATATCACTGCTATATAATTGAGCGTCGAGAAAAGCAAGTTTTTTTTTCTTACACGTCTATCAACAACATATAAAAAAATTGCAAAGAAAACATCAACCAAAGAATTATCTTTATCAGGTATTAGTTCCCTACTGGTTTACTGCGCAAAATTTATTATTATTTTTCTCTTTTTGCTTTCCATATATAATTCTAACTTTTTTATACAGTAGATCGTTAGCATCGCTTCTTTAAATGTGCCATGAAGTCTTCAAGCAAAAAATCAAAATATATTCTTCAGCAGGATTTGGGAATCAACGATAAAGCCATAAGGAGCTAACTTTTAAATGTGTCTTGAATTCTTGAAGCGATATTCCAAATCATATAAAATGAACTCTAAAAAGTTTACAGACAACTACCAAGTGAAACATAGTTCCTATATTAGAGAGAATAACGGAGGCTACACAACGTTATATGGATTCTACAACTTGCCGGAATTCTGCGTGGCATATATTCATCCAGGGAACTTCCAGTGTTAGCTATAACTGAATTGTACATGCTACAGGGAAATTACTGGGGTTTGCAATATGTCCTATTAGGGAGAGAATAAATAAGGCGTTTCGGTTATATCTATATGTAGATTTCAATTGCCCGAATAAAACTTGAAATATTAATGTCTCTTCTCAAAGCGTAAATTATATTTTTTTACAGTGCTGTCCACTCTGTACAAGGTGTTGTGGAAGCAACTTTTTAGACGTCGGTTCCACTGGGCAGTGGTTCATGGGAGAAGGCTGATCCAGTGGGACTTGCATCTCACCAACAGAATACGAAGGGAATGATGGTCGTTCGCTAAAATGTGCCTGGCATAACGGGTCTTAGCCGTGAACTTCGAATGGTGAAACTAAGGAGTGTGTAGTTATCTGAACACTCTCCATGTAAATAGCGTTAGAGCAGCGAGAAGCTTGCAATATTTTGTCTGTGAGAAAAGGGTGGGAAAATAAGTCGCCACCCACAAGGATTCGGAGACGTTTTTGGACTTTATTGAGAGTAAAAAGTGAAGAATAGGTAGATGCCGTCCATATATGGCATTAGTACTCCATTTCTAGCCTTGTCTAGCTTTTGTAAAGGTAAAGAATATATATATATATATATATATATATATATATATATATATATATAATTGGTGTATACGGAATGAATTCCAATAACCAACAATTACTATTCTTAAAAGAGTGCTCAATACGCAGTAGAGCAGATATAATTATTTTTTATAAAATAAAATATTTATAATATAAATATGTTATATTATAAATATTTTTTTTTATAAAAAATAATTATATATATATATATGTGTGTGTGTGCGCACATACATATAGTCTCGTTAAGTACTAAGCACTCTAGTAGCGATTAAAAACTCTGCATTAGTGATTATATTTTTATCGAACACATAGCCTCATTTCACATAAACCCAACGTATTAGCAGTCCGATATCCCCTATTTACTAATTATTAGGTAGCAATGTCTATAAGTGAACATGTCACATTTTACCATGACTGCCGAAGAACTCATTAACAGGTAGAGGCAATCATGCTTCTATTATACAGGGGGTTCCGAAAGTCACGCGACAATTAGTACAAAACGTACACTTATGGAATAGCAAACATAGAAAATTTGCATGACATCATCTTCCGTAATTGTCCAATCAAATTTCTTGATAATTTATTGTCACATACAGAAGCATGATTCCATTTTGTAAATAAATATAAAATTTACATAGTTATCAATGGTGATTCGACTTTTTGAACACCCTGTGCTAGTTTTATTTCTTTCGGTTCGTGTTAGCTTTCTTTGGGAATTTTTATTTAATAATTAAAAGAGCGTAAGTCTTTCGCGCATACGCCAACAGAAGAAAAAAAAAGAAAGCGTATCAAATAACACAGGCTGAAAATGTAATGCACTTGCAACATTACTTAAATATCGGTTTCATGGTTGGCAGTAAACATAAAGAAGTAATAATATAAAGGTTCTAAATTGCAATATGCCGTAATTCAGTGCATGGAGATGTAGAGTGGATTGATCGAAACACAAAAAATATGAATTAAATGATGGTATGTACAAAAGGTCTGATTATAATTTGTATCTGAAGAAGTGATTGATAGAGACAAACGAAACAATCAAATGATGGTAAATTAAAAAGACCGTATACCCCCAATATATGCCCAGTAAAATCTTATATTAATACTACTTTACAGATACCGTCAAAATGACTACATTTTGTTCAGTCCTGTTATCAGATTGTCACGTTGGATATTTTGAAGTTAATTTTCGGCCTCTAGAAGTCTAGAGTAGACCGTTATCTTTCCTTCAAAGCTCCAAGTACTCCACTTCTTGCCTTTTCTTACGAAAATAATAACTCCACACAGTAACCCTCTACCTTGACGGGCTCTTATGTCTTGTATTTGGAAAACAGTCGTAAATAAAATAAAATATGATTTTTACCTGAAGAAGGGATTGATAGAAATATAAACGAATTGCAAATGCTAATAAAACGTTTTCGTCAAATGCTGTTCGGAACAAAAGAAGGTCGGACTGGAAAATTTGAAATTATCTTTGCCCCGCAGGTTGAATAATTCTTTGCTTGCGCTGACGCCTATTTAATTCCTTGTCACTTGTTTTTTTTTAATATTTCATCTATTTTTGTGTTTCTTTTGGAAGAAATTGTTTCCCTTTCTAATCCGCTTGTTAATGAGTTTCTCATCCTGCAAACAGGAATTGTGTTTTAGTTGAGTGGATTTTGAAGACGCACAATGATCAGTAAAATATTCCCGTGAGATAAATTTTCTGATTGGTTGAAACGAAGGAAAGAATGGAAAATTTGAAAAAAAAAAAAAAAGAAAGAAAGAATAAGGAGATTTTAAAGTTCAGAATGAAGATGAAAAGGATGACGGGAAAAGCTGTAGAGAAGAAAAAGAAAACGGAAAACTTTGAAGGCGACAAAATGGTGGATGATTATTAGCAAAATGGAGGAATGGGGAGGGTGGTGGCGGATATTATCAGGTTGGGAAAAAGGTGGAATCAAGACAAAAAAAAACACACACACACACACAAGAAATGAATGAGGACGAAAATAAAGCCGATGAAATATTAGCAACTAAAAATTGAAGATTAAAAAAAGAACGAATTTGATGAGAAAAAAATAGGAAGAAATTAAAGATAAGAGTCAAGACATTTTACAGGAATCGAATTCAAAATACAAAATGTTGTTGTAGCAAAAACGAAATATAAAATCAAAGAATAGAAAAAAACTAAAGAAAGTGTTCAGGATAAACAGTAAAAATACAAACATAGAAATACTTATAAAAACAGATAGGTATTTGGTTTTCATTCCAAGAGCATCTTTTCATTCCTGACACCGAATTTCTACCGCAAGCTAATTGGTAACACATTTCTATAATACATAAATCTGTTATTCTTTTCTGTAGTAAAATCATTTTATTTTCTATAGTTAAAGCATTAGTAATGTATTTCTATTATACGTATAATAGTTTTTATCATTTAAACGTTTTTAGGGGGATACACTTATTTGCATAGACCTTCCGTTTATTTATTAAACAGAATATTTATTTATTTTCGTCAAACAACCTGAATATTCGAGAAATCTTATTAAGGAAAACGAGAAACGGCCATTAGGTTCGACGTGCTTGAAACTGACTTGGTAACGAAGAGCGTCGCTGACCAAGCAAGGCCGAATCGTGCCTTATAAGCGCAAATAGGTCGCAGTTTCTCGAACGGTCACATCTGTTCAGTTTTGTATTAGACCGTGAATAAAACTATTTCTAAATGAGTAATGCATTTATTAATGCTACAGATTTTATCACCTTAAACGTTATTTTTAGAGGAGACCCGTATTTGTGTAGACGCTCCGTCTATTTACTTATTTTCGTCTACCAGCCGGAATGCTTAAATAAGCTTACCCACTAAAAATAACGTTTAAAGTGATAAATTCTATCGGATCAATAACTAAAAAAAATCCATTACTTCTCTAGAAATATCAGATAATAGTCATTTCTTGTCTGTAAACCTTGCTTTAATGGATGACCACTGACAATCCACTTGTCCCTGATTGCACATCGCAAAAAGTGAAAGCAGAATTTATGCCAAAACAAATCCTTAAGTCACATTACTAGTACAATTACCAAATTCTACTACTACTACTGCAATTACCAAATTATATTACTACTAATACCACCACCAAATTCTTCTACTATTAGTTTTAAATTCAACTATAAATACTACTACTACAAAATGCTACTACTACCAAATTGTAGTTACAGTATTACTGCTTAATTCTAATATTATTACCAAATTAAACTACTATTGCAAGAATTCTATTATTTTTTATTATTAATACCAAATTCTACTAATATTATTAATATAATAATTCTTGGACTAGTACTATTAATGCTAAATTCTACTACTATAACTAATAAATTTTATTGCTACTAATAATAACAAATTCTATTAATTATAGATATATCAAATTTTGCTACTGTTACTATTAATGTTACTACTATTTGTGCAACCAAAGTCTAGTACTGCTACTACTAAATTCCACTGTTAGTTTTACAAGCATATTCAATTACTGTTATCAAATTCTACTACTATCAAATTTCTACTACTACTAGTATTACCACTGTCTACTATTACTACTATCAATTTCTAGAAGTAGTATTACTACTATCAAATTCTATATTATATTAATAGTGCCAAATTTTACTGCTACTACTACAATTACTACTACTATGAAATTTTACTATTATTACTGCCAAATTATACTAATACTTAAAAGTCATGTATCATATCTCATACATGCTTGGGTGATCATGTCTCTTTCGATTCCTGGGTGACTAAGCAGGTTTCCCGTAGTATGATGCCGTCTCTTTTCGCGACAAACTGGTTGCCCACCAAGGTTATAGATCCCAGTCTGTCCTGTTATTTAACCTATATCGTGGAGGGGAGAACAGATGAAATTCATACCTTTCCCAAAACAGATATGCGCGTAAGTAAATGTACAGAATCCGACTGGAATTCGAACTGGATTCTCCGATTTCTCCTTCGAAGCCGTTATCCATTACACCACAGCACACATCTACTACTACCACTTCTACTATTACTATGATTACTACTACTGCTAAATTTTGCCACTTCTGTCAAATTCTACTATTACTACTACCAAATTTTGCAACTATCACCAAATTCTACTACTACTACTACTTCTATCAAATTTCATTACTGTTAATGATAATACCAAATTTTACTACCACTGCTAACAGTCTAATTCTATTACTTGCAAAATCTACTATACATTCTAAGACTACAACTCCTACTACTACCAAAATCTGCAGCTACTACTACTAATAATACCGCCAAATTCTAGTGACCCTACTATTAGAAACATTTCTGCAGCTAAATGTATTCGTATGTACGTAATTATGCAAAAAAACATTTATTTTACACAACAAATCTTTATTTTTCCATATCTCTTTTTTTAAGGTACTTGATTCAGTGTTGAATACACCAAGCATTATACAATGAAAATTTCACATCAAATACCAGTTTTTAAGTAGTGTCAGAATACGAACTTACTGATGCACTCTCGTATCTGGAACAGAAAATGACGAACACTCTGGTTAAATAACTTAAAACCGTCAGTACCAAAATATAAATGTGATTCTGATTTTACATTTTTCTGTCGCTGTAGATGTAATGATTAGGCGAATGGAAAATGCGTTTTTAAGAACAATGAAAATACATCCTGGATAAATCTTTCCTGTTGTAGACGATCCGTAAAAAAAGAGCTAGTGATATTCCTATAACGGACTTTACGATTAATGTTCTCAGCGTAACTATTTTTACTTCTATAAAGTAGTAAAGGAAAACGAAGACAAAGGACTAAGCATAACTGTAAGAAGAGAGAATATATGGTTGTCAGCAAAAGGAACACTCGAAGATGTGAATTACAAATTGGAGATGTCATAATTAACCAAGGGCAAAATTTTAAATATCTGCGAAATGTTTTAACAGAAGACGGAAAATGCGACACCAAAATCTGGAAAAATTGGGATAGCGAAAGATGCCTTCAAAAAGCTAAGCAAAGTATTAGGAAGTAGGAAAATTCCATTAAAAATAATTGAAGAGTACTAACCTCTTATATAATATCGGTATTCTATATGACATGTTGGACACTCTCATCACAGATGGAGAAGAAAGCAACAGAAATGTGGTTCTACAGACGCATGCTGAGAATACCGACAAACATTTAGAAGCAAAAATCGAAAAGCACACTAATACTTAACATCAGAAAGAGACAACTGAAATTTTTAGGACACATAATGATAAAAGAAAGCTTGGAGAATTTGACACTCACGTGATGTATTGAAGTCAGAAAGGTTAGAACAAAACAACGCATAACCTAAATCTTGTGTAAATGATTAGCGAAACAGTGATTATGATATATAGCAAAAAGGCAAATTTTTAGAAGGACTACAAAGAACAAAGTAGTGGAGAGCCATGATCACCCATATCTTGAAGGGACACGACACACAGAAGAATAAGATCAAGAGATAACGTTCTCATCTATCCCAAAAGTATAAGAATATTGGATGGACACGTGGAATGATAAACATGACTTATCTAAGAAATCTACGCACTACAGAAGACCGGAAATACGTCGATCGAAAAAAAAGTGGATGGAAAATGAATATATTGACAGAAAATATATGTAAAGCCTACAATGATATGAGAATATTATTATATTTTATTATTTTATTCAGTCGAGCCAGCTCGAACATTCACGAGTATGTGACGTCGTCCCCCCTGGTCGCAGCGTCGACTGTGTCGTTCGATCTCGTTCGCGGCTCCAATTGTGACGTGACGTGGTCCGGGGTTCTGATCCTATGATCACGACACCAGTTGTGACGTCTTTGCCGCGGCGTCAGCTGTTCGCTCCTCGCTGCTCCAAGTGTGACGTTCTAACCCTTTGGTTAGATGAATACCAGCCTCGTCGTTCCCAACCCGCTTCCAACGCCTGGTTACCAGGGTAACTGCACTGATCTCCGGTCTGCCTACCCACGTTGTGATTAGATCTTAGACAGACGGGATCAAACAGGGATTGGGCCGTATGCAAGCTGAGTCCAACGGGGGTGATAACACACAAGAAAAATAAAAGCTCACACGGTCAAAAATATTGAAGAAAAAGGTAACAACTTTTTATATCTATTTGCTCGTTACACAAGATTATTCCTACCTCCCGACCCGTTCTGTGGACTGTGGCACTAAGCTTCTACCATACAACTTTAAGGCTTCGAGTTGCCTGCTCTCTAGAAATTTGCATTTCGGGGTGTGGTTTGGTTTCGACACTGGGCGCTGATCTCTACCTGTCGTTCGCGGCTGATCTCTCTCGCCGTCCGTGGCTGCAACTAACTCTCTCTTCAGAGTCTGAATTATTGTTCACTCATCTCTGCCGTCAGTGCGCGAATTAACTTCTTCTCTTCGGCTTCGGTTGGACGAGCTTATTCACTTCGGCTTGGGTTGGACGAATTTATTCACTTCGACTTAGGTTGGACGAATTTCTCACTTCGACTTGGGTTGGACGAATTTCTCACTTCCACTTTGGTTGGACGAATTTCTCTTCTTAGGCCAAACGAACCGGCCTTTCTTGCCCGCAAAGGGGCGAATGAACCGGGCCCGCAGCCCGCGCTCAAACTCCCTCGCCGTCCGCGGCGCAGCTGCAACTAATTTCTGTCGGTTGGGGTCCCGCTTTTATTGAGGCAGTCAAAAACTGGGGTGGGTCTGTCGGCGCCAGGGTTTTCTTGATAATCCTAAGGACGTATTATTTCTGATTAGGGATTTTCCATTTTCGGTAACTTACTTTCACTCCTACTTCCTTACTGTGCCTCTGGGGGAGGCGTATACCCGCTTCCCCTGGTCCTTCGTATGTCAGGTGACCGCTCTCGACCAATGGGGTCCTGGTCGGGCATCTTTCCTCCTCCCTCGCACATCATGTGACCGCTCTCGGCTAATGGGGTCCTGGTCGGGTGTCTCTCCTCCTCCCTCATGTATCATGTGACCGCCTTCGGCCAATGAGACTCTGGTCGGTATCTTTCCACCTTCCTTCGTGACGTCTTTAATCGGGCGTGGACAATCCGTGGCTTTGTTCTGGGGGAAGAAACACCTTGCTTAAAGAAACAAAAATTTAAATCGTCCTTTTCGTATGTGACCGAAATGACGATCCCGGTTTCTTTTACACGCGGTATTTGTCAAACATTTTATCGCTAATTGGATACGATCTAAGAAAGGTATTTCCCAGACTGGGTGGCGTTAACGTGAACTAATAAAAATATTTCACTTTTTCCCTTCGCTCGAGGCTTGACAACAAAAATCTTAATTATCTCAAAAAAAAGCATTTTCTAATCATCATCTTCTGTGGCTGTATTTTCAATTCTGGAATTGTCTGGGTTCTCGTATTAATGGATTGTCTGTATATCCTTAGATAAACTTCCCACCTGTTACCTATCATATTTTTTCCATTGTCTCTAAACTTTATTTCTTCAACCAAATTGATAACAAACTTCCATCCTCCGCGGACACGGAAGTAGGTCAGGTGCTTGACCTGATATTTTTGACATCTGATATGTGCCAGTCGAGCGTGTGTGTTTTCGCTTACGACCTGGTTTCGTATTATTTATTTTTCTCCTTTCTTTCCTCTTCCTCTTCTTTTCTTTCTTTCTTTCTCCCAGATCGCCTGAACGCAATTAAAGAATTATTCTCAACCCCGAAATATTTTTCAGCTCTAAATAATTATCAAATGGTTAAAAACCGAAAAAACAAATCATATATTTATGAATATCTCTTTTCAGTTTTCTAATTATGCATGGTGCCACAAGTATATTACGCCAACAATCACGGTCCTGCATCAGTGTCAGAAGGTCATTAGGGTGGTATCTTGTGTCATTGTGTTGAGGACCCGGTAGCATTCAGTGCTGGCCTACGAAAAGGTGGCCTTGTGCCAGACACTACTTTCGACTACCGAATCCACTAACAAAGTAAAAATAAACGTATGATCTTTAGTGAGGAAAAAGGGTCATTCGACACATGCATATAAATAGTAAAATATAGATAGCCAGGAGGAAACGACAAAACGAGTCTGGTGGAAAACAAGTATAAAACTTTATTTTAAATATTTGGTCTCACCCAGTGGGGACCATCAGCAAAGCAAAGGCTGTTCTTAGCCAGTAGGTAAATTGTATAGTGTAGTGACAAGTAGGAAGTTAATGTTCCGCGCCAAAACGAAAATCAAAATGGCTAAGGCGGGAAAAGTTTCTTCATAAGGAAAGTTCTGGAATGTAGTGTTCTTATACAAAAGGTGTAAGCATACACAACAAGGAAAAATACTCACTGCGAGGTTTAATAATTTGTGTGTAATGTTATCTTTTTTTAAACTGGTTCGTAAAGGTTAGGATTCAAAAGAGGTGTATGAAAAGTTCATCAATCTTCAGTGAAGAAAAACTCTACGTTCTCTGGTAGTGAACGGAGGCAAGGTCGAACGAGTTGTTCGCATCAAGACGAGGAGTTAGTCTTGGAAAAGTGTGGTACCGACAGTGTCGTAGACTCTACGTTTTCCAGTAGAAAAACGGAGGTAAGTTCAAACAATTGACATGTTGAAGTTTTTGGTTAGTTAAGATATTCCGGCCTGCGTATGGGTTAAGGGCACGGAATAAATGAGTCGACCTTCTAGCTTGATAATCAGGTTACGACTGACTTGAAAAACGAAGTTTGTCAGTGACGTCAGAGAAATGCGCGGGAAAACTTCAAATCCCGTTCTAGACGGTATCTGGAGCAGCCAGCAACCTTGTCGGCAACAAAGGCTGGTTTACTGCTATTCTATCCGAAAGTGAAAGGAAGGGGTGCAATACGCGCACGCGCAAAAGGGTGGAATCCATGCACGATTCCACAATTGTATTGTTTGTCAATATAGCTGGTTACTGGGCGAACAACCCGCCTTGCGCCATGTCTAGGTGTTCAGAGCAGTAGATCGCTCGCAACTTTTTCCTGTGCTCGCCAGCAGTGTCTTGAATGTGCATTCTGTATTCACGTAAGAACGTTGAAACATCAGGGATGGTTCTATGATTTAGTCGGATACTCTCTCCAAGCTTCAACCAGCAAGGCTCAATACAAAGTGTCTCAGGTGAATCAATAAAATGTTTCAAATCTTTTACATACATAGGAAGTCAAATAAATTCTACTGTAAAAGATGTAAAAATTCGCATGTCTAAAGCCTGGGCTGCCTTGAATAAAATGGATGCAATATGGAAATCTGATATACCTGAAAACCTTCAATAAAGCTTCTTTTCCCGACACTATATGTGAAAGATCGGCGGATGCTAACGCAGCATGTATCCCCTCTCCATCCTACTAATGTTGTCCAAGGGAAAGGCAGTGGCCAATACATCTAGCGCCGTCACAGGAGTTATCAGAACGAAATTGAACATGACATAGGACTGGCTTATGGACTCTAGATCCGGATTTGTCCTTGGGGTTTACCCCCGAAGCCTTCCCCGTAGTTGCATCGGAGGTTTAAAATAAGACTTCCTTCTCTTAAAAGTGCATAGCATGAGGATTAAAAAGTTGGTTTTAACGTATGGTGCCACTGCTTGGACATTGACTAAAATCCTTGAGTCTAAACTCGATGAAACCAGCACTCAGATCCTGAGAGCTATACTTAACATCTCTTGGAGACAACATGAGGATATTAGTTCAAATAAACTGTGGAGGAATGATGATACATCATCTCAAAATTTCAGAAAATACAATTGTAAATTGCAATACATGTTCAGTCAGTTATGTGCCATGCGGGATACACGCTTAGGCGATCATGTATTTTTCGATATATAACTGACGAGGCAGATTTTTGCCATTTCTTTATGTGGTAGACCAGTTACCATTGAGGGCTATAGAACCTGGTCTGTCCTCGTATTTACCCATAGTTGGAGGGAGAAGAAGAGGATTCATACCTTTCCCAAAGTTATTAGCACGTAAGTGAATGTAATGGATCTAACTAGAATTCGAACTCGGCTCTCCGATTACTCAATCCGAGCCGCTATCCATTACTCCACCGTGCAAATATTTAAACATGATTCTCCTTTTCTTTTCTGGAATATCTTTTTTCTTCTTTCTAAACTCAGTTCGTTATTACTTTTCAAATATTATGCGATTGCTTCATGATATTTTCTAATTCTCTTTTTCATTCTTTCGTTCCTTCTTTCTTGATCCTCTCTCTCTCTCTCTCTCTCTCTCTCCCTCCCTAGTCCCACTCTCTGCGATCTGATCACGTTCTTCATATCTTACGAGAGACTTTTATTTACCACACACAAAACAACATCATATTACTGCTTTTTCTTCAACCAATATTTTCACTTTTTTGCCTTTCTTCAATGATTAATTTCTTTATTAAATACTATTCGTTACGGACTATGCACCTTCTCATCTTCTCTGTCTTCACCACACACACACACACATATATAGATATACATACATACATACACACACACACACACATATATATATATATATATATATATATATATATATATATATATATATATAAAACACAGAACTCAACATTGAAGGCTGACTGGACGTTTCACATATTAAACATTCATCAGACCAGTGTTGATTTCAACGTTGACTGAGTATCTACAAACGCTCTATCACCAATTTTGAGTAGTCTTTCTTAATAAAGTTACATAGATAGATAGATAGATAGATAGATAGATAGAAACTGTGTGTACAAAGAAAAAGATATTGCAGAGTGACTGACAATTTCCGACCATTGCACAAAAAAACTTGACTATGCACAGTCAGTGGAAAAATACTTCATAATCTTCTTCCAACGAAAATCACGAAGTTTCTAGAAAAAGCTTTTCTACAAAAAAGTTTGTAGAATCATGTCAGTTGTTAAAAACAAAGGATACTATGTATTTGAATAATAAATGTTTTTTGTGAGTATATATTTTTTTAATTCTTTAATCGTGCACGAACTTTTGCAATTATCTAATATATATACATATATATATATATATATAATTTAATAAAAAAATAAAAAAGTAAAGTGATAGTTTTAAAGCTACTTTTGAAAACTTTTTTATTACTTATGCAAATCTTTTTTAAATTAAAAATAACTTGTTTATCAATAAAACTTGGCATCCAATTTCAATTCAAGAATTTATTGTTCTCTTCAAATCTCTGATGTGAAAATTGTAAAGTTCACTTGTTTTACATGAACATACATAAATAAAAAGATTACATACAAGAAATAAAGTTATTTTACAAGTATGTGTATATATACTTACATATCCTCCTACACACAAATGCAGACATGCATATATACACTCATGCAACCAGAAATTCAATATTTGTGCTTCTTTTCTCATACATACAAATTCATGTACAGAAACACACTTCTTAATAATATGGAGGGGCATATATATATATATATATATATATATATATATATATATATATATATATAAGATCTATGTATGTATGTATGTATGTATATACGTCCAATAGAATGAAAACGAAAATAATAAATTCTACAATTCACAACATTAATTCAAAAGAGAGCTCGATACCGATAGTAGAGCAATAATTATTTATTATAATTTTTTCATATAGACAAAAATTTTGGTTCTCATCAGTCGAAGTGCAATTGAAATGCACTGAAACGAAGTTGCATCTTTGTAGTGAGTAATCTGTTTTTGTCTCTATGAAAAATTATAACATATATATATATATATATATATATATATATATATATATATATATATATATAGAGAGAGAGAGAGAGAGAGAGAGACTGAGTTTATGTGAGTTTAGACCATGGGTTTCACGCCCTTTCGTTTCTCTGACGATCGCAAGTGCATGAAACCAAGAATCACAAACTCACATCAATCCAACTAACTATGTTAGCTCTATCACTAATAATTAGCGCTTTCTAATAAATAAAATAATGCATATTATATATATATATATATATATATATATATATATATATATATATATATATATATATATATATATATATATAATAAACATATTGTTTTATGGTATGCTATATTTATGGGTTAAATTGATCAATATTAGGGATAGAGTGCATGTAAATATAAATGTAGGCATTTATCCCATTAACGCTTACCGTAAAATTCGAAATTTATTATAAAATTGCAAATCTCCTATTTCAGAGGATCACACATATTAATCAGTCGTAATTGATCAAACGAGATAAGCTTGCTAATCATTACACCACACTCGCGTGCCTATTTGACGTGGTGTAATGGTTAGTAAGCTTGTATCTCTAGATAAGCTATGTCTGAACAATGAGTTCGATTTGTACTGGATACCCCATATTTCTCGCCATGTGCTACATCTAAACCTCGCTTAATAGATCGATATAATTAATGACGGTTTTCAGCTGTTATTTACGATGACTGTTAATCGGATAAATATCCGGAAACCAGCGGCAAAAATTGTGTTACAGTCTTTAAAATCTGCGTTGAAATACTTTTTTTGTACATCAGGTCCTGGCACTTGCAAGAACTAACCAATTATTCCAAACGTCAAACAGGCACTAGGTGTTTATTATATAATACCAGGTCGTCAATGCGAATAGCCAAAACAGGACGGAACAGAACCTCGGCGTAAGAGCCTGCAAGACTGATTCAGTAACAGGCTAATCCCATGAGATAGTTTTAGATGACTTCGTGTTAGCACAGCCAACACAATACTTCCGTCTACCCAATTTCACTCACACGGTTAGGGTCAACATGTGGTATGATTTTTCAGACACTTCTTAACGCTACTTCAGGCTGGGATTGTCTCTCCAGCCCGATAGTCAAATCGATCATGGCGACATTCAAATGCTAGTCTCATGATCGGAACGTTACCGCTCAAAACCACTCGGCCGCGTACCAATTTTGATAAAATTTACATTACAATAGACAACCAATAAACTTCTTCATCCTCCATTTTCCTCAGTCTTCACGACCCACCTTCTGAAATAAAATCCAACGTTTCTCTCTCGGTCTTCTGAACAATCATTCCTGCTCAAGTAGCAAAAATCGCTAAATTGGCTGTTTTCAATTTGTCTTTCAATTTGATAGTCTCTCCCGGAAAATAAAAATAAAAGAACTCGGCACTTTTAATGGAATCTTCTCGGCTGAAGAATCCATTCCACAAAATTCCTGTAACGCATTTCTTACTTGAAATAATATCAGAGTCGCCATTTTGATTTCACGCTTACTTGACGATTTTCTCATCCTTGGACGGTTTTTTTATTCTATTTTGGTTTGTGCTACAATCCTGTTTAGGAAGGGAAATTTGCAGACAGTTCTACCAAGAAAATATCGGAATACTTAAACCAATAAATCATTAGATCATCTTCTAAAATGTCCTCAAAATAACAGTATTTTTTAGTTTTTATTTTTAATTTGAAGGGAACAATTCATATAACTGTTGACGATACCTCATATCTATCTATCTATCTATCTATCTATCTATCTATCTATCTATATATATATATATATATATATATATATATCAGTCTGTTCATATGTATATATATATATATCGATTTCAACCTGTTCATATCTATCTAATCTATCTATTTCAGTCTGTTCATATTTATATGTCTCAGTTTGTTTGTTTATATCTATCTATCTATTCCAGTCTTTTCATGGTTATAAATCTATTTCTCAGAAATAAACGTTGCTTCCTAAAATACGGCACACTCTTTTATTTTTGTACTTTTACGTAGATGCCAAAAACTAATTAATTTCCACGGTTGCAGACGTCGAAGCTGAACTTTGACTAGACAATTTAGTTCGATAGAGCTATGATGGTAATGAGGTCGAATCTCCGTTACCGGGTTAGAAAAGCCTTTTATTCTATTTACATTCACCCATACACACACACGCGCATAATATCTATATATGTGGATAATACATGCATATATATATATATATATATATATATATATATATATATATATATATATATGTTATGGCCTGTTAGAGGCCAGAAAGAAAGACCTAGAAAGAAGGTAGGTTGAACTAGTGTATTGAAATAACAGAACATATATACAAAATAAGAGTGTTATTAGTCAGCAGATAGAAGTGTCCGTCCGAACTGTCAAGATACACTGCTTCCCGACTGCCAATATTTATTTCTTTTAAAATAGATAAAATGTGGCACAAGGCCTAAAAAGAGGGATGGGGAAAAGGACGGCCTTCATCTGTCTTAACTTTAAACTTAGCTTGCCACAAACACTGACCCAAACATACAAAACAATATTCCTAACACCAAAACAACACACTCTTACTTACCTTTCTTACTACATTCACCATAATACCTCGTTGTCTCTATGAAAATCCTAAATAGTTTTCATATGTACAAATCGTCGTCTGTGGGGAGAGGGGAATAAAACAACGTTAAAAAATCCCCAATGAGTATGTACAATATGAATCTATTTACAAGAAACTAAACAAAATTATGTTAGTAATAACCCCCCTACAATCATTAAATGTGGCAGAAATATCAGTTAACTGGGCGAAATCGATACGTGACTATAATAATATAGAAACATTCATTCATCCCAAGCACTCACACAGACACGCACTCATTCTGACACAACTACAAATACGAAAAATCACACGCGAAAAACGAAAGGCGCCCCGCATCCACCAGAGAACTGACATCACTGACCACCTAACGAGGGAGGGGATGGGGAGTTAAACTAAAGGAAAATAGGGACAGAAATAAAAGGGGCCAATGTGCAAACACACCTTAGCTAAGTTTATTTGAAAAAAAAAGAAACTAAAGAATCAAAAACTAACCTAAATTCGGGATGGGTTGCCAAAGTTCAACACAGGAAGTAAAAATCCTGATGCCTAACCGGCATCGAAAGGCCACTCTAGGTCAGCCCCTTTTACTCGGCACTGTGCAGGAAGAGGACAGGTGACCAGTCTGTGTACACTTCCAGCATGTCGGTCTACGCCCGGTGACTATAATTGGCATCTTCTGGCCAACTGCATCCAGACAGTTGGGAATGGAGACGAAGGCTTTCTGGTCTATCATGATTTCGGGACACTTCGAGAAACTATCGACCAAAATGAAGTAGTAATATACTTCTAGAGGACCCGCGAAGTCAATGTGAATTCTCGACCAAGGTAGATCCGGTTTTGGCCAAGTATTTAATTTAATAGGATATGCCTTCGCTGCCAAGGCCACAGCCTTTACATGATTTAGCAGCTTTTTCTATATCTTTGTCTATGTTTTGCAGTACTTTTCATTTTAGTAGTCTCCGGATGGCCAGCGTGAAAATCTTTCAAAATACGCTTCTGGACTCTTGTCGGAATCACGACGCATTCCCTATATAGTAACACCTCGTCGCATATAAAGAAAACGTACGTAGTTCGCTGGTCCTTTTCAAAGATTTTCGCTTGATATACTCATCGTGGAGAGCATCTTGCCTTATTTGTTCATGCGTCACTGGAAGTTCCCTTACTGTATTACAAAATGTAGTTCTTAATTCCCTTACTGTATTACTGTATTACAAAATGTAGTTCTTAATTCTCCTTCAGATTAAAGGGAGGCGAGCCCTGTATCTTCCAGTGGTTCTTTGTACTTGGGAATTAGTCTTGACAATCCGTCCGCATGGCCGATTTTTTTTTGATGACACGTACTCCATTTTAAAGTTGTAATTTAGCAGGATTATTCTCCATCTCTGCAGTCTTTTTTCTGTGTGAGTAGGCAGACCTTTCTTTGAGGCAAAAATAGTGAGTAATGGCTTGTCGTCTGTCTGAAGAGAGAAATGTCGACCGTAAATATAGTGATGGAACTTAGCTACTGCGAATATAATCCCACGCGCCTCTTTTTCAATCTGCGAACATTTTTTCCCGCCGGAAGCAAAGCTCTCGACGCGTGAGATATTCGTTTTACTGTTCCATCAATCATTTTGTGAAGAATGCATGCCCCTACGCTATAGGAAATAGCGTCACTGGCAACAATGATTTCCTAGTCCAGGTCGTAATGTGTAAGAAATAAGTCTGACGTCAGTGTTTTCAAATGCCTCCTGGAATTCTGCTGTCCAAACCCAGGGCTTGTCTTTCTTTAATAGTTCATTAAGGGGGGGCACACAAATCATGCATATTCGGTATGAATGCCTGGTCATAATTTGCTAGTCCAAGGAAGCTCTGCAATGAAAGAATGTTATTTGTCGCCGGCATGTCTTTAATCATGGCAGCCCGTTCAGGATTTGATCTCCTGCCATCCTTGTCGATTATGTGTCCCAGATATTTGATTTTTTTCATGAAAAAAATCACATTTGGTCTCTTTAAGTTTGAAACCGTATCTTGAATCTTAGCAAAAACTTTCTGGGCGTGATTCTTATGTTCGACTACGCTTTGACTTTTTATCAAAATGTCATCTAAATAAGCGACTGAGAAGTCAAGGCCGCTCAGCATAGTATCCATGACTTGCTGGAAAATTGCTGGCACTAACTTGACCCCGAATAGTAAACGTACGAATTTATATAATCCGCGATGCGTATTTATACACGATAGCTTCGAACTCACTTCTTCAACGAGAATTTGCGAATAAGCGTCGTCAAGGGCAATTTTCGAGAAAAAAATAAGGAGTAATTCCACTGCTTCGGTGAATGTCAACTCACCAGTCTTCCGGGACAGAATGCAGTCTACGAATTTTTTGTGCTCAGTTGTGCCAAGTTTCCTCAGAAGAAGTACTTTTTACGAGACACTCGAATTTGTACAATCTGTAGTATATAAGTCTGCATATCTCCTAAAGTATGACGCAAAGGTTATGTCTTCCCCGGGAGTGTATGAAAACTTCTCTATCGCGCTGCAAATGATGCTTTGCGAAAAAGAAAATTCGCTTTTGATGGGATTACTACGGCTTGTCAGTTCTAAAACTTGCTTTTGAAATTCTAGCTGTCTCTCTTGATTTTCCTTCTGGGTTTACAGAAATAAATTTTCCATTTTATCCTGTTGAGAGAGCAGTTGATTTTACATTTTTTTCATGTTGAGAGAGCAGTTGTTTTTGCCACTTCTCTTAAATTTCTTTTTTTGATCTGTAATTGCTGTGCATTCTGGTATTTTACAAAATCTAATAAAATACTATTGAAATCCTACATGATAAGTGTGTCTTTTTTTTCACAGATGCTTTTTCAAATGAAAAAACTGTGGCGGAAAATAAAAATAAAAATTTCTCCTTTATTTTTTATTTATTTATTTTTTCTTTTTTTAAGCGTTTCACCCTAAGCAAGGCGGGAAGCCACTAGGACTCAAGGGGTTACAGAAGATTTGGAGCAAGATCAGATAGGAGTGAGAGAAGAAAGGATGAGGAGAGGGATAGTGGATAGATCAAAGCAACTGGAGATGTCGATTGACATTACGTTTGAATAGTTGGAGATTATAGCTCTCAGGGAAACTGGAATAGGGAAGGGAGTCTCACAGGCGAGAGGTTCGAGACATGAAGCTATTGGAGTAGAAGAGACGGCTACATTTAGTAGTTTCGACAATGAAAGGGTGGGAGCGGGATGCCAGCCTCGTAGGGCGCTTGAATTCACGAAGTCTGAGAACCAGCAAATGCAGCTACTCGGAGCAATTGCCATGAAAGTATTTGTAAAAAAGACAGAGAGGCGACGGCGCGTCTGTGAGAGAGTGACTGTAGACGAGATGCCAGAACAGGGCCAATTATATTGCATATCCGCCTCTGGATCTTATCAAGAACCCCGAGGCAAACAGAAGGGGCTCCAGACCATATATGGCAGCAATACTCCATACAAGGGCGAATTGTTGATTTGTAGATCTGAAGGATCGATTCCGGGGAGAAAAATTTCATGGTGCGGCACAGGGAGCCAGCTTTCTTTGCGGTGGACGAAGAAATTGACTCAATGCATTTGTTCCATCTCAGGTCAGCAGTCAACGTGAGACCGAGCGGCCGCAGAGAGTTGCTCTCGAGAAGTTGAGCGTCAAACATTCTAATGAAGGGCAGGGAAGGATCTCTGTAGTGATTAATAGAGAGCAGTTTTCTTTTTGAGGCATTAAATTTGACAAGCCAATTCCTGCCCCAGTCCACAACCGATTGGAGGTCCTTTTCGAGACGCACGGCCAGGTGAGTTTTGTCAGTGACACTAGATTTGTTTTTGAGGCAGGAGTAAATTGTAGTGTCATCCGCGTAGATGCCTACTTGGGAATTTATGGCGTCAGGAAGGTCGTTGATGAAGATAAGGAATAAAGTGGGGCCTACGATGGAGCCTTGAGGGACACCTGCGTTCGTGGGATAGGAACTGGAGGAGAATCCGTTGAGAACGACCTTCAATTCACGGTTTGACAGGAATTATTGTATTAGGTCAAACAATCGACCCGAAATGCCATAACCCTGGAGCTTGCGAAGAAGGTCGGCATGCCAAACCCTATCAAACGCTTTGGAGATGTCTAGGGCCACGATACGAGCTTCCCTGTTATTTTGAAGAGCTTGGTAGACAGTTTCAATGATGGACGTAAGCACATCAGCTGTAGATCGGGCAAAGCGGAAGCCATATTGCTTGTCTGAGAGCAGATCATGTAAGGATGTAAGGCGGTTAACCACTTTGGTATTGATTAGGGCTCCGAAGACTTTGCCGAAGAGGGGTATGAGACTGATAGGACGGCAATTAGAAGGGTCAGAGGGGTGGCCAGAGTTCTTGAAGACAGGAACAATCGAAGAGGACTTCTAGCAGTCAGGAGAACAAGATTCCGTGAGGCAGTAGTTATATAGTTTAGAGAGGGCGGGCACCAGTTCAGGCGCGCATTTCTTCAAGACAATGGCTGGTATCCCATCCCCACCACTAGCCTTGTTGGGGTCTAAATTGGAGATAATGCCCAATACCAAAGACGGGGTTATAATCCACTCAATATGGCCTCAGTTCTAAGAGGGAAGTCGGGTATGGATACACCGGAAGAGTCGAGTGTTGAGTTGAATGAAATTTTCCGAGCAAAGCATTCAGCCTTGTCGGCAGAGGAGGTCAGAATTTCGAACTGGTTGAACAAAGGAGGTATAGAGGGTTTGCAATTGTTCAATACGCCATTGCAGAGACGCCAATAATCTTTGGAGCCAAATTTGCGAGATGCAATTCACTCCTTCATCCGAGCAGCAAATAGAGACTTAGCATCGTTGAGGACACGCTTACACTCGTTACGGGCGGAGGCAAAGACACGTCTATTGCAGTCCGACATGTCGCTACGAAATATGTGAAAGAAGTGGTTCCTATGGGCAATGGCGGCTGAGCAAGCAGCGGAGAACCAAGGGGAGGAGCGCGACTTGACCTTATATTTCCTTGAGGGGATGAAAGCGTCGATTCCAGCTTTAACCCAGGATGAGACCTCAGAAGCACATTCTTGGACGGGGAGCGTAAAGACAACATCCCAGGGGACATCGCGGAGGAAATCATGGAACGAGTCCCAGTCAGCTCGTTGATAGTAGAACGACGTTCTAGTGGTAGGAGGTTCTTTGCAGGGGGTGGAGTTGAAGGAGATGTTAACAGATACTACGGCATGATCGGAGTTACCAAGAGGGCAGAGTTGCGTGGCGCTACAAGACTCGGGGATGGAGGTAAAACACAGATCGAGAAGAGAGGCTTTACCTTCCCGTTTGCCCGTGTTTTAGGAGAGTTCCTTTTTAATCCCGGTAGTCCTCGCAAACCGTCGTCGCCGGAAAGAAGATAGGTTTGAACAAGTGTATTAAAATAACCGAACATATATACAAAATAAGAGTGTTATTAGACAGCAGATAGAAGTGTCCGGCTGAACTATCAGGTTACACTGCGCCCCGACTGCCTCCTTAGGGAAGTCTCTCAGGTTAGTATTTATGAAAAGAGGAAGAGATCATTCTAATGCAGATAGGTCACCGTTACCATATATATATATATATATATATATATATATATATATATATATATATATATATATCAGAAATATGTTGGTGTAAATAAATGACAAAGTGTAAAGAATTCTGTGTAATGCAATTCCTCTGATGAAGTACTAAAGGACGAAACGACACACAAAATGTTTCCCACTTTGTTATTCATTTACCAAATATACATGTTGAGATGAGTAAATTATCGTCTAAATTGCGCAAAAATGAAAATAGCACTCGACCTCTCATTTTAATAGATATATTTACCAAATTACACTTTCAAATTTATTGAATAAAATCGCTACTAGCTTCAGCCATGCCCTCCAGAATCTTCTGTCATTCTTCTGGGGGGTCTCCTTGTTTAAGTTGGTGAATGCTACCATAACCCTTACCTTTGGTTTATCTTTGGTTTTAAAAAGGGTGTTGCAGTATTGGGAGATTAGTGGCCAGGTCTAATGGGTCATAAAATTGCAAAAATTATCTGACAGCCATGATTAGGTTTTCCTACTTGTGTGGCATGGTGAAGACCTAGCATCTTCCAGCAGTTACCCGCTTGACCCAGGGCAGCACTATCTCCTCAAGTCAATTGATGCAGACCTCCGTGTTGAATCTGAGGCCATGTGGGAAGATAAATGAAGGCATAACCTCGCCAGTACTAGTGATCACTCCAAACAACTCCCTAATCACCATTAGAGACACCCAACTCTTTCCAAATCCTCTGTACTGTCTTAAGATTGACACCGAAACACTGTTCGAATTGGAGCTTCCGGTACAGATACCAAGCAGTTTAGCATACCGTTTCCAAATTTATGGCAGAGTAAATTGCATTTTGATGCTTTTTTTTTCTCACAGACAATACCCAATTGACTATACTGTGCAGTTGACAAAATTCAAAACAAACAATATGGAATTAAGAATAAAAAATGGCGCCAATTTGCCATTGCACCCTGTATATATATGCGCGTTTGATTAAAAAAGAACGAAAGTTGATTGTGTTTTATTTACTTTTTCAATTTTTTAATTATTCTTTTGAATTCAAATTAGATAGATAGATAGATAGATAGATAGATAGATAGATAGATAAAAAATATTAAGAGCAATAAAAATATTCTCGGCATTAAATAATCCATTTAGATTGATAATGCCGAAAAACAAAACAAACCAAACCAATATATACTGTGATAGATAGATAGATAGATAGATAGATAGATAGATAGATAGGGTCAGACGGTTATTATTTACATATTGAGCTGGTGTGATACTGATTGTCTAGGATGTTGAGGTATGGTAGATTAATATAGATAGGCATGAACATATTAAGTTCGACTTTTACATAATCTCATAACTATTAGAGCTTTTACAATTTCTACTATACAGTTTCCTAAATAAACGTTTCTATTTTCTTTACAATAATTACCATATCATTTCACTCAATATTAGCTGTTAGATTAGACTGCAACTATTTTATAGTTTACTAAAAAGTTAATCACTTGTGCCCCTCTTATGACACAGTTACAACACATTGTTTTTATTGTTATAACATTATGACTTTTTTATTGTTATAGCATTATGTTTTTTTTATTGTTATAGCATTATGTTCTTTTTTATTGTTATAGCATTATGTTCTTTTATGTTATAGCATTATGTTCTTTTTTATATTATAGCATTATGTTCTTTTTTATGTTATAGCATTATGTTCTTTTATGTTATAGCATTATGTTCTTTTATGTTATAGCATTATGTTCTTTTTTATTGTTATAGCATTATGTTCTTTTTTTATTGTTATAGCATTATGTTCTTTTTTATGTTATAGCATTATGTTCTTTTATGTTATAGCATTATGTTCTTTTTTTATTGTTATAGCATTATGTTCTTTTTTATATTATAGCATTATGTTCTTTTTTTATGTTATAGCATTATGTTCTTTTATGTTATAGCATTATGTTCTTTTATGTTATAGCATTATGTTCTTTTTTATTGTTATAGCATTATGTTCTTTTATGTTATAGCATTATGTTCTTTTTTATATTATAGCATTATGTTCTTTTTTATGTTATAGCATTATGTTCTTTTATGTTATAGCATTATGTTCTTTTTTTATTGTTATAGCATTATGTTCTTTTTTTATTGTTATAGCATTATGTTCTTTTTTATGTTATAGCATTATGTTCTTTTATGTTATAGCATTATGTTCTTTTTTTATTGTTATAGCATTATGTTCTTTTTTCCCGTATTTCATCTTCCATGTTCGAGCAGAGTGATGATGGCTCACCACAACTTAATTTTTGTTTTCTTTCTACCCGTTCCAGTCTGTATTTTACCGTCTATTTGCACAAGTTTCTTAGGAAGTTTACCTGAAGTTTATGTCTGTCATTCTTATTTTCAATATGTCCTACGAGTATCATATTTGACAGGTCCTCTTTCCTTCTCATGTGTATTTAGCATACCTCTTTCCGATTTCAAGTACAAGTGTTGTTCTTGCTTCCATTTTCTTAAAAATTTCTCATTGATCATAATATTCGTCCATGGTAATTTCAACATAAGCTTCTGTAAAAAATTAATTCCTAACTGCTCAAATGCTTCTGAAACAGAATCGAATTTAATCTACAAACTACATACCTTACTCACATCAGTTCTAACTTTCACGGCTAAATAGTCGCCATACCACGCACATTGTAGCAAACCGCGTTTATTCTCTTAATATTCCATTAGTGAGATGTAAATTCTACTTATATCTCACCAATGTAGCTTCTTTCTAAAAACTGCTACTGTGTAAAATCGACTCCTATGAGGATGTTTCCTCGATTACTACTACCTTAACCTGTTCAGTTTTAGAGCCAACTTCCCACATATCCTCATAAATTTTGCACCTTACCTTTTATTCTGCAACACTGTACATCGAGTGTCTCACAGGTCTTTTACATGGTGAACATTATTGTAAAAATGTTTCTAAAAAATTACCTTTCGTGCAGGTTGAACACAAAGGTAGTGGTATTGAAGGATAAATCTCGATTATAGTATGATTTTACAAACTTACTGGAGTTAAATTGCACTTTAAGATCAGTTGACAAACATTAACTATGAAAGATATTTTTTCACTTAGTAGGAGATTCCTGAAAAAAAAACAGATTAGAAACGATAGCAAAACACAGATAAATAAAGAAATATGCAAAAATTGTAGTAGGGTTAGTGAATGACCTCCTGTCGAATGTATTTCTAAATACAAAACTGGACAGACAACCAAAGGAGACTGTATTTAAGGAAATAGAAGTGACCAGATTTGGAACAGGAAGGATCATTTAAGCCATGCACAAATCTGATTGGGAAAGAAAAATCTGAATAGCAGTTATTTGGACTGGCTAAACGATACAACCAAATGTGTATAGTGATTTTCCAAGCGTAGCTTAGATGTGGCACAAGGTCAAAAGTTGAGGGTACCCGGTGCGGATTGAACTCACTACTCAGTCGTAATTGTTTTAGCGAGCCAAGCTTGCTAATCATTACACCATCTCGAAGTACCCAAACTTAATGCGTATAATACGTGTATAATATGCATACTTCGCTCAGTCGTGTTTATCTAGAACTGGCTTACAATTTCAGGAAGCGATCGACAGTGGTGTGGAATTAATGATACTATTGCTGAGAGAATAGTGCTACGTGATGCATAATGTAAATAAAATGCATAAAATCTCATCCAGAAAAGCATTTTCGGTGGTCACGAATTTTAATATACTTACTTGAAAAAGGAAACTATAAATTTGGGATAATTCTCAATTAGCTTAATCAGAAAAGTTTAGGAATGGAATGTTTCAATCTAATATTCTCTCCTTAATTGGTGATTGCTTTATTCCTGATCTGCATTATATTTCCATTCCACAATTACGATCAAAGAATCCACATTGCACATATTTGTTAAGATCGTTTGGTAATGGTAATATTAGCCATTTCCTTCATAAGGAAATATCCGGCAGTCAGTGATAGTGTCGATTGAAATTTATAAAATCTTTCTCTTGAAACAATTTTTTAGAAAAAAAAGGTTTCTCGAATGCAGTTGCTTTTATCGCTCTTTCCAGTAATGACGGGTGCTTCCTTCCTAATCTTTTGTCTGATGTAGTGTGGAATGTCAACACCTTGATTATGTTGTTATTTTCTCTTATTTTCTAGTTACATGTACTATCGATTTTAGTTGTTATTTTCTTTTCTAGTTACATGTACTATCGATTTTAGTTATTGCTGTTGTCGAAAATTCTCAAACGGCATGACTTCTGTTATTTAGTACATAAGTAGAGTTCTTTATTTATGATTCTGTAGCACCAGGCCATAAGGTTCGATGAAGGATCGTCCTCACTAAGACTTACATGTTTCATTTGCACACAGCTATTTTGAATTATAGATCTGAGAAAACGGTTGCATACAGTAGAGAGTTAAGATATTTCTGAACGATGTTGGCGCTATGCATAACAACTATAAGAAAGTCGCGATCTGAGGAGATTTTTTGGTATTTTTACGGATTATCAACCTTTTGTGGGTTATTTAAAGCGATAACTATTTTAGATTGTAAGAATATTTTGGAGATAATAATGAGTTACTAGGACAAGTCTTACTCATAAAGCCATACTTAGAGGTAAACGTGGATTCATCCATTTTGCAATCGTATTTGCACGTAAGTGAATATAATAGACCCGACTGGAATTAGACCTCCGATTTCCAATTCCGAGGTATTTTACATTACAACACTCACACATCCAAACTTACAGCGCCTGATATTTCTAAACGGTCACCCGTCTAGGTACTGGCCAGGTGCGACATTGCTTAACTTACGAGAACAGGTGTTTCAATGTTATATAGCGACGTGACTATTTAAATACATGACTTGAGGTTAATGTATTGATTTTATAGCAACCAACGGTGTTCCGAGAGACTACCCTACTGCATTATATGCATATATATATGTGTGTGTGTAAATATATATATATATATATATATATATGTGTGTGTGTGTGTGTGTGTGTGTGTGTTGCGTATATTTTGGCAGAATGTTTCATTAATACATGTCTCTTTGAATAAATTTTTTGAGTTAAAAAAACAAGACCTTGATGACAATGTTTTTCTAATGTCGAAAGTACTCAGAATAAAAGGAATATGCATCAACAGGGTAATTTTCTTTTTTTCTTTTAATAAGGATACTAATAAACATGTCAGTAATTACGAGGATCCTATTAAAAATAAGTAGATAAAACTTTTCTAAATTATTTAATCACACGCACGCACACACACACACACACATATATATATATATATATATATATATATATATATATATATATATATATATAGAGAGAGAGAGAGAGAGAGAGACAGAGACAGAGACACCTCGAGGTGGTGTAATGGTTAGCAAGCTTATCTCTCGCTAGGACAATCACGAATGAGTAGTGAGTTAGATCCTGACTGTGGCACAAGGCCAAGAAAGGACGGGTACTTTCGACCTTGTGCCACATCCAAGCTACGCTTGAAAATCACTATATATATATATATATATATATATATATATATATATATATATATAATTTCCTTCTGGCTGAAAATTCTGGTTCTTAGTCAGTTCCTCTTATTGAATAATTCAACGTTATATTGCTTGCATTATTTTCGGACCAATGACCTCGTCTTCTTAATGGTAGAACGTTAAAAATTTAAACCTCGGATGTCAGAAGTTTATTATTTTCTTTAGTAAGAGAATGTGGATATTTTATATACTTGAAGGCCAGTAAGAAGCGTTGCTATGGTAATTTTCTAAGCGCAGCTTAGATGTGGCACAAGGAAATAGAAAGACCTGTTATGAACGATGGAGCTATTTATCCTTCTACCTATCCTTCACTGGGATGTTTTCAAATAGTACTGTTCAATTCGACTTTCACTATCGCCCTTCATCAAGTATGTAATATTGATTTCTACTTATAGGATAAGGTTTATATTTATGTTGTGGGGCGGTGGAGGGGGGTGCAGGCAAAGTCCTATCCAACTATCGACAATGTTTCGGTAACTGTCAAGAATCATCGCATCATAGGATTCCCAGATAAAAATCCGTTTTCGATAAACGCTTATTCTGTAAACAGACTTTAATGCGCCGTTTGATATTCTGTTGCCAAAAATGAACTGAAAATAAGAAACACGGAAAAATGACCAGCCTTTAAAAGGTATAAGAATTTTTGCGGAATCTTGCAAATATTAACATTACAGGGTGATTAATTATTATTAAGTTAAAAAAAAAAACTATTCATGAAACAAATTTGTTTCGCAGGACACAGGCATTGTCAAAAATGAAATGAACTCAGTCAGTTATTTGCCATGTGTGATACACGCTTAGGTGATCATGTATCTTTCGATACATGACTGACGAGGCAGAATTTTTCGTGTAGTAGGTTGTCATTTCTTTCTGCGGAAGACCAGTTGCCATCCTAGTCTGTCCTGCTATTTTACCCATAGCTGGAGGGAAAAGAAGAGTATTCATACCTTGCCCAAGAGTATTACCACGTAAATGAATGTAATGGATTCACACACGGCTAGTGTAAACAAAACAAATGTGTTTTGCTGTTTTTCTTTAATTTCCTTTTTCTTTTTTTTTAATTTATTTTCTACTATGGTTCACCCAATGCAAAACCCAAGAGCCACTCAAGGTAGAGATTTACTGAATGAAGTTGTTATAACTATGTAAGAGATGTGTATTAGAATATTATGTAAGGTAGATAGCGGTTGACTCAGCTTGAAGAGTGTGAGATTGTAGTGATCGGGGAGCCTACCTTTCGGGATTCTGTTCCATAAGTTAACAGCTTTTGAAAAGAGACTATATGAATGGAACTTCCTCCTTAACAAGTGGATAAGAAAGGAATTAGGATGAGAGGATTATGTTGACCTGATATGGTGGATCCTAGTTGGGGAATATTAGAACTAAGGAAGGTAGGTCGTCTGAACATTTGCCATGAAAATAGCGAGAGGATAGCAGCGTTTCGTCTAGGGGAAAGAGGTTGTCGAGTGGAAAACAATTCCGTATCTACAAGGCCGCGTAAATGCATGTGAGATCTTTCAAAGTTGGAAGGTAAGGATTTGACATCGTCCATTTTTGGTGTAATCTGGATCTTGTAAAGATTTTTGCCAACTTTGGGAGCTTTCTTTGATTAGATTTGGACTTTTTGAATTTCTTAACTAGTGTCTTCTCCAAAACAAACAACGCGTCACTCGTTAATTTATAGCCGGGTGCCTATATTGAGAGAGACTTAATAAGAAACACAAGCTCGTCCATGAATGATATTAGATAACTTTTTCAACTTTCTTTTTCAATTATATATATATATATATATATATATATATATATATATATATATATATATATAATTCTAAAATAAATTTAAAAGCTATACATGTTAATTTTTTTTTCACACGTTTTTTATCAATATTGTTTCCTGGTCTAATCAAACTCTGACTATTAATCTTTTCAGTATTACATATATATATATATATATATATATATATATATATATATATATATATATATATATATATATATACAAACACATTGTATTTGCGCCTGAATATTACAGCAACTGCATGAAACTCCAAGTAATGCTATCGACGTTGGATATTTTATATACTCACTAATAAAACTTATAGATCTGTCTGATAACATTGATTACTGCATTTATAACAACGGTGGACATAATATATTTATACATACGTAGAGTTTTGTGCGAGAGAGAGATATGGGTAGGATAAAAATATTCATATATTTTTATCCTACCCATATCTCTCTCTCCCCCCTCTCCCCCTCTCTCTCCTATATATATATATATATATATATATATATATATATATATATATATATATATATATGCAAAATGTGTATGTATATAAATATAAAATGATTAATTTTGGAAATAATTTTTGAAAATTTTGATATCTATTTTTCATTATTTCCCAGCTTATTCTTAGTGTAATATTTATGTCTTTTAGTTATCATATGTATGTGGACAGTGTAGTGCTGTTTGAGTATTTTCTGTCGGAGAATGAGAGATAGTGGTTGTTCTTTCTTTTCTTGAATTGTCCCTCGGTGGTACCGATGTAGTACATTGCGCTGTTTGCACTTACCTTGGCTTTATATATTATATTCGTTTGTTGGCAGTTCCCTTGGAGTGGACATGTTTTATTTCTACAGTTGAATTGAGGTTCCTTGATTGCGTTATTGAAGTTTGTTACTTTTCTGTTGTGGCTTGATATTATTTGTGTTATATTTTTGTGCAACTGTAACTAATTTTTCCGTTAATTCCACAAAAATAACCACCATTGACCATATGAATTGTAATTATCATCTTTCTTGTCATTTATCCCCACTTATCCCAACATTCCCACTATCTCGCCACCACAATTACTAATGCCGCATTAATCCACAATTATGCTTCCATCCACCCACCCAGCAAAATGTATACCATCGCATAAATAGCAATAAGTATTATAAATTAGAGTTTCTACCATTGACATAAGCGCAATCGCCAAAACAAGCAAACAGCATTAAAAAATTAAAAATAATAACAATTTTACCTACAATAGACCCCATCTTAGACATACACAGACCTCATCTTAGGTAAAAAAAAAAACAGCTGGATAGAAGATGTGTGAACGCGCGCGCATGCGTATATATGCGTGTATGTCCGAGAAAACATTATTCCGCAAACAAAATAAACGAACGATCTGTGGGTTGATACAGACACTTGGAAAGAAGTTCGCCACACAATTCAACATTGAATACAGCGACTGTTCATATATATTTATGTTTGTGTGAACTGCAATGCGTGAACTTCGCGTATGTATGTCTGCATCCGTATGAGTGGCGTTCCGACGAAAATCTTTCCTTCCACTACCACAAAACACCGACATACGCAAGCATAAATAAAACGAAAATTTAAAAAATTAAGTAGTTTGTCTGACGATCGCAGAGAGGGTGAAAATCCAGTGACATCAATACAACTTTATATATATATATATATATATATATATATATATATATATATATATATATATATATATAGTTGTATATTTAGGCAGCAATCCTTCCTTTATGCATACTAGTAGAAAACACAAATATATTAACTGCATCCACTTGCAAAAAAAGACTAAAAATAATGGAAGCTCTAATAATAAAAATAAAAGCCAACTCTTAACAATATTAACTATGAACAAAGCCATAATGAGCTAACCGTATTCGGAAATTAAAAACATCACTACCACACACTGAACATACACAGAATGCACACACTCTACTAAGCTGATAATCGAATCATCCTAGATGATGGCTAAAGGTATAGCCGAAAGCGCTTGGAAATACAAAACATTCGGACAGTTCTTACACACCCTTTGTCCAGAAAAGAAAGCTCTTGTCAGAACACTAGAAAAATTAAATAAAAAGCTCAACCGTAGTACCTTGTCTGTCGTTTTTAATGAAACATGCATATATATATATATATATATATATATATATATATATATATATATATATATATATATATATATATATATGTTGACTGATTGATTGATTGTACAAAATGCCCAGGGGTGTATGTCTGTGAAACATCGATATAACTCAAAAAACAGATTGAAACGCATTAGTAGTTCACCGTAAAACATTTGACCACATTTTCCACTAAATAGAAAGGATTCAAAAAGAAAATGTATTAAAAATGCGCTAATTCCACAATTCTCAACACTATTTGAAAGACCAGGACCATACATATTATCATTAATCATCGTTAAAGCAGTAGTAGCACAATACGCAATACAAGCTAATAGAGAAAAGCAGAAATCTACTCCAAAGATATATATATATATATATATATATATATATATATATATATATATATATATATATATATATATATAAACACTAAATAAAAACAAAGAAATAAACCAATACTTTCAGGTTTCTGGACGTCAGATTTGATAAGGTAATGTAATTTATTGCCCTTTTGCGCTCAAAATTCACAATTCATTTACCTTGCAACTAGTTTTGTCTTTCATTCCGACATGTCTCCTCAGAGAGGCTTTTGGAAAATTTTCCAATTTATTTCATCATGAAATACACACACACAAACATCTATATCTATATACCGCGAGTTGACCCAAGATTTACGAGTGAAACTGTTCAGAATGTCTCGATATCTGTGCTGTGTTCACTTGTCTCTACGATAATGTCAGTGTTTTATGTTAGCTCTAGAAAATGAATTTTGAAAAAATATTACAAACCAAAAATATATACACGCTATGTTGATGACAAATTCTTACTTTTAATACTGAAGAAGTCAAACATCCAATGACAACCTTTAAAAATAATTCCGCCCATAATTTCACATAAAGTTAGAATAAGAAATAAAATTATTCCTTCAGCCCCGATCACTACAATTTTAACCTGCTTAAATCGGTTTCTCTTTCTACCCATATAAACTATCCCTTAATGGAACCCTCTAACTCGAATGACAGCCGGGCTTTGTATAGGGTTAACCTTTAAAAAAAAAAAGAAAAAGAAAAAATTAATCTGAGCAGTCCTCAGTTTCTCCGTAAGAATACCTTGCGTTAGCGCGTTTATAACATCACTAGATGTTCCACCACACTATTAACTTCGGGGCAAAGAAGTTTGATCTTGCAACCATTTTCCAATGCTGTTTCATCTGCTTGTATGAGTGACCACGCATCTTCCTGTTTCAGAAGGTGAATAAATTATTTCTCTTCCATTTCCTAATAGCCATTCAATATCTCAGAGAAATGGCGCCTTGACTGATGGGATGGTAGCATGACTTCGCCTGTCTTGGGCAGATTGCAATAATTTGATCTCTTTTTTGTAGTTTGGATTCCAGATAATAGCCCTTATTTGAGTATTTGTTGAATAAATACAGGGTAAAGATTTGATTTGATTTTGAGAGAGCAAGATTCATAAAGCAACGTTTAGTTCTGCCTATTCTTTGATTAACGTTCTTTATAATTTCAGAAATACGTGATCTTGGAGATAAATCCCGTTGAACCAGCTAGCCAATTCTATTTGTTCTTTAAATTGTTTAATGGAAACTCCATCTTGTGCGTAAGCGTATCTCAACTTGTCTCTGATCTTCTTCACATTCCTGCATTGAATTATAGATCCCATAGCGAACTCTAAGCCGAACGTGAATTTAAATCATTTTGAATTTTCGTCATTTATGAAACGATATAGTTTAGGGTCATCTATAAATAATTTAGCATTGGATTTGATCAGGCCAGAGATGTCGTTTACATAGATCAAGAACAGGATTGATCCCAAAACGGAACCTTGAGGGAGATCTCTAATGAATGAACATAAACAATCTTTTCCGAGATGGATTGACTGTTTTGAGTAGCGAACAATTTTAAATCTCAGTTTAAAATATTTAACTTAAACGCTTACTTAATTAAAATAGTAAATGCCTGTACAGTTACAAAAGAACACTTATAAATAATTAAATAGGGTGCATTTAATCTGGTCTATACACGCAATATTTCTTAGCAAACTGAAAGAAGGTATCAAACACGAATGAACAATAATTCCCCTAACTACTTAGTCGATAAACAAATAACACTAACTTTAGAAAAAATACAACCAAACAATATTAAAAATTAAAAAAAAAAATAACGCACAAAATATTATTAAGCTATACTATTTGTGGCTCTTGAAAAAACCTCCAATCAGTGGATAACTTGAGAAGGAAATGAATTTTAACGCCCCCAAAAAATGCTTTCATTTAACCATCACAGAGATCCTTTTCTGCCTGCCATCAGTATGGCTGATGCTAATCTAAAGGAGATCAACACTCTACGCCTTCTTGGGCTTAAGTTTTCTACAGACATGAATTAGAGCGACAATGTTGAATCAATTGCTATGTCTACTGCTAGGATATTTGGTTTACTGCGACGTTCCAGAAAATCTTTCTCGTCAGAGTATCAAATCTTGCACATTTAGAAATCGACTATTCACTAAAAATCTATCATTGATGCTGCTGCCATATCAGGTCTGGTGCTCCTGCTTTATATCTCGAGATTCTTGACAAATTTCAAAGAAAGGTTTGTAGCGTTATTGCTTCTGACCAGTCATCTCGATTTCAGTCACTTTCTCACCGACGTCACGTGATTTCCCCTTGTCTTTTCTACAAATATTTTCATGGCAACGGTTCTGGTAAGCTTTTTTTCCTGGTGTTTCGACTACATGAGTTTAAGCGTGTTATTGGACTGGTAACCAGGTTTCATCGTTTTACTGTTGCTAGGTGCAACCACCATTTATATTCTAACAGTTTCTTTTCTCGCACTTTTCACCTGTGTAACTCCCTTCCTTTTTCTTGCATCCACGCCAGCTACAACCTTCAAAAATTTAAATGCAACGTCAATCGCTATATTCTCTCTTCCTGAACACTGTTCGTTTATTGTCTTTTCCTCACTTCCCCTCACTAAAGCCATATTATTCTTTTTTTACTCCCTGTAACCCTCTACGCTAATTATGACGAAAATAAGCAAACAAAATTTCTTAAAAAAAAACAAAAAAAACTAAAATCTCCAACATGACACAACAAAAAATCAAAATTAGAACAAATTAAAGTTGTCTATGAATTCAAATACTCGAATGGAGAAAGCTTCTCTAATAACGGGTCAAACACATATATTGGTTTCATTACTACAACACTGTCACAACGTTTAACATGTCACTTATATAACAACAGATCCGTTAAACAACATACCTTCGACCACCAAAAGAAAAACCGTAGCCTGAAATCAGACACACACTTAAAAGTAACAAAAAGGTGATCTACCGCATAAAATGCAAAAAAAAACTACAACAATAGCTATTTAAATTACGCATGAGATGCAAACAAAGGTCAACAAAATATAAATATATATATATATAAAATTGAAGAAGTAATCTCCCTTTAATAATGGAAAACTTTATATTCATAAGTCTTAAAAATTCGTTAATTTTTTCTTACACACACACGAATATATCTATACATATATGGCCTGACGATTGCATATAGCAATCGTCAGGCCATATATGTATGTTGAGCACTTTATTCCATAATTATAGCACACCTTAAGACTATATTTCTTTATATATATATATATATATATATATATATATATATATATATATATATATATATATATATATATATAAATTCCGTTTATTTTAAATGCCAATTATAATTCTTAAAATGAATCATAACTATAATCCCACGAAGACTGTGTTTTGCCTGAAACTCTGAATCGTGCTAAGGATGAAGGATGATATGTATACTTATTAATATATACTTAATAACTCTGTTATATTACATCGACTAATGAATTGTTAACACAGCTCTAATTGCAATGTGCATTATATATATATATATATATATATATATATATATATATATTTATATATATATATATGTGTGTGTGTGTGTGTGTGTGCGTAAATAGTTGTAAAACTTATATATTTTCGTTTGAATCTCTTGGATGAATAGTTATCGTTATTTACACTATTTACATTTGGACTATTGTCTTCAACTTTGTTGTTCATATCCCAAACTTTGGCCATTGTGTCTTTCCTCCTATATGCGATCTATATTGACCTGGGTAACCTACAAGGACCTCTGAAGGGAGCCGTTATTTAATCTACGGGCGTACCCTGTTCTTGTTCCACTCCCATATCTCGTGATATCTCGTTTCGTTCTTATTTTTACTACTGCTCAGTTATTCCTCACCCGGCTTGCATTGAGATCTGCTACACAGTTCTCAACCCAGGGATTGAACTCACAATTGCTATGACACCAAATTCACGAACCAACGCTTTAGTCAACTAGCTTAGTGAATAGGAATGTGAGTTCGTGAACAGTCTACCCCTGTAAATTAAATAAAGGCCTCAGAATTCCCTGTAGATTACACAGACCGATATATTACCTGATATTACCCTGATATCAACAAGAAAGTTGAGGGCAATATTGTAAATAAGTATGTAATTCAATCAAAGAATATTGATTTTCCGACATATTGATTAAAATTCTTTGGTAAACACTAATCACGTGGAACGAACATTTGAAAATTTGAAATTGTCATGCTACAGAGGTAATAAAAGCAATCTTTGGACGTTTAAACAATCGTCAATACGTCTAAGCATAAAACAGACTGTAGGCGCTGTTTGTTGACTTCAATGTCTACTTTTATATTTGCATACATTTTATCTCTAATATAGAACACTTTAATCCATAAATATAGCATACAGTAAAATTATGTTTTTATCACATATACTGTATGTGATAAATAAATTGTCGTCTAAATTACGCAGAAATGAAAATAATGGCATCTCGATTTAACAGATATATTAGGTTGGCCCAAAAGTTCATAAACACTTGCGAAAAATTGAATTTTTATGCAACACAATCCAGCACAGTCGAGATAAGCGATGGGTTCAGAAAGGGCAAGCGACACCGTCAGTTTTAAAATAAGATCGATTGGGCAAGAAAGTCATGTTGTGCGTTTAGTGGAACTTTGAAGGAATCGTGCATTTTGAGTTGGTTCCGAATTATCGTGCCATCGTTGCCGAACTTTACTGTCAGCAACTGGAGCGGGTCTACGAAAAGTTGAAGCAAAAGTATCCGGCTCTGATCAACCGAAAGCGCGCTTTGATGCAGCAGGACAATGCCAAGCCACACACCGCCAGGAAGACCAAAGACAAGTTTGAAGAGCTGGACGGCGTTGAGGTTCTGCCACATTCAGCCTACAGTCCTGACTATGCTCCATCAGATTACGGCCTTTTCCGCTCAATGCAACACTTTCTGAACGGCCGCCGATTCGACTCGTTTGATGAAGTCGAGGAAGCGTGTCAAGAATTCTTTGATTCGAAGCCGGCTGAATGGTACTTTCACCAGATCCGAAAGCTTGCAGAAAGTCTTGGAAAATGATGGTCTTTATTTTGAGGAATAATTTTTGTTGTTTTTGTTATTACTTGGCGAGTAAAATTTCAACACTAAAGAGTATATTCAATAAAATCGCCATTGCCTTCAATCACGGTCACAAGAAGACTTCGGAATCACCTGCAATTCTTCCGGTCAGTTTCATTGTTTAAGATGGTGAATGTCGCCTTAATCTTTGTCTTCAGTTCATCTTTGGTGTTACAGGGTGTTTTTCTTTTTATCGCACTCAACTGCGCCCACACATAATAATCAAGTGGGTTGCAGTCTGGGGAGATAGGTGGACAGGTGTAAGGTGTGATGTGGTCGGAGAAATTATCTGACATCTATGATTGGTTTCTCCTGCTTGTTTGGCATGGTCCAGAGTCCCGTTGCCAGATAGGATCTTCCAGCAGCCACCCACTTCACTCAGGGAAGCACTATTTCCTCAACGCAATTGATGTAGGCCTCCGTGTTGAGTCTGAGGCCATGTGCAAAGAGAAATGAAGGTATAATGAATCACTAATTGTAACTCCAAACACCATCGTAATCCCCATTGGACTCATGCAACTCTTTCCTAATCCTCTGCACTGTCCTCGGATTAACACTCTGAAATGTTTGTATTGGAGCTTTCGGCATGAATGTCAAGCAGTATAGCATACCGTTTCCAAATTTATGGTGAAGTAAATTGCATCATGGTGCTCTTTTTCTCACAGAGGGTGCCCAACTGACCCTACTATACTGTGCATTCAACAAAATCAAAAACAAGAAGATAAGATTGGAAAGAAACCAGAACGTAGATTTATATTTTGATAAGCGGCTCTCTCGAGAATTTTCCTTTTGAGTAAATTATTGAATTTGAATTATATATAGTGATTTTCCAAGCCTAGCTTAGATGTGGCACAAGGCCGAAAGTATGGAGCACAGTGAGGATCGAACTCACTACTCAGTCGCAGTTGTTATAGGGAGACAAGCTTGCTAATCATTACACTACCTTGAAGTGCCCAAATTGAATTATATATATATATATAAATATATATTGGGTGTATTTAGGCAATATTTCATTAAGATATTATATGCTTGTACAAATCTTTTCATATAATTTTTCTCCGTTTCGGATCATTTTCTGATTTCCAACGAGAATTTGAACGTAAATTTCCCAATGCTTTCTGAGTGTTTTCGGCATTTATGAACTATTATAAAAATATTCAAATAAAAATCTTAAACGAAGAATTTTCAAACATACATACATGCATACATACATATGATAAAGCTATAGCTTCATAGTATGCTATATTTGTTGGTTAAATAATATTAGGGATATAGCTTAAGTAAATATAAATGTGGACACTGAGATCAACACCTAGCGGCGACAGTCTGTTTTAGGCTTAAATTGCAAACTTCAATCTATGAAGATTGTATCACTCGGTATTTACCTCAATGTCCACTTTTATATTCATATTAATACATACACATAGACACAAACAAATACATAAATACGGCACGGTGGAGTAGTGGATAGTGGCTCGGATTGAGGAATCAGAGAATTCTAGTCGAATCCATTTCATTCACTTACGTACTAATAGCCTTGGGAAAGGTATCAATTCTATTTTCTCTCCAGATATGGGTAAATAGCAAACTGGGTTCTATAGCCTTCGATGGCAACTGGTCAAGGCGAAGGACAATGAATTCAAACCCTGTGGAGGGTTGTTTGGGGACATTTTTGGCACGCAGTACACCAGTTCTCTGTATTCGGCCCTTCAAAAAGTGTGGTTGCTTCTGCACAAAGCCCTCACTACTATAATCAAATCATGTTGGTTCCTAGGAACTGAGTGGACTGACCCTCATACGTCGAATACGACGGGAGAGTCCACCATATATATATATATATATATATATATGATAACCAGTGACTATAGATTATCAGTGACATATGGTGTTACTCAGCTTTTGCTACAGTCCTCTACCAGCAATCTTGTCTTTTTCCATATTTTCGTTATTAAAATATTTTCTTTTCATTCTTTTTCTTCTCCTCACGTTACCCTTTTATACCATCTTCTTCACTGTTATATCTTTTCCTGATTTTCGTATTTTTCATTTTCTTCCATTCTCTTTCTTCTTCCGCTTTTTGTTCGCATCCTTTCCTTCATTTTAAATATTGCTTCAAAGAAATGTTGGCTAGTAATGAAGTCAGAAAGTCAATGAATCATCTCGACCTTCCGCTGGTCTTAATTAGCGACCGTTTTCATGCAACAAATCGAGCGTCCCTATTTCTAAATAACGCTCCAGGCGTACATGATTATTCACAAATGGACAAAAAGACAGACGACAATAATCACGCATGTATATAGCGATTATTCATTGTCTTTTTTTAAACGAATCCTTGTTGACAAGTAATGGCTTCTGCCTGCAGGTAGGGTGATGCCAAAATAAACGAAGAAAGTTAAATGAAATGCGAAACATGTTGGAATCAAATCCCTTTTATTTCATTTTTTTCTTGCTATTTTTCTTTTGTGCCTCTTTGCTTGTCATTGTATATTTGAAACACATTTTTTTTCGAAATGCTGTTGCCATTCTTCTCATCTTGATTTTTGTTTTTGTTTTGACAGCGCATTGTCGTCGTGACCTGTCTTCGTTTTAACGGCTTCATTCTTTTGTTTCCAGCATGTAAAAAGGCAAAGCTCTCTTCATAAAAATATTAAATATTTTTTTCACTATCTTTTGTTTTTGATTTCTTCTTTTTCAGGATGGTAAATAAAAAAAAGAAAGAAAAAAAATAATAATAAATAGTAAGTATTTCGAAGAAAGAAAAAAAGAAAAAAAGTTCCATAAAAAAGAGTTGTGTATAGATAAAATAGATAGAGTTGTAAGACAAGGGTGAGTCTTTTCGCCAGATTTATTTAGCTTATATAGCGAGGCTTTCCTAAGGGAGCAGAAAGTCCTAGCAGAATTTATTATTGGTGTGCACAATCATAGAAATATAAGATACATTTACATTCTTAGGATATATTTAAGCAAAGGAAAGCAGCGAGTAACTTACCCAACGTGCTTGTGTAAATGGATGGCAGAACAGGGAGTTGGAGGTATAGTCAAATGACAAACTTTACTAAGAGCTACGAAAGATAAAAAGCTGTGGCGAGCCACGATCGCCCACGTCTTGAAGAGACAGAGTTCATAGAAGAAGAAGAAGAAGAAGAAGAAGAAGAAGAAGAAGAAGAAGAAGAAGAAAAATAAAAAAAGAAGAAGAAGAAAAAAATTCTCAACCGCTATCTTCAGTCTTCATAATTTCTGTTCATTTCTGTTATTCATTTTCTTATCTTCTTTTACATTCAGTAACTGTCCTGAGTCTTAGTGACTTTGTTAACTTGCTTGGAGTGAAATGACAAAAAACTGAAGGAAAAAAAAGTAAAAAAAAGAAAAAGAGAAGAAAAAGAGAAATCTAAATGTGCAATTATATTTTATTAAATTATATATCCACCATTAGGATTGCGAGAAATTGTTCCCACTTAATAGGCAGCGCGTCGATACATTTTGAGTAAAATTCCGTAGGTTTTCTTGGGAAAAAGTTTTCAACGAACTCTTGGATCTGGTTTCACGAGAGAATGCTTCCCCCCGACCCCTCAAAAACCTTTTACAGTGATCAAAAAACGTAATAATTGATTGGTGTAATGTCAAGTGAATATGTTGAACAGTTATTACTATTGTATGCAGTCTTTTTCTCCGTTAATCTTGCTCTATGCGACCTTTTCTTATTATTCTTGCCGTATGGGGCCTTTTCTTATTATTCTTGCCGTATGGGGCCTCGCATTTGGCAGAGAGCAATGTTTTCTTATTGTCGACCACAGAATGCTTTATACACATTGCAACTGCTGGATGTATAAATACCTACTTCATGTCTCATTGACTTTTAAGAACTCTAAACGCCTAATAACCCCACCACACACGAGACATTACCTTTCTTCAATGGTGATTTATCATTGTCAGTCCACTGTCACTTTCTATTTTTAACCATTTCACCCCAAGCAAGACGAGAGTGCTACTAACAAGCAAGGGGTTAGAGAGAGTGGGAGCAAGAGTAAAGAGGTGTGACAGAGGAAAGGATGAAGAGAAGGACGGGGAATAGATCAAGTCATCTGGAGATGTCAATTGACATTGCATTTGAATAGGTTTAGATTATATTTCTCAGGGAAGCAAGTAAGAGGGATGGAGTTCCACAGACGGGAAGTGCGAGACATGAAGCTATTGGAGTAGAAGCGACGGCTACATTTAACCGTTTCGACAGTGAAAGGGTGGGACTGAGATGCCAAGCTACGAACACGTTTAAATTCATGCAGTTTGGGAACTAACGAAAGTAGCTTGTCGGAGTAATTACCGTGAAAGTATTTGTAGAAAAGACAGAGGGAAGCGACGTCACATCTGTGAGAGAATGACTGTAAACGATATGTCAGACCAGTGACAATCGTATTGCATATCCGTCTCTGGCTTTTGTCGAGGACCTTAAGACGAACAACGGGGGCTCCAGACCATATATGGCAGCAGTATTCCTTGCGTTGAACATTGTCAAACGTAACCCAGTTTTAATCGTCATGTAATGATATATTTATGGAGCTGTTAGTTTGGATGATTTATTTAGAGAATGCCGATTTTGTAGTTGTGATAAAAACAAGTAACAGAAATAAGATGAAAAAATACAAATAAAAATTGGGGATACGAGTTCAAGAATCGTTCCAGATTTAATGTTTAATTCCGATCGACAACACTTATAAAATAACAATCCGAGGTCAGCGATACAAAGCCAAAGATGTCATCGATTTTCGACTCTATGCGGATGACACAACTATTTATTCCTGTATTAATGGTAACTCCGGTCGGTTTGATGAAATCAAATCGGCAGCTTATCTAAAAAAAATAACCTACAATCTGTTTTAAATGGGCTAAGAAATGACTTGCTATGTTTAACACCCCCAAAACGAAAATACTCCCTTTTAATTTGTCTTAAGTAACCTATTTGGCCTTCTTTCGGTATGGCTGATTCCAACCTGCAGGATAATGACTCATTGCGCCTTCTAGGGTTAACATTTTCCCGCTGATATGACGTGAAATGATTATATTGAATCAATTGCTAGGTCTGCAAGATAGGAAAGTTGGTTCACTGTGTCGTGCCAGACATTTTTTCTCGCCCGAATCTAGCTTTTGATATCACATCACCTTTGATCTGGTACTTCTGCTATTTGTTTAATGATTGTTAATAAGCTCTAAAGAAGAATCTGCAATGTTATCGGTCCTGACCAGGCATCTCAGATTCAGTCACATTCCCAACTCCGTATCGTAGCTTCGCTGTGACTTTTCTATAAATATCTTCATGATAAGTGTTCGGATGAGCTTTCCTATTTGGTACCACGGCTTTACAAATCTAAGCGCAATGCCAGATTGGCAGCTAGGTCTCATCATTTTACAGCTGAAATGGCTAGATGTCACCGTTAGTTCTGTGCTATGAGTCACTTCTCTCGCACTTATCACTTGCGAAGCTCTCTTCCGGCCTCTTGCTTTCCAGTCAACGATTTTCTAAGGGTAGCTTAGAATCTGGCTCAGTATCTAAAATATGGAGCACCCAGTGAGGATCGTAACTGAGCTAGCGAGACAAGTATGCTAGCCATTAGACGATAATTTTCCAAGCGTAGCTTAGATATGTCACAAGGCGGAAAGTGTGATGCTCCTAGTGAGAATCAAATTCACTACTCAGTCGTAATTGGTCTAGCGAGGCAAGGATGCTAACCATTACACCACGTCGAGTTGATCCTATCAAGTCAAGTTTGATCTTAAAAATATAAATGCAATGTCAATCCTCATCTCCTGTCTTCTTAATTTCTTTTCTTTTATTCTTCTCTCTCCTTAATAATTTGTTTACTTTTCCTCATATTCTTTCACAAACAATAACCTCTTACGACTTAGTGTCTTTATTGCCTTGCTTGGGAGTGAAATGATTAAAAATTTGAAGGAAATACAATAAAAATTTACTAATCATTGACAATATACTATGCAATGAATTTCAAAACTATTACATCCAGTATTACTCGTAGAGCATAAAACAACAGAAATAAAATGAAAAAGTCTTAATACCAATAACATTTGGAGCCTTCGGAAAGTAACTGGATTATTTTTTTTAAAAATTAAAATTAACTTGACGTTAAATTTATATTAAATATTATTTTACAACAAGCCAATAATTTTTTATTCCAATATTTAAAGAAATCTGGGAAAAATTGAATGTTTTCAACTCGTTTGTTTCTAAATGTTCCGCCATTTGTAAAATATTCTAGTAATCGAAACAAATGAAAATCTGTATGCGATAAATTTCGTTAGCAATCATAAAGTATGGTGAAGCGTCTTCCACAGTAAATATTTTTTTAGGTATGTTTAGCAGATTGTGATGTATTGTCATGCTGCATTTCTACCTACCAATGCAGGGTACTTCTAACTTATTCGTTTACCTGAATAGTTCTCTGACCATAATCGTTTAGAGTGACGGCCTTCCTATGCCCCAGGATATCATTATGGCCGACCTGATTCATATTCCACCAGATACAAAGCAAGAACTTCTGTGACTGGAGTCCTGGTTTAGCAATTGTTACTTGTATTTTTTTTTTTTTTACTTATTTATTGAATTTTTTGTGATACGCATATTTTCTTGTTTCCTTTTAATATGTAAAACCTATTTTTCATCATGCATAACAATCCTATGTGAAAACGAAAGATTAGCATTCCTGGTTCAAAAACTGCTGCAGATTGTATAACGTTAGGATTAGTTTTAAAGCGAAAACTCACGAGGAAGACAATTTCACTCTTTGCTAGTTATTTTCAATTAAAATCAGAAATACCATTTAACAGACAAACTATTAGATAAACTAATTATAGGAACAGTTTCCTACCATTCCACCTTGTTTCTGCCTTGATTGCTTAGCATATAATTCATACCTGTAAATACATTATTACATTCCCAACACCCTAATTAACTGTTATTGCTGTCCTCATACAAAAGCAACCAATTACGAGTTATCTCGTGGTTGTCTGTCAATGTGTTAAAAATGAAGACTCCCTGCGTGTTGGTTTCTAAACGTTTCCGCAGTTTTGTACTGATTTAGTTTCCTTTTATTTCTCTCGCATATCTGACACTAAGAACCAATCTGTCTAACATCAAGCTACGTCCATTTAGATTTTATAGTACTGGTTGCAGCGCACGCACACACGCAGCACGCCCGCCCGCCCGCACGCACGAGACGATTGATTTAAGATACGCTTCTGCACTAGTAACCAAGGTCGGATTTGCTTTGTTTCTGTGACCTTTATTGTTTAGATTTACAAATGTCAATGCGGTCAGATGTGAACAAACCCGACAGACTTCTCTACGAACTGCATCCTCCTCCCGCTCCCTCACCCCGTTTTTTTTTTTTTTTTTTTTTCACCTAGCCGTATTCAGATTTGGGTGCACGTAGCTTTCTCTAACCAGACGGCTGTCTAGTTCGGTTAACTGAAGAACATTTTCTCAAGAAAAAAAAAAGAAAAGCGGTTTCCGGTTGAAATCATGATGAGGTCACGGAGATATTAAACAGGATTTGTTTTCCCCCAGATTCGTATGAATATTGATTTTGTTTCGCATAACGCCAGAAACTCGAATCACAAGGGAATGATAGAATCATACTAGCCAGGGTAACAACCTGATTTATTTGGGACAAACCCTTAAGATAATTCAAAGAAAGAAAAGAGAAACGACAATCTTTACACTTCGTACCTGCAAAAGAATGGATTGACAAAAGGACCGTTTTTCCTTTGACACCGCTATTATTTTAACTACCTTCACTCCTCGGCAATGACAGTCGTTTTAAAAACAATGATTGGAATTGTAATAAATCATAAACATATGATGAAAGTGAATTTATATGTTTTTATTTTTGAGAATTTACAACAAAAATATTAAAGACTATTTACCAATTATATTGTTTATTTAGAATAATAACAATATTCCAAAAACTAATACCATTGTATTCAAACTAAATCAATGCAATATTTATCATTTACCAATTTACAAAGAAATAAATATGAGAACTCTTTTATTCATAAATTTATAATACAACATTATTTAAATTATTCGGACTATTGTCCTCATATTTGTCGACATATTTACCACACCGGTTTGACCGTTGTGCGCTCCGGCCTTCTTCAGCTTGTTGGAATGTCGAACTGAACCATTTATTTCGCTCACTGAGGTAGACAGTTATAATTCCACATGCCATGTTTAATGGCTGTCAGTTATCAGTTATCTCCTGTTAATTTTCCTTCTGAAAGTTCTCCACTGTCTTGACCGGGTATTGAACTCACACTCTTTGGGTCCTCTCACTCGATCTAACAAACGCCTTTATCCACTGTGCCATGTGTCCTTGGAGAGGGAATTAAGCAGGAGATAACTGATAAATGACACCTATTAAACATGGCACGTGGAACTAGAACAGTCTACCTCAGTGAGCGAAATAAAGGGTTCAGTTCGACATTCCACCCACCTGAAGAAGGCCGGAGCGTACAACGGCCGAAACGTTGTGATAAATATGTCGAGAAAGATAAGGAAAATAGTCCGAATAATGTAAATAATGTACATAATACCTCATCTCAGAAATATAGACAAAATTATTTAAATATGTGAACCAACTATGAGGAAATCTTTATTATTTACCATTTTATAAAGTTCGAATTAGTTGGCATTTACCTGATGTTTGGCAACCATTTCAATAAATAATATGATAAACAGTGTAAATAAACAATGTAATAAATGTTTATTTTGTTTTCAAGTCTCAAGATCAAAGAAAATGCATAAATTTACTTTCATATATTTCGGGTTTAATTAAATTCTAATCATTACTTTTTAAAACAATAAAAATTGCCTAGAGGTGAAGACAGTTAGCAATACTAACGGTGTCAGAGGGAAAAAAAAAACATCTTTTTAACACACTTTTTTTGTGTGGACATGAAGGTTGAAAATTGCCGGAGAAATTTTTGATTGATTAATGGATCTTTTTACGGTTTAAGACTTTGCCGGTTATTTAAAACACAAAATATTTTTTAGATTTTATTTTATTTTTTTTTTTTTTTTTTGCATAATAATGATTTATTATAAAAGTCCTTATTAACCCATAGCCAAGATGGATTCATACTTTTTCAAAGAGTATTTGCGTGTAAATGAACGTAACGAACCAGACATGGAACTCGGCTCTCCGATTTATAATACCGAGCATTACACCAACCACTCGCACATCATCGCTCATAGCACCCGGTATTCCTAAGCGGTCTCCCAACTAGGTACTGATCAGGCTCGATGTTGCTTAACTTCCATGATCGTAAGGGAACCGGTGTTTTCAACCTTATATGGCTTTGGGTAAAATGATGAAAAAATAAGAATGTTCGTAATAGCACGCAAAATAATAATCTTTATGTGACCCTAACTTGTTCATCATTACTCCAAAGAGGTTCCCTACTAAGCATCCATTAGGAACAATAGTCAGCATTAGTCCATTAAGATCGATTACGCCGTGAGAGGGCGCCATTAAATTATTGTCATAGTTTAATTATTATTTTTGTTCGGCGCAACGCATGCGCGAGCAGTGGGACTGTTATCTGAGCGGAACGTGAAATCGACGAGTCGGGTTCAAATTTCTGGCCTTGTCATTTACGTTCTAGTTTCGCCCAAAGGCCCATTGGAGAGGCATTAATTTAACAATTCTCCCTCTAGCTATGAAGGAAGACTGGGACCCCCCCCTTAGCCCTTGATTTTGGGGGAATTATGTTGGAATGATTTCTCGCTGCTTTTTTTCCCCACGGATTTTAATAAAGAATAGTATTTCTTCTACATTGACTGCTCTCCAGTGCTAGATAACCTAGTCTACTATACTTTTTAATCCATACCTTGTGGGGAGAAGAGATGGCTATATGCCTTTCCCAATGACATTTCAGCGAAAGTGAAAAGGATCAGAGTTTGCTGGAATTTGAAATCAGCTCACCGATCGCATTTTCAAAAGACCAAAGGAAAAGCAAAAACACGAAAGACTGACATGAGAAATGCAGAAGTTATCAGAAGAAAGAGAGTGAAACATACCCGAACTGCAGACGATTTAGATAAACAGCATTGAAATATAATGAAAAAGAGAAACAATGTAATTTACTAAATGAAGACGTAGAGAGATTGTTAAGGATAAGCAAGAGGAGTAATGGATAGCTGCTCAGATTAAGGAATCTGAGAACAGAGTTCGAATTCCAGTCAAAACCATTACATTCACTTACGTGATGATAGTCTTGGGAAAGGTATGAATCTTTTTCTTCGCTCCCGAGCTATGAGTTAAGATCAGGACTGACCGGGTTCTATAGCCTTGGATGACAACTGATCTGTGAAAGAAATGGCAACCTACTGCGGGAAAAATCCGCCTCGTCAGTCATGTATTCAAAGATATATGATCGCCTAAGCGTGTATTATGCATGGCACATAATTGACTGAAGAAGCACTATAGAAACTGTATGCTTCGAAAATAATACCACCAGCAGTAGCAGCAGCAGCGGCAGCAGCAGCGGCAGCAGCAGCGGCAGCAGCAGCAGCTCCATCAGAAACTGATGATGCTCTCGATGTAGCAACAGACAAAATAATGTTCGCGTTGCAAACGTGAATAAAACAACAATAGAATGTGCCATAGCAACAGAGATTATTAAATATGTAAGAGAATCTCACAGTGAATAAAGAAAAGGAAAAGTCTAGATATTTAAATTTTACTTTACAATACAATAGACAACTATCGCCATATGTCTATCGAACAAATTCTTGCCAAATGTACGTACAAACAGATTAACGAATACTCCAGAAGATCATGTGAAGAAACAGGTTTTAAGTACTTGCTCAATAACAAACCAACCATAAAAAATAAATAAATGAGCCGATCAAATAATATTTAAAAACAAAATAAACTAAACTACTTTTGCCCGCGATAACTATGAAAAATCACTTGGCAGTTTTTAACTCTTTAAGATGTTAATGAAATTTGTATAAAAGTTATTAAAAATATATACGATAACAGAAATAATTTAATAGCACAAACACACAGACAAAAATAAAACCTGGAAAAGGAATAAATTAATTGACTGATTGATTTTTACGGTTTATGAAACATATTACAGGTTATTTAACGCCAGGAAATATTTTTGGAGTGTAAGAATTTTGGGGAGGTTATAACGATTTACTGATACAATTCCTGCTATTTAGCCCATATTTGGAGGGCTAATAGGACAATTCATACCTGTAAAAGGTGTAAAAAAGGCATATACAAAATCACTGAAGTTATTTATACACATTAATTGAATGTATGTTCCAAAATTAACGGCAGTTTTATAAAGCATCTAACGACGCTTTCTTCTACTAGTGTCGGTCGCAGGTTCGAAACCTGCCAAAATGCGCATCTTTCCTTTCATATGATTTCCCTAATATTCAGACGAAAATAAATAAATATACTGTTTAATAAATAAACAGAGTGTCTACTCAAATATATATGAATCCACTAAAAATAATGGATTAATAAATAAATACTCCATTACTTTTTTATATATATATATATATATATATATATATATATATATATATATATATATATATATATATATATATATATTGTGTGTGTGTGTGTGTGTATACAAAAATATTGTCGGTTCGAACAACATTACTAAATAAGAACATATTGATCAACAACCGATTTTACGAGTTTATATATATATATATATATATATATATATATATATATATATGGTAGTACTCGTTTGGAAAAACCTCGGATAGCTCAACTTGCAATAGAATAAATCGGTACCCGAGGAAAAATAGGAATAAAAAAAAAAAGAACCAAGAACATTAAAACAAGGCGAAATAAATCGTCAAGTGTTTAAGCTCCAAATCCCCACCCCCAAAAAAACGAGTAAAAAGACAACTACGTAAAGTACTCAATACACTAAGTAGAGCAAACCTATGATAAGATAATCCTAAGGATTCAGGCAAACCTACCTTGGTTTCACCTAAACGGATCTTCAGGGTACTGCTTGCTAAAGATCCGTTTAGGTGAAACCTAGGTAGGTTTGCCTGGATCCTTAGTGCATTAAGGGAAGGTCTATTGTATTATTCTAATGATTAGGCGGGCGGTAACGGCTATATGATCTTTCGAGAATCTTGAGAAGGATCTGAGCAAGATCCACTATTCAGATTCGTAAGATTTAATAAAGAAAATATGCTCGGCGACATTTTCTTTATAATATATCTTGAATGCAGACTGTCTACTGAAAGATGGGTATCCACAAATTGACATTTGGAGTCAGTCAGTCAGTTATGTGCCATGGGTGATACACGTTTAGGCGATCATGTATCTTTCGATACATGACTGACGTGGCAGATTTTTTTCCGCAGTAGTTTGCCATTTTTTTTCTGCGGTAGGCCAGTTGCCATCCAAGGCTACAGAACCCGGCTATCTTGCTACTTACCCATAGCTGGGAGAAGAAGTGGATTCATATCTTTCTTAATGTTATTAGCAAGTAAGTGATTGTAATATATTCGACTGGAATTCAAACTCGGCTCTCCGATTCCTTAATCCATTACTCCAAAGGAAATAATGTCGTATACAAATCCACTGATTTCTTATACTGGGTGCGATGGGTAAATTTTCGCCATTTTATACTTTTAATTTCGCGCATGTGCATTGTTTGCTTTCTTTTTCTTACTGTACGGTCAATTGAACACCGTCGGTGAGAAAAAGATCACCATAACGCAATTTACTCTGCCATTAGTTTCGATACGACATGCTGTACTGCTTGAAATTCGTGCCGGAAGTTCAGTGCGAACAATTCAGAGTGTTTCGGTGTCAATCTGAGGAGAGTACAGAGGATTCGGAAAGAGTTGGATGAGTTCAATGGTGATTACAAATGTACGGCTGCTCGGAAAACTCACTCTGATCGTTCTGATAAGAAAACAACTCACGATCTTGTTTGTGAGATCCAGACCACAATTGACAACGATCTCTACAAGTCAATCAGGTCCATAGGAACACAGGAGTGTCTGAGTTTCTTATCAGGCAGGTAGGGCTTGAAGACATTCGGTATTTCTCATACAAGTTAAGAAAAGGCCATTTTTATCAAAAACCATAAAGGACAAGAGGAAAGACCGCGCTACGAAGCTATCCTTTCCAACCGAACATTTCTGCCAGAATAAGATTGTGTACCCGCAGAATAACCGTTGTTTTGCCGTGTCCCCAAAAGGTGTGCCGAGAGTGATGAAAGCCAAATACCCAGTCAACATCATGGTTTGGGGGTGATCACTAGTGATGACGTAGTTATACTTCCATTCATCTTCCCACAGGGCCTTCGACTGAACATGGAGAACTACATCAAGAACTTTGAAGACATAGTGATACCCTGGATCAAGAGGGTGGTTGCCTGGCAACAGGATTCTGCACCATGCCAACCAACAGGAGATCCCAGTCATGAATGTCAGACAATTTCTGCGACCACATCACCCCTTACATCTGGCCACCTGACTCCTCAGAATGCAACCCTTTGATTATTATATATGGAGCGCAGTTGAACAAGTGACCAACAAAACTCCTCGTAACACCGAAGATGAACTGAAGACAAAGTGTATGACAGTATTCACCGTTCAGAAAAGTTGCAGGAGATTCAGAAGTTTTCTGGGGGTGGGGGACTTGGTTGAAGTCAATGGAGATTTTATTGAATAAATTTACTGTAGTATTTCAAGATATTTTTGTGCAATTTTGCTAAATATAATTGTTAAAATTAGATGTCAGTGCTATTTTCTTTTTTGCGTAATTTAGATGACAATTTATCCATCGCAGCCTATATATGTATACCAGCACACACACACAGACACACACAGAGACACACACAGACAAACAAAAATAAAGCCTGTTATTATCTTAAATGATTTAGAAATGCTAACATTATACATAATAATATACATCTCATAAACGAAAGCAATGTGTCTAATATAACATTTCATTAGATTATGAGTCTACCGTTTGATATGGTTTCAGGGCTGATGCATCATTTGCGCAAACCCAGATATCCCATTAGTACTGTGGTGATGCGGGGTCTGGTCAAATGCAACGATTTACTGCACAGTGTCAGTCGTGATAGTTGTATACAATAGACAAGTCATTGCAATAGAATTATCTCTTTTGACAGTTACCCAGGACTACTTATAATGAATGGATCAGTAAGAAGGGTAACTGGAACTTACAACAACAAATACATAACGGTATCTTGTGGTTTTGTTGATTTCCGTTGCCATGCCGTGAGAATGCCAAATTTTTTTGATCCTGTTCAAGCATTACTGAGTTCCTGTTTTTGGCAACCCCTGTTAAATCATGAAGTCCGAGGTCGATTTGTGAATAAGCCCCCGGTATCTGTCTTCGACAGATGATTTGTTATTTCCTTCATCTCATAGATTTTCGTACATTTCCAGGTGTGTCTGGTCGACAGCTTCCTCTAAAGGAGACGATATCTTGTCTCTTAGTTTTCTGCACAAGAAACTAGATGACAAGATGAGGACACTGGGTAATTAACTTGGTGACAGCCGAAAAAAAAATAAGACGCCATTCAAAATCTACTACGAAACTCCAGTCTTTACAACCAGGAATCGACGCTTATCTCGTCATTTTTTTTTTTTTTTTCATAAAATGCTGATACTGACTTTTACATAAGAAATATATTTATTTCTTTACGAAATTTATCAGTTTCTCATCCCTGTACACTATCGTATCGCTAGATTCGTCTTTTATGTGTCGTGTCTCTTTAGAACGTGGGCGACCATGACTCTTTAGAACTTCCTATCCTGTCTTTCGTAGATGTTAGCAATGTCTGTTTTTCTTTATTATTCATCCTTTTCTCTGTTTTTCCAGGCATTTACGCAAGCTCTTTGGAAAAATTTTGTCGAGGCTTTCTTTTTCCTCTTTCCGTTCCTTTATCACTCTCGCCTATAAGTGTGAAATTTTCCAGGCCTCCATTTCTCATTATGTTTCCTAGAAATTTCAAGTCTCTTTCTGATTTCATGTATAATTGACATCTATGGCCATTTTCCTTAACTCTTTGAGCTCTGACCACCGCTTTACCGGTGGTAGAAAAATGACGTAATATCTAGCCACCGGTTGAACGGCGGTAGAGAAAAATGACTTAATGCACAACCACTAGTTGTACGGTGGGCAGACACTTGCGTCGTGTTTTGCTATTGGTTGTCTTATTTTGAAGAGCCAACCAGAAAAGCCGTAATATTCTGATGTCATTGAACGTTATACCAATCTCTCCGCGCCTTTTCATTGTGTTTTGTGCATGTGTTTGATTACGTCAGCTTATTTCTGGTCAGTGACTAAAACCATGGTGGGGACTGACAAAAATGATCAGATGACACGTCTGTACACGCCCTCATCACTGCTGGCCAAGACGTCTCTTCGTCAAGTTTGTCATGGGGGCCATCTACTATGGGTATGTGTTGTTCCAGGCAATTTTCCTCGAGCAAGCCAAGTCCCTCAGCTTCAGAATGTCCCTAGATCCATACTGTGTTGACCTGGTTGTGTGCATTCAGACCAGCTGCAGTGCGCAGGCAGTCAATCAATTCTGGTGCTCTGGAACGCCTGAAAAATGTCGGCCTCCACCTCCCAGAGATAACAGAAATACCTCCAGTAATAACTTCTGTGCTGTATGCTAAAAACAATAAATTCAAGCAGAAAAAAAACAACTGTGGCCTGCAAACGCTATGCTGTCAAGGCTGTGAAATCTTCAGTCGTCTGCGCAACACACCAGCGCTTCTTGTTCATAAAAAGAGCAACACCTGCTGGGTAGACTGGCACACAAAGTAAGAATTCTGACGTTAAAGTGAAAACATGCAATCATACTCTCTCACTGTTAAGTATAATGCTTATATTTTTGTAACTATTTTTATATCTACTATGAAACATTACATACGAATTACTTGCGAATTTTAACTAAGCAGATAAGGCAGTGGGGTTAAAATTGTTCAGGAACGCTCAAAGGGCTAAAACTTCCTCGTCACTTACATGCTGTGTCCATGATATTATCAGCATCCTTTTGGAAAATCCTATTTTTGTTGCCTCAAGTCTATTCTTTACTTGTGAAGATATTGTCCAGTATTTATTGCTATATAGGAGGACTGATATTAAACAGCAGTTCTGCCCTATTTTCTTTGTTTCTAACTATATTTTCCTGCTTCTTCATACATTGCTTAGCTTTTTTTGTCACCACTTACTCTTCCCTTTGTCTGAATTGTTTTCAATGTGTTCCTCGCTTGAGAATGCTTTTCTTTTAGTGGTTATTTTCTACTTTATCTTCCTCTGCTATATTACTTACTAGCAGTAGCGCCCGGCGTTGCCCGGGGATGTGACAGTAAGAGATAGATCAAGTATCGACCATCATAAAGACTGAAAAATAAAATTGACAAAGATTATTGTTTAAGGTTGATGGACACGCATGTCTTAATTAGTTTTTTTTTTTACGAATTGGTCAAACCCAAACTCAAACAAAAACATTGTTTTCAATCGTTATGAGTCTACTGATTGAATAGAATTTTATTATAAACAATTGTCTTGTAAATGAAATTTTTAAAGCATTCAGAATGTAAAAATAAAGAAAAGGGTGTGCAAGACAATAAGAAAAAAAAAGTGAAGTTTTGTTGAAATCGGTTGAAAAATGTAGGAAATCCGATCCAATATATAAACGTACACACACACACACACACACACACACACACACACACACACACACACACACAACCTGGGTTGTATAATAAGTATAACTTGATATGAGTTGTCCCCCTTTCATTCTGGCGACAGAACCGTGTTTTCAAATTGATTTTGTCCAAAAACAATTGTGTTTTTCAATTTTTGGCGCTGTCAGAACCACTGCAAGGTAATTTTACGTAGTCCTGTGAAGTTTTGTTGAAATCGGTTGAAAAATGTAGGAAATCCGATCCAATATATAAACGTACAGACACACACACACACACACACACACACACACACACACACACACACAATCTGTATTTTATAATAAGTAAGATGTTTTCAGGGCGTGGCCGGTCATGTCTCTCACAACTCCTTATCGTTAGTATCTAAAAACAATGTTTGACGTCTTCAAATGCTTTCCAGTCACTATTGTGCCACCCATACACCCGTTAGGTAGGTTACTCGCTGTTTTCTTCTGTCTCTCTAACTTCCAATGTCGTGTGAGTCTAAAATTCTCCAGGCTCCTCATTATGCGCCACAAAGATTTCAGATATATAAAAGTACAAGTGTCCTTTTTGTTCCCATTTAACTTAAAACTTACTCGATTCTCACATGCTTCGTCTATGGTATTTCCCAGCAACGTTCTATAGAAACAATATAGTATGAGTCTCATCCGAGATCCTGAGAGAATATACTTCGCATCCAACGTGAGAAGACAAGCCGGGTGTATCGACGAGTTAGCCTGAGAGTTGAGCACATGCAGGCAAATCAACGCTAAACAGGATTTTATTGGTTTCTCGGACATGTGAACAGGTAAACAGGTGACTGGCAGGCGTGAAAAGGAATAACGGTAGGGCAGGTAAATATGAAAACACCGACCCGCAAAGCAACAATGGAGACTCATTCTCAAACATCTCACATAAGATTGTAAATTCCAATTTAATTTTTTTTTTTTAATTTTTTCACCTCACTCATGCGATAGTTCCATTAAGATGCGATGGGTTACCGGAAATGAAACAGAATGAGAAAAAAATTAGCAAAGATTCAGGAAGACATAAGATGGTGAATGACGTTGCATTTATATTTTTGAAGATTGTAGGTGACAGATAAGCAAGAAACCACAGGTGAAAAGTGCGAGTAAAGAAACTATTACAATAAAAACTTACGGTTACATCGAGCTAATTCAACAGTAAACCATTGGGACCTAATTACTTATTGAGTACGCTTAAATTCATGCGGTCAAGGTACCAAGGAGAGGAGCGATGTTTATTCTGCTATGTACAGAATATGTGGCACAAGGCCAAAATGGGGAATGGGGAAAAGGGGTGGTCTTCTTCTGTCAGTACCGATAATATTACATACCCTTCTATGGATTTTGTCGAGAATCTTGAGATATATAGTAAGAGCACCAGATCAGATAGGGCAGCAATATTCATTCAACTGACGAATGGTAGATTTATAAAAGTGCAAGATGGATTCTAACGAGATGGATTGTCTGGTACCACACAGTAGCAGCAGACCTAAAATGCATTCAATATAATCACTCCAATTCCTATCATAAGAGAATGTGGAACCAATAAGTCTCACTGAGCTTCATTCCTGGAGGTTAGCATCAGTCTTGCTGATTAAAGGCAGAAAAGGTTCTCTATGGTGAGTCAATGCTAGCAGTTTCATTTCAAATATGAATTTGCAAGTCATTCCTTGCCCCAGTTAACAATGAATTGGAGGTCATTTTCGAGAGAAGCTGCCATTTTTTTTCGGATTTACTATTAATACATGAGTAAATAGTTGTGTCATCGGCATAGATACTTATCGGGATGAGGGACCGACATTAATTGACGAAGTCCAATGTGAAATAAAATGCAATTTAATGTTACGTATAAGTGTTTTAGTCTCGGGTTTGTAATGTACGGCGATAGGATCATTACACCACATCTCTGTTGCCGCAAGTCTCCTCTTCGTCTGTGAGGAAGAGAATTTCTGAGGCAACAGAGCTTTTTTTGGTTTGGATCATAAGCAGATCCTTTCCTTCTCCATACATTGAACCTTCCATTAATTTGCTAGAGATTAATCTGATCTCAAAGTCTTCTTCGAACTGTGGATTGTGAAACCTTCGCTCCTGCACTGTAGATGTTGTTGGTGATGTAACTGACTGTTGTTCTGGTGGCCGAGGACTCACAGCTCTCACATTGATTCTGTCATCAACTGCTGTTGTTTTCCTTGGCTGACCCATCCTCCTATACGCCAGCATTCATTGACATATCTCAGTTACTGTTACGATCATCAACAACGGAGACCACTTTCATGAAATATTAGTTTCCGAACAAATATACCTTTATTTTTATTCTTTATCTCGATGTCTAATTCGATATATTTGTTTTATTTTCTTCATTTCGCCTTTTATCATTCATTTGGAAGAATATCACGATTTATTGAATATTTCATTCGAGACATTTCAATTTTGTTATATCTTTGTTGGAATTCTGAGTGGCGCTTCATGGATTAGTTTTTAAGTACAGAAATAATTTGTATTCGAACAAAATCTAAGAATAAACAAAATCCCCATAATTCTCTGCTATGTCTGTCTTTTTTTGTGTATATCAACAGACAAAAAATATATAACGTACATATATTTCATATAGGATTATCTGTGCTAAACATTTATATTTTGTATATTTATTATCTATCTATATATAAAATTATGAGATATCTGTTCGTCCGTCCGTCACACCCTCTAAAATAGCCGTTTCTTGACCGATCGATACCAAGTTTTGGGGAAAAGTGCAGCTAGGTAAGGGGGTACAAAGTATAATTAGCTTTTCTAGGGCGTGGGGCTTAGTACAATAAATTGTATTTTCTAAAAAAAAAAAGAAAAAACTGTATTTTCTTTATCTATCTGACAAACAAGAAAATGGATTATATATTGTTATATACCGTATCTATGAGCACTAATGGCTATGCCCTAATCCTCATAAATATATTGGACACTATTTTAAGTGGGGGTAATATGCTGTCTAAGTAGTTCAGCACTAGCAGTGGTTTACATAGTTCAGGCCGCTGACGAGTATTGTATTTTGTTGATGTTATAAAGATTAGCATTTCATTTACAACTTCCGTTTTGGCTATTCCTCATTCAGTAATCTTTTCTACTTTACAACGGTCCCCTCCAAAAATATTGAGACGGTAGTGTAAGACATACAGCCTTTTAGATTGAAAACATTAAATAACTCTGAATGACTACTCTTGGTTTTAGTCTTAGGTTTCACCTGTAATGGCCGCATTTCTTATTAAAAAAGGATAAACCATAATGAAGAGGAGAGAGCTGTCGATGGGGAAAAAGCGAGCCATTTCGAAAGTGAGAAAAGAAAATAAATTGATCAGAGACATTGGAAAAACATTGGACAACAATCAGTTATTGGAAAAACATTGGACAACAGTCAGTTATATCACCAAGAACCTCCTCAGTGCAGAGATCAAGGTTTCCAAATCCACTGTTCGTAAAAGTCTTTGAGATCAGATTAATCTCTACCAAAGTGATGGAAAGTCTAATGCGTGGAGAAGGAAAGAATCTGCTTATGATCCAAAGCGAAAAATTCATGTGAAGAATGGTGGAGGCGGTATCTTAGTTTGGGCTTGTATGGATGCTTCTAGAAAATGGTATTTCATATATAGTGATGATAGGACTCATGGTAGTAGCAGCAGAATGAATTCAGAAATCTACCGAAACATTTTCGATGTCAATTTACAGTAAAATGTATCCACACTAACCGGAAGGAAGTTTATCATAGAGCAATGGCCCCCAAAATACTGCCAACACAACAAAGGACTTCATCAGGGTAAAAATGTGAACTGTTTTAGACTGGCTAAATCAATCACCGAACGTTATCCCGATAGAGCATAAATTCCGTTTTTTGAGGAGGGGACTGGAGGTAGAATCCCCCCGAAACAAACAAGAACTGAAAGAGGCTGCATTTAAATGTCTGAAAAATCATCACAACTGAAGAATGCAACAGTTTGATGCTGTCAATGTGTCGCAGGCTTGATGTAAACAAGGGTTATGCAAACAAACATTAAGTTTTATTTACATTAAAACTGTCTGTTTTTTTTACTTTTGCTCAACTAAAAATGGGGTTATCTGATACAAAAGGTGTTATACCCCATGATGATTAACACATCTACATATAAATACCGGAAAATAAAAGGTGAAATTTTGAATTCTTGTCTGATATTCACATTTTGATCTTAAACCCAAATGTCTTCAGTGAACAACAAAAACAAAGGAATCGACCTTGCCGTTTCAGGGGACTGTATATATATATATATATATATATATATATATATATATATATATATATATATATATATATCATACCGGGTATAATACCAAAATTGTCCAAATCGTGTAACAGTAAAATTTCACAATTGTTAGATTTAGATCTGAATTGTTCTATTTTAGAAATCATATCTTACTGGAATTCTTGGAGGTTCGGAAGCTACTTTGAGCAATAGAATGTATAATTACTATTCATGCTTAGCAGAAGAATCGTGATGAAATCGACCATAAACGAAAATGACATGTTCATCATTAATTAATCATAGCTAAGGACCGGAAACTCATGAAGGATTGAAATAAAATTCAAATATATATATACATATATATATATATATATATATATATATATATATATATATATATATATATATATATATATATCATAAAAGGCTTAAACACTAATATTCCATGGTCATAATTTATTTCATTGAAATCGTAAATACGATTCAATTCATCAGACCTACAAATTCAAAAAGAAAACAGAAAAAAACAACTCCGGGAATAAAAAATAAAATTTAGAGAGAGTGTAAGTGTGTATATTTACCACTGATATTATCTATCTATCTATCTATCTATATATATATATATATATATATATATATATATATATATATATATATATATATTATGCCAGGATCATATTCCAACTTATTCAAGATGATATTCATCCCCTCTATCCTTCTAACTTTCTGTCCTGGAGTCGGAAGTTGCCTCACACGTTTCATGTACGATTTAATTTTCAAGTCTTCTTTTCACTTCTCTTTGGACTGCCATAGCTGAAGCTTCTCACTCACGTATCAAACGTCTCATGGATTGAGTTGGATCTTTTCTAATTGATCTCTTTAGCTCTAACTTGAAATGATGATCCCTCTTCCTGTTGTGACTTCCTGATCCAGTTTTCCCTTTTTTTAATCTGATTCACCGTTCTCTGGATGATTCTTAAATTGACTTGAAGATGGACGCCAGAGTATGAATGTTGTTACCGTTATTGAAGGCCTGAATGATCTTTTTCCTCTCACCATTGCTCATTTGGGAAGACATTGGGTCTGACACAAAAAGATTTTAACCTGTTTTTTTTGTCTAGCCGAACAACCCAAAGTGTTTTTTCAGTGATTCTTACGACAAATAGTGTCAAGATGGCTAAACGCATTATCTAAAAACTTAGAAAAAAGATACTCAATTAATTCAATTTGTTTTTTTGGATATTAAACATTTTGTTGGATGTTAAATTATGCTGTTACACGATCTGAACACTTTTGTTGTTACACCGGTATATATATATATATATATATATATATATATATATATATATATATATATATATATATATATATATATATATATATATATATATTAAATGATGTAAATTCCTATATAAATAGGTAATACTATGTATGTGAATGAATATGTATATTTAATATGCACAAAACAAAATTCATATGTGTTAGTGCATTTTTACACACATATACACGTATAGTAGAGAGATTAATGATTATGTTGAGCTCACCCCCATACACCCGTCAAGATGACTAACACTATATCTCTGCACCCAGAGTTCAATACGGACACGTTTATCTCAGCATGGAATCTTACCAACTTTACTGCGCAACATTCTTGTTGGGAATACGGATGTTTTAGCACTTTCCATTGCCAAAGCGTTTAAAAGTGATAGAAGCTCTTATTATAAAAAAAAATAACAAAACAAAAAAATATTACTTATGAGCATGGACACCACGTATTGACCGTGCTTTAAAATTAAGAATATGCATCCTTTCAACAAAAATTATACCGTCTACAATAGAACTTGCCATTTAGTTCAAAAGTAGAGCAAAAATAATCTTCAAACTGGCTAACACTTTAGACGAAAGAGCTCGTAACCAGCAAAACATTGAACAATTCTACATACATTGTCCAGCAAAAGTACACATGTATGCATACAAGGATAACGTAAGATAAAGCTAAAATATGCCTTATTAGTCTTGTTCAATGAAACATTTATTAATAGGGAGTGCTACGCACATACGCAATGCTTGAATTAGTCTAGCCTTTACCCCGTACGGAAGTACCTTAGATAGATAGATAGATAGATAGATAGATAAGCAGTGTGGATATTTGTGTCCATACTGACAGTCACCATGTAGTCACTAACGGACTATCTTCTATACCCTTCTTCCATGAATATCTTTCTTTTTATCCGCCGTGTCCTTTCACGGGCGTAGACGATCATGGCTCTCTACTTCTCCCTATTCCCTGTGGCTCGCAACAGTCCTTGTGTTTCTTTCAACTCCCCCAGACCACGCTCCGCCATCCACCTGCCCAATCCCGCCAAGTATGTCATGCGCTGATTTCCCTTGTCTCTTTTTCCCTCTATTCGTTCCGTGAGTATTAGATTCTCCAGGCCCTCTTTTCTCATCACGTGTCCCAGAAATTTCATCTGTCTCTTCCGTATGTAAAACATAAGCTTCTTCCTTGTTTGCCTCCTCTCCAAGACCTCATCGTCGCTCACGTGATCAGTCCATGATATCCTCAGCATCCTTCCGTAGAACCACATCTCCACCTCGAGCCTCTTCATCCTTGAAGATACCCTCCAACATTCGCTGCCGTATAGGAGGACAGATGTCACGTAGCAGCTTGGTACTCTTGTCTTTGTCACCATAGAAATTCTCCTGTTTCACAGTACTCTGTCTAGCTTCTGGAATACACCCTTGGCCATTCCAATCCGTCATCGAATCTCGGCGTCGCATCAGCCGTTCTTCCTCAATGAACTTCCCAGATACTTGAACTTCAGCACCTGCTTGATTTTAGTGTCCCCGACCTGCAAATCGCATTTTGGGCTCATCCCTTTACTGATAACCATGTATTCTGTTTTCTTGTAGTTTATCGTTAGTCCTTTCTTCTCACTCTCCTTTGCTACCTTCTGTAGGAGGTTTTGTAGTTTCTTTTCCGTGTCTGCTATCAGTACCGTGTCATCTGCGGTAAGGTTGTGGCCGCCAATGATGAATCCTGTTAGGATTTCCAGTTCCCTCAGAATTGCCTTGCTTTATAGGTTGAGTAAGTCCGGAGAGAAGACACATCCTTGCCTTACGCCTCTTTCTATTTTTGTATATTCGCTGTGCTCATTCTCGATGCGAATGTATTGTTCTTTCCGATAACATTCTAAGCATTAATATCGCGTTCCTTGTTCCGGTGTCTTTGACTTTTGCACTGTTCTTGCCTTATTTCTGGCCCAATTCTGCTGCAAGCTCTATTCATCAGAATACGGATGATGAGTTTTGTGACGTGGTTCATTAGGATGATTGTTCGGTGAAGCTTGCATTCGTTTGCGCCTAGTTTCTTAGGTAGTGTTATAACAATAGATCTGCTGAGATCCTCTGGTAAGTCCCCACTGTTGTAGATTTCATTTATTATTTCTGTGATCATGTCTATGCCAAATTCATCTAAGGCTGTCAGTATTTCCTTTACGATGCCGTCTGGCCCTGCCGCTTTGTTTCTGTTTAATTTGGCCAGCTTCTACTTCGGTTTTTAGAATTTCAGGTTTGTCGCTAGTTCTGTTGCGGAAGAGTTCGCCATGATACTCGCCCCAGCGTTAAGGAATTTTTTCCTTCTCTAATATGAGTGTCCCGTCCTTTGATTTTAAGCAGCTTGTTGACGAGCATGTCTTCTGTCTTGGTAGTTGTCTTATTTGTTTGTGCATATCTCCTTTGTTGGTGGTACTCAATCTCTGTACTTCAGCACATTTTTTTTGTTTAGCCACTCGTCTTTAGCCTGCCTGCCTGCATTTAGTGCTTATTTCTTTGTATAATTTTTTACATTCTGTTCTGTAACGTGGGAGAGATTTCTGTCTCCTTTGCAACATATCCAGAATCTCCTCTGCCATCCATTTGGTATTTTTTTTTTCTTTTTCGTCCATTTTCCTTTGGAATGACCTCGTTTGCTGATGTCACTAATGCGTCTCTTAGTGATTCCCTTTTCGAGTTTCCACTGTGTCCTTCGTATATTCTTTTAACATTTTCCGTATATTTTTCTTTCAGGTTCAGGTCGATCAGGAGTTTGCTTTACTGCAGCTTGGGTACTGCGTTAGGGTTCTTCTGTTTCTATAGTTTCACTCTTAGCTTACATATAACAGGGCGATGATCACTCCCACAGTCGACACTTAGATAGGTTTTGCAGTGAACGATTGCATTCATAAATCTTTTGTTGATAGTTATGTAGTCTATTTGGTTTTTAGTGTGTCCGCCTGGGCTCCTCCATAATCATCACTGATGATCTTGGAGCCATGTGGTGGCTATTACTTGGTCATTGATCATGCAGCATTCGATCCATTTTTCTCCCCATTCGTTGCGGGTACCTAGTCCGATGTTCCGCCTATATCCCCTGCCCTTTCGCTGCCTACTTTGGCGTTTAGATCTCCCACGATAATGATCACTTCCTGTTATTTTCAAAGAGCCTTGGTATTGTCCAGCTATGTGTAAAAATTTTCGATTTCTTCTTCATTACTTTGCGCTTTAGGTGCGTACACTATTATGGTAGATATGTTGAAGAGCTTTCGTGTCAACTTGACTACTAGAATTCTTTCGGATAGTTGGCAGTATCCCAGCACGCAGTTCTTAAGTGTTTTATCCAATATCAGTCCTACTCCTTTGTCGTTGTTCTCTCTTGGTGATTTTAAATATACGGGGTGCGGCAGAAATACTTCTCACATATACCTACCAGAAATGCCTTCCAGATAATGGTAAAACATTAGTAGCGAGGGTGTCTAAATCTCGCTAACTTATTACCACTATGTGGGAGGCCTTTCTTCCGCACCCTGCACACACACACAGACATATATATATATATATATATATATATATATATATATATATATATATATATATATATAAAAAATTTATATTACATACATATTACATACATATACATTACATTTCATAGAATAAAAATGTTACCTCATTCGAAAATAGCTATTTCGACCCACAAGATTTTGACTTGTAGGTTTCGTCATTTCAGAGATATGAAGAAATAAAATATTTAAATATTTAAAGAATAAAGGAAGAAGGATATAAAATAAAAAAAAAAACTTTCTTTTATATATATATATATATATATATATATATATATATATATATATATATATATATATATATAAATATACATTTTTCTTCAGTTTGCTTCTGGGTTTTTCCTAGGTTTATAAAAAACGATTAAGTTTTCTTTGTATCAATTGAATTAAGTGATGAGTAAAACAAACTCCTAACAATCTTCTATTCGTCTGGGAATGTTCATTCAGGCAGATATGTTGCATTCAAGAAGTTAAAAAATAGTTCCATTTTAAGTGTATAAAAGTTTGCCAAGAAAAAATTTATGTATTTACATAAATAGAAGAATTTCAAATTAAATCCGATTCTGATATTTTTTTTTCATTTTCTGGAAAAATGCTTAATAATTTACATAATTACTTTCCACGTAATTTTTTTTCAGAAATAACATTTCTCAATGTAAATTGCAACATATTTTCCTATTCTGTGAAAGATATATATCTTCCATTCTATTTACGTATATAAATTGTTTCTTTGTTGTTTTTTTTAATAAACTTCATTCAATGTCAATAACACTGCTGGCGGTTATACAATATTCTTATTTTGTCTGTCGGAAGCTAAAAAAATGTTATGTTGCTATTAATTCTCAAAAAATAAATATAAAATTGACTACGATTAAAATAAAATGATTGCAAAGGTGACAGGAATGCTTGTCACTCTGTGACTTTCTCCTTGTATCTTGCCTTACAGTCACTGGAAATATTTCGGTATATCATTTTTTTTTTTTAACTATGTCTAATTTAAATTTCTTTCTGTAAGCTGTTCTATTGCGATTATGGATTATAACTTTAATATATGAGATTTACATTTTCTCTTATAGTGACACATCAAATACTGGTTGAAGAATAAAACTGAAACATTAATAACGGTTGCATTTCAAACCCCTGTATACAAGATGTCTAAAAATGTATGCACATTTTGAAGATTTCTCAGTATTTATTACAAATGTTCGTTCTTAAGATTTTGTCATTGTATATTTTCAACTTGATATCCGTTATGATCCAGACATTGCTGACAACGCGACACAATGGAATCACAAGCGGGAATTAACATTTTAATAAGTTTCTCTCCTGTGAATCTTGCCTTCTCACTTTCTTGCTTCACTTAGGCCTGATGATAGCAGTGGTTTCCCAGAACGGTTTTTTTTGTATCCACCGTGTACAGTACCAGCAGTTTCAAACTTATTTCTAATTCGTGAAATGATAAGCAGCGTGAATGAAATTCTCTTCGATACCGCCTTTGAACTTTTCATACTTCCAATATCATTTTAGGATGAACTTTATTTGTTCAAAGCTTAGCATCAGTAATACTAACGTATACATCTGAAAAGAAAGCTATTTGACTAGAGTTATACAGTGTAAAGGTGGTTATACATTTTTTTAGAGACCGTGTTTATTGTGTGTGCTGGTCACCATAGATCACATAGTTTAACCACGAGGAGTGTCTTGCAAAAGTTCATCTCCTGCCTGCATATCCAACCTAGCCAGTCAGGTCAAAAGTTAGGAGTTAGACACAATCTAAATATACTACAGGGGGCAAACCTGGAACAGGCAGCAGCTCTTCAATTGCATAGATAGGCAAGCATGGAATGATATTGTGGCGGATGTTAAGCGAGCTTAGCGACTTCATCAGCGTGGACCATCCGTTTCTAGTTAGCTGAATACGGGATCGGACTCGCGATGTCGGTGGAGTAATGGATAGCGACGCGGAATGAGGAATCGGAGAGCCGAGTTCGAGTTCCAGTCGAATCCATTACATTCACTTACGTACTAATACCCTTGGGAAAGGTATGAATCCTTCTCTTCTCCCCCAAATAGCAAGACAGACTGGGTTCTATAGCTTTGGGTGGCAACTGGTCTAACGCAGAAAGAAATGGCAACCTACTGAGGGAAAAAAATCTGCCTCGCCAGTCATGTATTGAAAGATACATGATCGCCTACGCGTGTATCACGCATGCCACTGTGTAGAAGTAATTGGGAAAAAAAAGTGACGTGTAAATCTAATTTTTCATCGCTTGTCCTGTAGGTCAACAAGGAGCGCTAAATAAAGAAAGGGAAAGTATATATTCCGGGCATGTGTTGTTAGCGTAACAGCTAACAGCACAGAAAGGGGAATCTACGAGAGCCTGTTACGTTTACTTGCGCACTAATGCCTTTGGGAAAGGCAATAATCCATCTCTTCTTCCCCACTTAAATAGTCAGGCAGATGAGATTCTCTAGTCTTGAGTCACAATAATAAAAGGAAAACTGAATTCGAATCTATGGAGGTGGCAATCTGAAACTATATGTCAGTCGTGATACACGCTTAGTCGATCATGTATCTTTTGATACATAACTGACGAGGCTTTTTCCCGCAATAGGTTTCCATTTCTTTCTGTAGTAGACCAGTTGCCATCCAATGCTATAGAAACCAGTCTGTCCTGCTATTTACCCATAGCTGGGGGAGTAAGAGGATTCTATTATCACGTAAGTGAATGTAATGCATTCGACTGGAATTCGAACTCTGCTCTCCAATTCCTCAATCCTAGCCGCTATCCATTACTCCACCGTGCCTCCCACTGAAACAATAGCACTCAGAAAATCATGGTAAATCAAATAATTATTTTTAATTATTTCACCCCAAGTAAGTTTGTAGTGTCACTCTGACGCAATGGGTTACAGGAGTGTGTAAAAGAATGAAAAAAAAATAGTGAGGAGAAAAGATAATAACAGAACAGGGTTTAGAAAGGCAGAAGGTGGACATTGATGCAACATTTAAATTTTTTACGTGACAGGAAAGCAAAAATTTGGAAGAGAGTTACGCAGACTTTATCGAAAAGCATTTTGGGAAGAGACATGATAGTTTATGTCCTGATGGATTTTCATAATATATGTATGTACACATTTATTTTTGTCATTATATACATTTTCATGTATAACAAATATATGCATGCATTTATTATTATGCGGTGGCGTAGCTGAGTGGTTAGAACGTTCGCTTTCTGAACATGTGACCGAGGTTCGAATCTCACGATGGCTGATTTGTCAAGAAGGTGACTTCTTGATGATGTCGGAATTGATCGATGGTATTTTGGAAAGTGCCTGAAAACCATACCACAGGTTGACCCAAGCGAGTGAAATTGAGGACCATCGATAGCTGTCATCGTGGCCGAATGCTTGAGAGTGCTGGCCTTGTTCAAATTTCTGAATCATAACATGATCTTTTCTTAGTTACAGTTTCTTTCTCAGAAACTGGTAACTAAGGTCTGCTCAGCATAGTTGCAGTATAAACCACAGGTGGGCTCGGAGTGTTGAGCAAACACAAATGTGCCTGATCGAGTGTCTGCAATAGGGATCGGTTAGTCGCCCTAGTAGTCGAATACCCGTGACCAGGTATTATTTCTTTTTATTGAGTGAGAGTGCAACATGTGAAAAAAAAGGTGGTACAAATATACAAATCGCAATATGCTCATGTTGATACCCAGTTTGATAACTGTATAAGTTTGATAACTGTATAACAGGCACAACGAAATATGCACGATATACTGAAAGTTTTTATTAATCCAGCGCATAATCTTGCAGGTAGAGCTCGGCTAAAAATAATGTCAGGTCGCTTAATCTACTTCCTTCAGACGCCGTAAATTTGTCTGCCGAATCTTTTAAAATTAAAACAACCCTATCGGCAAACGATGATAATGCTGCCAACGACATGCACTCAGACTTTTAAGGCAGTGCTACTCAGTGTAAATCGAACTCAATGATAATTTATCCAGTGGGGTAAGCTTGCTAACCACATTTGCAGTTATTTATCTGCCAGTATAAATGAATAGTAAAGCCCAAAAAATTGTTACTTCATAGCATTCTTTGACTGTTTCAGGGTCATGTTCTTGTCATGAATTTAATACTCATATAGCTTGCGATTGATAGCCTGCCAAATATTATCTTGTCGATCTTTGTAATGCTTCGATGTCAACATTGAACAGCCAGGCACAAAGCCGCCAATCGTCTTAGCTTGTTTGTATAATTTACTTTATTAGGGTTTCACCATTGTTTATTATGTTTGCCTGGTAATTCCTTCTAATAAGTTTTGGTCTTATGCAGCCATTATAAATGCTCTCGTATCTGCTTTTGACCCATCAATCTTTAGCCACAAATGGCTTTCGTGTTTATCTACAACTGCATCGATATTTCTGAGTGCATATTTGTCATATAAGGATTTTTATTCCCAGTGTTTTTTAGTGTTTGTATATACGAGTAATTTAAGGGTTATCTGCATGGAAAGTTGAAATAAGGCAGCCGAGATCAAATTCCGGGTTAACTTGGTGCGTTCAAGTTTGCACAAATGCCCTTGGGAAAGGCACGAATCTGTTTCTTTGTCTTACATCTATGGGTTAAATAACTGAGGCTCTCTGACCTTCGGTGGTAATCAGGTTAAGAAAATGAAAACTAAATTCAAAACAATGGAGAATGCAACGAGAAACTACTTCCCTATCTTTTCAAAGAATGCTTGGCAATTCAAAGATGAGAAAGAGGAATTTGTGGAGGCCCATGATCCTCTTGGTGCTGAAGGGATATAGCTTTATTAAAAAAAAAAAAAAGATAAACTTGTATCTGTGTTTCTTTCTGATTATATCATTTCTTAGCTGGGTTTGCGGGTTGCGTATTTGTCTCTATTTCCTTCACGGTAATGTTTAATTCCATTATTATTATTATTATTATTATTATTATTATTAATATTATTATTATCATTATTATCATTATTATTATTATTATCATTATTATTATTTTTATTTTATCATTATTATTATTATCATTATTATTATTATTAATATTATTATTATTATTATTATTATTATTTCTGCTATGGACACACTACCTACCAAGTCTGCGGAAAGACCTAAGGCAGGTCGTGGTGTGTTGTTATGGCCACATTTCATATTAATTTTTTTTTTTTTTTTTTTATCTCCGATGAAGTTGCTAGCGTTACATAGACAAAGTTCTCCTTATTAATAAGACAATTTTCTGTATGTCTCTTAAGCTGGGGTTTCAGGATTCTTTCAATGTGTTGTTTTGTTCCATTTTTTATAATTCCAAGTTACCTATTACCACTGGTATTATTCTTGTTTTCAATTTCCACATTTTTTCTATTTCAATTTCCAGGTCTTTGTATTTTGATAGTTTTTCAAATTCCTTGGTTGCTATGTTACAATCCGCTGGACAAGCCATATCAATTAGTAGGCAAGTTTTCTTTCTGGTTTTTGACAATAATGTCCGGCCTATTTGCTTCAATTTTTCTGTCTGTGTGGATGGTATAATCCCATAGAATGGTGACATCTTCTATTTCTGTAACCGGCGCTGGCCGATGTTCATAAGTGTTTGCTTACACATTTTCCAAAGTGTTTGCACATTGTCCAGTGTAAGTATTGCCCCACTCTATCGTGACGATTTTTATATTCATTTTGGGGCAAGTATAGAACATCCTGATTAGATGGTCTATTGTTTCTTGGTATTTGTCAAGAACCTGCATTTTGGATCCACATTATTATGTATGATATTTGCCTGAAAATTCCTAGTGAAAAGACTCTGGTCTTGCGCTGCAAGAATAAAGCCTTCAGTTTCAGACTTTAATCCAGATGCTCGTAACCATCGATGAGTATTAACTTTATCAACATTGGGTTTATTTGCAATATTGGCCATGCAGAGGTTTGTCTTGCCAGCGTTGTTTCATCTGTTCAAGGGCTTTATCCTTGGCTTTCTTTTTCATATCTTTTGCTGCAATAGTTGGTTCTTGGCTTCTGTTTTGATTTACTACAGAATCTACTAAATGTAAATGTTGTTTGTATTTACTGCCTTCTTTTATTATTGAATATTTTTCTTTCTGTTTTCATGTTGTTTCACTAATTTTATCATCCAGTCATTTATTGTTTCCATGTAAGTTAGTAAGCCAATAGTTGTTGTCTTGTATGACAATTCTAGCTGAATAAGACCTCTTCCACCTTCTTTACGGGGTATGTATAGACGGTCTACATCATTTGGATGATGCATCTTATACTTAAAAAAAATTTGTCTGATGTCATTTAGAGTCCAGTTCAAGATGTTGAAACTATATTGGACCACTGGGATGGCAAGGTTATTAATGGCCATAATTCTGTTCTGAGAATTCAATTCAGTTTTTAATACCAGTCGTTCCTTCTATAGTACTCTTTTATATTTCTTTCATTTTCTTATGGTGAATTCCTTCACTCTCATTTACACCTAGGTACTTATAAGCTAAATCTTTTATTGTTACAGGCGGGTCTAAACTAATAGAGGAAGTTTGTTGTAGATCCTCGTAAAACTGTAGCTTTAGCACATTTATCAAATTAATTTCATTCCAATGTCTTCACTGAAGCATTTTACAGTTTGCAGAAGACCTTCCAGCTCATTGTCATTCCTAGCATACAATTTTAAGTCATCCATGTAAAATAGATGGTTTATTTTCTTTTGAGCTATTTTGTAACCGCATTCTGTCTTGTTAAGTTGGCTGGTTAATGCTATAAGTGATATAAAAATAATAAAGGAGACAAAGAGTCACCTAAATATTCCTCTATTGATGTTTATTTCATTGACTTATAGGTTCCATTTTTATTTGAGGTAAAGTGTTATTCGACATACATTGTTTGATGAAATTGATGATAACAGGTGATACCTTGTACATTAAGATCCAGGAATTATCAGATTTTTACGATAATCTATCCATTTTTTTTTCCATTTTTCCAGGATCATCCTATTAATAAGTAATTGGTCTTTACATCCGTATCCTCGTTTGCACCCTTTTTGTTCATTAGTATTCATTTCTTTCAAGAAGAAATATGTCTGTTTTGTTAAAATAGATGTTAACAGTTTGTATTTGTTGGAAGACATGTAATTGGTCTATAGTTTTTCGGAATATTTGTGTCACTATTTTGGGTAGAAGAAAGGTTACTCCTTTGGTCATCCATGCAGGAATTTTAGTTGGATCGGTAACCATTTCTTGAAGTTCTTTGGCGAGTTTTTGTGTGCTGTATTTAAATAATATAGCCAGAAGTTATCTATTCCTGGAGATTTCCAGTTGTGTGCTTTTTTCAGTAACATCTTCTTCTGTGATTCCGCCCATGTCTGTTCTGGTTTATTTTTCATTCGTTCTAACTCTTGCGCAATCCAATCTGCCTCTTCGTTGTGTTCTTTATTATTGTATAACTTCTTCCATTTTAGGGGACTGTCATTCTTTGTTTACCTATTTCCTGTAAAATTTCTTTTTGCATCGGTTTGAAAGATCTTGTTCTGTCTATAGAATCTTGATCTTTTCTCGTTATTATTCTTTGAGCCTTCAGTTGTATTGTTTGCTTTATTTTTTCTTTTTGATAGGACTTCATTTTCATTCCTGATGATATTTTTCTTTCGACTCTTCTGCCTTTTCTTATTATCATTATTATTATCATTATTATTATTATCATTATTATTATTATTATTATCATTATTATTATTATTATCATTATTATTATTATCATTATTATTATTAATATTATTATTATTATTATCATTATTATCATTATTATTTTTATCATTATTATTATTATTATAATTATCATTATTATTATTATTATTATTATTGTTATCATTATTATTATTATCATTATTATTATTATCATTATTATTATTAATATTATCATTATTATTATTATTATTATTATTATTATTATAGCAGAGAAGAACCTGAAAAAGGATGATAAAATCGTATTGCTTTCGTCTTACATATTTTCTTACAGCATCTTTATTGACGATCACCTGAAGACTTCTCTGACATTACGTACTTTTTGCGGGCATTTAAAATTCTTTTTTAATAAATCGTAAATAACAATATTTATTTTCTCTCCTGTCGCTTGAAATTCACTTCTGACCAAAAAACGTCTGCGTCTTAAAGTCAATTAATATTTGCAAAATTGTAAAAAAATTGACTGATTTTTTTTTTTAAAAAAAGTCGAATTTTAAAAGTCTATTTTCAAAAGATAACGAAAAGCAAAACTAAGACAGAAAAGAGAAAATAAATAATTCAAGTAAAAAATGTTACTTTAAAAATTAGATTTATTTCTCTCCAATACTATATTTATATCTGTTTCTTTATCTCTAAATCAGCTCATATCTATCTATCTATCTATCTATCTATCTATCTATCTATCTAAAACCGTTTATCCAATCAGATCAAATTATTGTAAACCTCTTTCGACATTTTTATCAATAATTACATATAAATCACTAACCTTGAAAATATATTTACAAAACTATAGAAAACAAAGAAGAAGAAGAAGAAGAAGACGAAGAAGAAGAGGAAGAAGAAGAAAAAGAAAGAGAAGAAAGAAAAGAATGAGAAGAAAGAAAAGAAGGAGGAGGAAGAAGAAGGGGAGGAGGATGAAGAAGAAGGAACAGGAGAAGGATGAAGAAGAAGGAGGTAAAAGAAGGAGGAAGAAGAAAAGTGGAAGAAGGAGGAGAAGGGGGAGAAGAAGAAGAAGAAACAGGAGAAGGAGAGGAAAAAGAAGGAGGAGGAGGAGGTAGAAGAAACTATTATGGCAAAACCTTTTCGCTATTTCTGAGCGGTTATTTGAAATATCGCACCCGAATAGTTGAGCCGATGTCAAGTACAAATAGCCTGTGCTTCTTCATCTTTATGTGTCGTGTCCCCTAAGAATGTAGGTGATCATGGATCTCCACACTTTCCTGTCCCTTGCAGCTCTAAATAAATTATATCTTTTCTTTAATTTTCAACCCGGTTCCGACATCCATTTTCTCAAGCTCGTCAAGTACGTTATGCGTTGTTTTCCTCTGTCATTCTTGCCTTCGATCTGTCCTGTGAGTAACAGATTCTCCAAGCCCTCTTTCCTCATTACGTGCCCCAGAAATTTCAACTCTCTCTTCCTGATGTTAAATATGCTTTCTTTTTGTTTCCATTTTCTCTAAAACCTCGTCGTTTATCACATATGTTCAGTCCATAATATCCTTAGTTTTATGGCTTCGGAATGTTGAACATTTCAATCAATTCCCAAACTATCAGTTAGATAAATACAGGCCTTTAATATATTTAATATTTTAGCGTTTACAAACATGCAGCTCTTAAGATATTTTAAGCTTCAACCGAACAAGATAAATAAAAAGGAATACAATATTTTTGAAAAAAAATAAATAAAAACTTGATTTGAAAGTATGTCATTAAATTACCGTTCGATAGAAAATGTTGAGTAGAAAATAAATTCGAAAATCTATTTAGATATTTGGGGAAGAGGCCAAATGAGTGCCATAAACCTGTTATGGCACTGAGGCTGGTAGCATTGCTAATGGCTTTTAACTAGATCACTTTGGCAGACTTTGTATACAGTCATATATTCCATGAAGTTTTGCCAATGATTCGCATTCAATTGACCATCTTGCACACAAACACACATGTATATAATTATTTATTATAATGATAATATTATTATATATTATTATTATTATTATGATATTAGTGTGTTCGGAAAATAATGAGCAAAATTCTTAATATGTAAGCAAGACTCAAGACTTGGGATTGCTTGTTCAATATTACATATTAGGAAATTCTTCTTAAGCACAAATGAGGCCGGATAAAAAATAAAATGTATATTTCAATTACCCCCCGCCACCGATATATTTATCATACTCTTGCTTTTCTTCTCTTTCCCCTTCTTCATTTTCTCCTTCCATCTTCACATCATTCCCCTCCCTTTCTTTTACACCCAACGTAGTGTGTCTGTTTATTTATTTATTTATATAAAAATAATATAGCGTTCATTAATTTCTTTTTTTAAAAAAATAAAATAAAATAAAACGTTAAGAGGTCATTTGATTAAAAATATATATATATATATATATTTGGTTGGATAGATGTGAGTTTGTGACCCTGGGTTTCACGCTTTAGCGATCGTCAGACAAACTGATTAATGTTTTAAATTTTTTTAAATTAATCAGTTTCTCTGACGATCGCTAAAGCGTGAAACCCAGGTCACAAACTCACATCTATCCAACCAAATATGTTAGCTCTATCTCTGATATTGAGCGCTTTCTAATAAGTACCGCGCATATAATATATAAATAATTATACATATATATATTTATTTATATTTATATACACTTTTCACACACACACATATATATATATATATATATATATATATATCACTTTCGTTCATGCTTTGAATATTTCTGCCACATCTGGTTCAGTGCTCATGCTATATATTTAGAGATTCTTGATGAAATACAAAGAAGAATCTGCGATATTAATTGCCCTGAACCGGCACCTCGGCTTCAGTCACTTTCCCCACCTCTGTAATGTAGCTTTACTGTCCCTTTTCTAGAAATACTTTCATCATAATTGTTCAGATCAACTCTTCACTATGGTACCTGGACTTTATGACTTTAAGCGCAATAATAGATTGAAGGCAGGGTCTCATCAATTCACAGTTGAATTAATAGATGTAATCCTAAGCTCTATGCTATCATTTTCTTTTCTCGTTTCTCGCTTTTGGAACTCTATTTCGACTCCATGCTTTCCAGCCAACTATGATCTTCAAAAAATTAAAAGCAAAGTCAATCGTTATCTACGGCCTTCTTGATTACACATCTATTCTCGCTCCTTAATAATAATTACCTTTTTTCTTACTCTTTTACAATCACTAGCCCCTTGTGTCTTAGGGGCTTTACTAGCTTGCATGGGATGAAATATATATATATATATATATATATATATATATATATATATATTGGAGGAAATCAAATGTACTTGGGTAGGAAAAAACTACGGTGCCTTCCTTGATGAATTTCATTTTAACTCGAAGAAACTGATTAGAGAACTGGAAAGGTTCAGTTTCAAAATAAATAGACATAGCATTGCTATATTATTCAATGAAATATGTTTGAATGAAGATATATGGACTATATATATATATATATATATATATATATATATATATATATATATATATATATATATATATACAAGTATATGATTGGTGTATATGGAATAAATTCAATAACCAACAATTACTTTTCTTAAAAGAATGCTCAATATAGAGTAGAGCAGATATAATTATTTATTTAAAAATTATAACATAAATATGTTATAAAATCACTAAAATTATAACATAAATATGTTATAAAATCACTGTTATAATTTTAAATAAATAACTATATATATATATATATATATATATATATATATATATATATATATATATATAGAGAGAGAGAGAGAGAGAGAGAGAGAGAGAGAGGGAGATAAATAGATAGATAGATAGATAGATAGATAGATAGATAGATAGATAGATAGATAGATAGCTGGTTTAATATGTATATATTGAATAATAATAATAATAATATGTGTGTAATATATGATAAAATATATATATATAATATATGTATATAATATATATGCAATATCTATTAACTGGGTTAATATATATATATATATATATATATATATATATATATATATATATATATATATATATATATATATATATATGAAATGTTGTAAACTGGTGCATAAGATGGCTTGTTAATTTTAACGCATCCAAAACTAAACCTCTCTCCATTAATCATATGGGAGAGTCCAAGGGCTTCCCATCAGAATATATGACGCTATCCTCCAGGAAAGTGACTCGTTGAGCCTTCTCGGGATCAGGTTCTCTGCTGAAATGAAGCAGAAATAAAATAATGAATCCATTGCTAGGTCAGCTGCTAAGAATGTCGGTTCACTATGTCGGGCGAAACAATCTTTTTCTTCCCAGAATTTATCTTACATATCTATGTCTACCATTTCTGTATGCCTAGAATATTGCGGCCACATATGATCCGGTGCCCTGCTATTTACCTTGAGATCCTTGGTAAGATCCAAAGTCGAATCTGCAATATTATTGGTCCTGATCTGCTGGCTCAGCTCCAATCACTTTCCTACCGCCACCGCCGTAAGTCTACCTTTTTTATGTCTTTTCTTTAAAATACTTTCATGATAATTGCTCTTCTCTATGGAACCTAGACTTTTGGAATTTATCCGCACCACTAGACTTGTGCTGAGATCTCATCAATTTACAGTTGAGCTGGCTAGATGCAGCCGTAAATTCTATGCTAGCAGTTTCTTCTCGCACTTCTCGCTTGTGGAACCCCCTCCTAGCTCCATGATTTCCAGCTAACGTTAATCTTCAAAAATTTAAATGCAATGTCAATCGCTCTTTACTGTCCAACCGATTAGTTTCTTATTCGGCTCATCATTAATGTCTGTTTTTATTTCTTCCCTACCCGTATAACCTCTTGTGTTTTAGTGGCATTACTGCCTTGATTGGGGTGATTGCGATTAAAACACACACACACACACACACACACACACACACACATATATATATATATATATATAATCATGTTCATCTTTTATATATATATAATCATGTTCTTTTTTTTGATTAGACGACTCATAATTTTTGTATTTATGCAAGAAGTATTACCTTGATGACATGGATGGCTCATCCGGAGAAAAAAAAACAGCGCGGTTATTGAATGCGTAACAAACGATGTGCAGGTATATAACATGTATGCAAACGATTTTGGTAAAGAACTTGCGTGATGTGTTTCATTAGCCACAAGAACACTGACAATATGTCTGATTAGCCACTGTCCAGTTGCCTGACCACTTCACCTTGAACGGGGTGTTTGATTAGCCGAAGTCTGACCACCTTGGCACAGAACTACTCAAAATATGAGCCAATGTTAGACCACATGGCTACTTGACCCCTGACAAGGTATCGATTTAGACTATGTCAGATCATCTGGTCATTTGACCACTGACAAGGTGTCTGATTAACTGAGATCTCGATGAAAGGCGTTGTGAACACTGATGAGTAACCGATGTCTGGTCGATTGACATTTGATCCGTGATAAGGGATCTATTCAGATGATATCTGGTGATCTGGCCACTTAAACAAGAACGAGGTGTTTGATTAAGCGATGTCAAGTCCCTTGTCCACTTGTCCACTAACAAGGGTTCTATTTAGCCGATGTCTGGTCATTTGGATACTTGACCACTGACAAGATATTTGATTAACTGGGGTCTATCCGCCATGTCACTTGAACACTAGCGAGATCCCTGATTAATTCTTCCACTTGAACAGTGACGAAGGGATTATTTAAACGACGTCTGGTGGCCTGGCCCCTTGACTACGAACAAGGTGTTTCATTAGCCTGTGTCTAGTCACTTAGCTAATTGACCACTAACGGTGTGTTTATTTAGCCAATATGTGTTTTCATATCCTCTTGACTAATGACGTTGCATCTGATTATTGGACCTCTATACTTTCTTGTTTGTCTCTCAATAAGATTTAAACAAAGTATTCTTTTAATTGGTCTAATGATGCTATTGCCATCTCTATATTGCTATTCACTCTTTTCTTATGAAACGATGCACTGTTTTCTTTGCATCAAACTTTTTTCAGTTGCGGCCTGCATAATTGTAATTAATTTATGTTTGTCTTATTAGTTTGAGGTTTTTTTCTAGTTGGTGTACAATTGAGAGAATTAATGATCGTCAGGAAAAAGCCAAAAAAGTTCCCAACGGGTAAACTACAAATTGGAAATACGAAAAAATGAGACAATTAGATCAATTTAAATATCTGGGAATTGTTATCACAAAGCACAGAAAGTGCGATACGAATATCTGATGACACTTTTGGGATAGCGAAAGATGTCTTCCAAAAGCTAAGTAAAGTATTAAGAAACATGAAAATTCCGTTAGGAACAAAGAATAAAGTACTGAACTATTATGTATTATCGGTCCTTCCATGTCAATGAAAATCACAGATGAAGAAAAGATTTGAAGCTACAGAAATATAGTTCTACAGAAGAATGCTGAGAATATAATAGATTTAATATATGAGCGACAAAATGGTTTTAAAAAAAGGACATTATATGTAACTTCAGAAAGAAGCAGGTGAAATTTCTAGTACACATAATGAGAAAGTGATCTTAGGAAATTTGACACTGACTGAACATATTGAAGGCAAGGGTGACAGAGGAAGAAATAGTACAAATACAAAATTTAGTTAAAAAGCTACAAAGGACAGGAAATTATGGAAAACCGTGATTGCCGATGTCTTGAAGAGACACGGCACATAGATGAAATGAAGTACTTCTAAAATTTTCTGGTTTTTCCTACATGGGTTAGTGAACGTCTAGTTTGTTTGCGTTGTCTTGAAAAGAAAACAGCTCAACAGTATTAAAAGAGCACAACAATATCACAAATTAACCTGATTGGGTTCATTTCTCCGAATAAGTGATTTACCCGAACAAGTATGAAACCAGTCATTTATCAAGAACAAGTCATGGACCCAAACATGAACCTGAACAACTTATCTACTTGGATAGTGATTTTCCAAGCATAGCTCAGATGTGGCACAAGGCCGAAAGTATGGGGCACCCAGTGAGGATCGAACTCTCTACTCAATCGTAATTGTGCTAGCAAGACAAACTTTCTAACCATTACACCACCTCAAGGTGTCCGCTTATCTACCCCAGGTACCCGAACAAGTCATTTACCAGAACAAGTTATGTACCCGAAAATGTACTCAAAGAAGTCATTTGCTTGAACATGTAACATGTAGTCATTTGCTTGAACATGTAACATGTAGTCATTTGCTTGAACATGTAACATGTAGTCATTTGCTTGAACAAGTAGCCAAACATTTAACCAAACAAGTCATGTAACAGGACAAGCCCCTTACCAGAACAAGTCATGTACCCGATCATGTACCTGAACAAGTCATGTACCCGAAAATGCCATTTACCCCAAAATGTTATGTACATGAACGTATACCAGAAGATGTACTCACACATGTCATGTACTCGAAAGTGTAGCCGAATAAGTCATTTAGCCGAACACGTACCTAAACATGTATCCGAACAAGTCATTTACCAGATTAAGTCATTTATCCGAACAACTGATTTACCCGCAGATGTCATGTACCCGAATAAGTACCCAAACAGGTACACGAACAAGTCATGTACCCGAGAAACTCATTTACTCGAACAAGTTATGTACCCGAACATGGACCCGAACAAATTATTTAACTTCTTTAATTGCAACCCACATGTAAAAGAATCGTTTTATTGTAACTAATTATTTATGTTTCTCTAGTCCTGTAGTCTGAACTTTGTCGAATTCGATCAGCATTTGGTCAAAATGACATATTCGTATTTACTATTTGTTTATATCTACTAATTTGCGATTTCTAATACTTTATTACGATATCCTTTTCATTCGGTTTGATTAAAACCATCGAAAAAAAAAACTCATGTGAAATTCTACAAGTCTAAAATTCTGTAACAAGCTAAAACCTAGTAGGGATATTTCTTAAATAAACATAAGAATTGTTACATTTATAAAAAAGAAAAAAAAATAGCGATGTCTTTTCAGTTTAAATGACAAAACGTTATCTGCCGCCGTTTCTTGTCACCTTTCACTTGCTGTTATCGCCGTCTCCTGAAGCCGCTTGCCGGCAGGCATATCATCATCTGAAATTAATTAGAAAAAAAATATTTTCTTTTATTTTTCTCCTTACAAATGATTCTACTTTCTTTTTTCTTTTCTTTTTTTTTTAATTTAGTTTTGACTTAGTTATGTTTCACTCACCGCTCGAAATAGCCTCGTTGCGCAACCACAAATCAAATAAACAACAGGTAGAAAACAACAATGCAATCTTTGCCAACAAACTGAACAACTTACAATTTCAAGTGTCGCTTCTCTCCTAACAGTCGTGGCTGATCTGATAAACACGTTGTGTTTCAAATCACTGCGTCCAGCTCTAAGTTTCACCCATTGCAATAAATGCTAAGAAATTCCCAAGTTTAGCAATCTAGGGAAGGTCTTAATCACAGGATTTCTCTAGATAAATATCTATAAGTGTTACATTAAAATATACAACAACAAGTGATCTTCTTTTATAAATTCGTGTAGGGCTAAATTTACTCTGGGTGTCCCAATTTTATATAAGTAAAACAAAACGGACTAATGGTATTTACTTACGTCGTTACTTGTTACTATTCACTTGAAGTTATCACGAACTTCTGGATCCGCTTACCGGTAACTACTGAGTCAACTTGAGTTAATTAGAAGAAATATTGAACCATGGCTGTTAAGATGTTGATTTGGGGTTAGTAGAGACAAACGCCAAATAACACGTAACAATGAAAAGGGTTTTAATCGGTTGGTAAATAGGTACAGAAATCGCCTGAATAGTCAATAACTATCTCAGCTAAGAACTTCTCTGTCGGTCTGTCTTCCCCCCATGTCAACTGACATGCCACTATTTAAAGTCTTTGTTCACAGACGCAGACAAGTTTATCTTCAAGAGGGGTGGTAGGTTTCCGACACAAAAATGGCCATTTTAATTTTCGGAGCCCATAATGTTTATATCGAATACAATGTAAACAATGCTCACAAAAATACATTGACTAAACATCTATAAAATTTAAAGAAAAGAATTTACGGATACAAAGGGAATTCAAAATTAAATAACAAACTCAGTTCACTTAAAGTAAGCAGCACGAAATCGGACGACATGTACTCACATTCTATACTACAAGAATTCATCTTTCATGCACGACGCTTTTCACTAATCCGCTCGAGTAAATGTCATTCTTCTTTTCTGGTTTGTCACGTCATAGATTTTGTTGACCCTCACGTATTTCTAGTCTTTATAGGCTCGGATTTAATGAAGTCTTTTCATTAGTCATTTTTGGATAGTCTGTTCCATCGCGTCCCATTCTTTCATAAATATCTAAACGGATATACTATTCGACTGTTTAAGCGAAAAACAGCAAATCTGATAAAAAATGTCTGCATTGAAAAATCAGTAGTATACATGAGTATATAGGAAACTTTGGTCGATATACGGTGCAGTGGGTAAATTGTCGCCATTTTATATTTTTAATATCGTACATGTGCACATTGTTTTGGATTTTGTCGCCTGCACAATATAGTGGGGTCAGTTGGAACACCATCTGTGAGAAAAAAGAGCACCATAACACAATTCACTCCGACAGAAATTTGGAAACGAGATGATGTACTGTAAGAAACTTTCAGTGTTTGAGTGTTAATCTGAGGACAGTACAGAGGATTTCGAAAGAGTTAGATGAGTCTAATGATGATTACGATGGTATGGCAGCACAGAAAACTCCCTCTGATCGTTCTGATAACGAAAGACATCGGGAATTTGTTGGTAAGAACCTCAGACTCAACACGAGGTCTTACATCAAGTGCCTTGAGTAGGTAGGGCTGTCTTGGGTCAAGAGGGTGGCTGCTGGAAGACTCTATGTCTGGCAGCAGGACTCTGCACTATGCCACACATACCAGTCATGGCTGTCAGACAATTTCTACGACCACACCACCCATTTTATCTGGCCACCTAACTCACCAGACATCAACCACCATTGGTTATTATGTCTGGGGTCGCAGTTGTGCGAGAAACCAAAACTTGTAACACCAAAGTTGAACTTTGAAGGCAAGGATTATGACAGCATTCACCAAATTAATCACGGAAACCTTCAAAAGAGTTGTAGGATATTCCGGTGGCCGTGGTTTAAGCCAATGGTGAATTTTATTGAATAAATTTGCTCTTTAGTATTTCAAAATATTTTTGTTTAATTTTGGTAAATATATCTGTTAAAATGAGATATCAGTGTTATTTTCATTTTTGCATAATTTACACGACCATCGACATTTATCCATCGCACCCTATATAAGTCTACAATCTTTTTGAAGAGCCTTATGTCTATGAATGAAATGCTGTCAGAGTATTCTCGGCACCTTCGAAAGAGTAGGTTGATGCGGAAGGCTTACAATAGGAAACTATGATTGACTGAAGAACTTAATGCATTTTTTCTGCCAATGCAGCTGTTTGCAAACACTCAAAACATTTTGCGAACCTTAAAAAACGCGTCGTGTCATACTTTTCTAAAAAATCAATGTAACACTGTCACTCGCAATGAAAATCACGCGAAATCCTGAGAAATCACAAACATTTTTCCTGCTCTGCGTTCATAGTAGTTGTTTCTCAGTGTCACACAGTCTTGGTTTACGAAAGTTTTCAAAGTTACGTTTCTACTTTCTGATCGCGTCAGAAACTTGTACTTGAGCTAAACCAAATATACGCCATTGATTATTAGAAAAGGCAATATGAAAATTCTGCAAATATCGATCCTGTTAGATTCGAATGGCATTACGAAAGGCAGTAATCCAATGCTGAAGGGAAATCTTAAATAGGTGCAAAGGCAAACGAATAAAAAAAAAAAGACAGAGCGAACATGGCTGGGAAGGTTCTTTTTAATCGACTTTTGTGTGTGACTGACATAACAATGGCTGACAAATCCGACTTTCGATTTTTCATTCTTTACGAGAATCTGTTTTCCTGTCACACAGATCGATGGAGTCAAGCGGCCGGCAGAGGCAGAAACAATATAGGCGTCAAATTAATTCTCTAGCTTCCGGTCTCGCAAGAATTTCTTCCGGTTCACCAATTTATTTTTGGCTGGAAAGAAATAAGTATGGCTAATCGAAATTTATATATATATATATATATATATATATATATATATATATATATATATATATATATATATATATCTGTGTGTGTGTGTGTGTTTACAGGAAATTGTTTAAGGCTCTCGACACGACTCACTTCACAAAATTTGGATAAAAGAATAAACATTAACTTTAATGCTTTTATTTCTTTATTATTTTTTTTTATTTGCATTTTTTTGACAAAGGATTTCTTGGTCAGTATCCCCAATACTATGAATAACACCCGGAGGCTCAAGAAAAAAGCTCATATTAACATTCTGTTATATACAGTAACTAATAACACTAATGGGTATGTCCCAATCCTCCTAAATACGTTGGACAGTGGGGGCAGTATGCTCCCTAAGTTGGCAGCGTGAGCTGTCAGCGTGGGAAGCTCTTGCTGTGTCGAACTCTCTTGCATTCAAGCAGAGAGAAACCCGGACGAGACTCTGCCATTCGGCATAGCCTCGTCCGGGGAGGTAGACAGATACCTAATCCCGTATATTGTGTGTTCTTCGGGCAATTTTTGTCCAAGCCCACGAGCTCGGATTTCCCCACATTAAATTTGGCGTTGTGCCGTATACTACCTCATAGGAAGGCAGGTAAATATCGTAATATGCAGTCTAAGTAGTTCACCACTGACAGGTTTACCTACTTACATGGCGTGAAGTAGGTAAACCTCTATTTTGTTGATGTTATAAAGATTACCTTTTTATTTCCAACTTCCGTTTGGGTTATTCCTCATTTAGTAACCTTTTCTAGGCTACAACATATTCAAAATAACACAAAAAAGAAAACAGTCAAAACAGGAAGAGATATTAACAATGCCTAAAACAGGCAAACTTGAAAATCGCTAAAGGAGTGGTCGAGAGTGCTTAGGACAATGGACACCATGGACAATTTGTCCACCTCCTTATTCGCACCAAACAGAAAAATATATGAAAAACTCAATAGAAACACAATTAAATTTTCTTTGTCATATTTAAAGAAAGATGTTTAAAAGAAAGGGTCAGTGTGTCAGACTTTTTCAACTTTACTCCTATAGACCGTAGCCTAACATATAATATCATTTTGGAATCAGGCCGACCCCGTGAGCAAATTAAAATTAAATTTCGTGTCCAAATCGTGTAACAGCAAAATTGTTATATTGTTAGATTAAGCCCGATCTGAACCCGCAATCCTGATATTTGGGATTTCCAAGTTTTCATTAATGTGATTTTTTTTTCGGCGATTTTTGTACGTGATTTTTGCGACAATTTTTTTTTTTGTACGATAAGAATATTATAACTTGGAAATGAATTTAGGAATAATCGAAATCCGGCGAAAATTCATCCCTGAAATAAAAATAAATGTTTGTATGGAAAGTAAGGACCTACATAGATCAAATTATCTTTAAATGGCAGGCAAAGAATTATCGTTGAACGTTTAAAAGGCGAGTATAATTAACTATATATACAGTGTATCACAAAAGTGAGTACACCCCTCACATTTCTTCAAATATTTAAGTATATCTCTTCATGGGACAACACTGACAAAATGACACTTTGACACAATGAAAAGTAGCCTGTCTGCAGCATATATAACAGAGTTAATTTATTTTTCCCTGAAAATAAGTCAAAATATAGCCATTAAAAGCTAAATCCCTGGCAACAAAAGTGAGTACACCCCTTAGGTTTTCAACTGTCAATATTTTGGGTGGCCACCATCATTATCCAAAACTGCCTTTACTCTCCGGGGCATGGAGTTTACCAGAGCTTCACAGGTAGTCACTGGAATGCTCTTCCACTCCTCAATGACGACGTCACGAAGCTGGCGGATATTTGAGACTCTGCACACCTCCACCTTCTGCTTGAGGATGGCCCAAAGATGTTCTATTGGGTTCAAGTCTGGAGACATGCTTGGCCAGTCCATCACCTTTACCTCTTCAGTAAAGCAGTGGTTGTCTTGGATGTGTGTTTGGGGTCATTGTCATGCTCGAACACTGCTCTGCGACCCAGTTTCTGGAGGGAGGGGATTATGCTCTGCTGCAGTATTTCACAGTATATGTAGGAGTTCATGTTTCCCTCAATGAAATATAACTCTCCAATACCTGCAGCACTCATGCAGCCCCAGACCATGACATTCCCACCACCATGCTTGACTGTAGGCATGACACACTTATCTTTGTACTCCTCACCTGGTCGCCGCCACACATGCTTAAGGCCATCAGAAGCAAACAAATTAAATTTTGTCTCATCAGACCATAGGACATGGTTCCAGTAATCTATGGGCTTTGTTGAAATGTGTTCAGCAAACTGTTTGCGTGCTTTCTTGTGTATTGCCTTCAGAAGAGGCTTCCTCCTGGGGTGACAGCCATGCACACCAATTTGATGTAGTGTGCGGCGTATGGTCTGAACACTAACAGGCTGAATCCCAATCTCTTTAATCTCTGCAGCAATGCTAACAGCACTCCTACGCCGATCTTTCAAAGAAAGCATTTTGATGTGACGCTCAGCACGTGCGCTCAGCTTCTTTGGACGGCCTACCCGAGGCCTGTTCTGAGTGGACCATGCACTTTTAAAATGCTGGATGATCTTAGCCACTGTGTTGAAGCTCAGTTTCAGGGTGTTGGCAATCTTCTTGTAGCCTTGGCCATCATTTGTAGTGCAACAATACGTTTTTTAAGATTCTCAGAGAGTTTTTTGTCATGTGGTGCGATGTTGCAACATTCAGTGACCGGTAAGAGAGAGTGTTAGAGCTGCACTACAAATTTGAATACACCTGCTCCCCATGAACACATGGGCATAGTTACACTAATGAGTCACATGACATTTTGGAGGGAAAATGAAAAGCAGTACTCAATTTAGACATTTAGGGGTGTAGTTTCTTAGGGGTGTACTCACTTTTGTTGCCAGGGATTTAGCTTTTAATGGCTATATTTTGACTTATTTTCAGGGGAAAAGAAATTAACTCTGTTATATATGCTGCAGACAGACTACTTTTCATTGTGTCAAAAGGTAATTTTTTTCAATGCTGTGCCATGAAGAGATATATTTAAATATTTGAAGAAATGTGAGGGGTGTACTCACTTTTGTGATACACTGTATATAAAATTATAAAATTAACTATCTTAAACTACAGAAGAGCTCAAAATTGATCGTTGTATTTAAGTATTGCATTAATGTTTACACTTGATTGGTAAACATGATTTACTAAGAGAAAATTAAATGTGGTACAAGGCAGATAAGATGGAGCACCCAGAGAGTTTCTAACTCACTATTCAATCATAATTAATGCTAATCATTACACCATATATAAATATGTTATTGTTTGCTGTTTTTAATCAATATATACCGGGCGTAACAGCAAAATTGTCCAAATCGTGTAACAGCAAAATTGTCATATTGTTAGACTATGCTTTGAACCTTTGTATCTTAGAAATGATTAAATATATTTTATTGGAATTATCCTAGGTTTTTATAAAACTATTTGACATTACTTTGAACAATAAGTATGTATTTAGCTCTAAGTTGAACTGATGATCCCCTTTCTGTTGTGAGCTGCTCATTCAAGTTTCCTCACCACTGTTCCCTTTTTAAAACAATCGCCATTCTCTTGATGGTTCTTGAATGTACTTTGAAAACAGAAGCTAGAGAATGAATGTTGGTACCATTACTAATGATCTATCTCTTTCCTCCCACCATTGCTCAGTTGAGAAGACATAAATGATTTTAACCTGTTCTTGTTCTTGCCGAATAACTCAAAGGGTTTTTCGGTGATTCTTACGGCAAATGATATCAAGATGGATAAACGTATCATCGGAAAACTTGGAAAAAAAGAAACTTAATTAGTTTAGTGGTTCTGTAGATATTAAACATTTTGTGGGATGGGCAATTTTGCTGTTACCGCCTCTCTCTCTCTCTCTCTCTCTCTCTATATATATATATATATATATATATATATATATATATGTATATATATATATATGTATGTATATATATATATATATATATATATATATATATATATATATGTATATATATATATATATATATATATATATATATATATATATATATATATATATATATATATGTATATATATATATATATATATATATATATATATATATATATATATATATATATATATGTATATATATATATATATATATCTATGTATGTGTGGGTGTGTGTGTGAGAGAGGTCTGATAAAAATGCATCATGAATGATTGCATAAAAATAAATCTACAACACATCAATTCGCTATTTAATTAGACCCTTCTAAAGCAATACACTTTATCCAGCGTCGTTTCCATTCATGGAAGCATTTCTGGAATTCATTTTCTGCGATAGTGAGCAGCTGCTTTGTTAAATTCTCTTGAAGTCTTGTTCCTATGAAGTGGGAATTGATTTTTGAAAGTAGGAGAAAGTCGCAGTATCTGGGAAACATGTTGGTTGTCGAACCTGACGAATGTTGTCCTTGACCAAAAAACTGCTCCGCAGGCCATGGTCACTGATGGAACCATTGTTTACAATTTTTTCATTTCAAGCACTGCTAAAAATAACGGAAGTGAGAAAGACCAGTATAATTTAGTGCCCATGTGCGACAAAGTTCAAGGCAAATCTGCGTAATTTTGCTCCGTTAGTATAGCAGCAGTCCCGATACTTTTCGATCAGTCATCGTGAATAGCGAAAATTATTTCGATGACTTTAGGGCAAGGCTTTTAAAAATCTTTTGTATGCTGTTTTTATGATATCTTGTGTAATTTATAAAGTTTACTGAGTTTGCATATATTGGAAAATTATTATATTGAAACATCTTACATAAAACGTCCTTCCATGGATACGACTATGTCTATTTAAATGTTCATGATACTGGAATTCAGACGCCTCTTTATGGACCTTGTTCAGAACAACATTGCTGTATAAGCAATCTCAGGAACGCCATGTTGTTACTCCTATGTGATCTTCTGCGACAGATATCGCAAATAAACGAGAAACTGCCCGACATAGAATTGCGGAAAGATATTAGAATGCATCAGAAAATAAAAACCCAGCTTTGTTTTTGTTTTTTTGTTTTTTCAAATACGGATCAGAGATTCGTAACATTTATATGCAAAAGACGTACCGTATGTATAAACAGACGGATATATCCTCTAAGTTAACTTGCATACCTAACGGCTGCGTCACGTTGAAACACGTAGGAAGCAACGTTGGGCGTAGTTTGTACCTAGATGGATGACCGCTTGGGAATAACAGGTTGGATGTACGAGCGGTGTAATGGATAATGACTCAGAATTGTTAATCAGAGAACTGAGTTCGAATTCTAGTTGGATTCGGTACATTCACTTATGAGAAAATACCCCTAGGAAAGTTATGAATCCACCTTTTTTCACCCTGCTATAGGTTAATTAGTAAAACATGTATCAGTAAATCATTATTATCTTAAAAAAAAAAACTTATAATCTATAAATATTTTCTGGTTTTAAATAATCTACAAAAGGTTAATAAGCTGTAAAAAATGAATGAATAAATATTAGTTTGCATATATTTCTATCAGTATTTGAATGGTTTCTAAGTGTCTATTGCCTATTGCTTTCTTTCCAATTTTGCCAGTGTTTACGTGGCCTTATAAGCAATTAGTTATTTTTCATCCTATAACTTCTCTCCAACAGACGATAAAAGCCTGTCGCAAAAAATTCTGATGAGCTACATTCCTGAATTCCACAAGCTAAACTCGCCATACCATTTTTTTTTTATCCGTGACCTATAGGGTTGTATTGGCACCACATGTACTGTTGTCGCAGTAGTGTTTCTTGGGCATGATAGCCTGAGAGAACCCAAAACTTCACCAGGTCGATTCTGAATTCAGAATTTTTCCTTCTCCTAAACCGGTTGCTACCTAAGACTATAGAACCCGGTCTGCGCTTGTATTTACACATAGCTAGTTGGGGTGTGGGTAGAAGAGGATTAAAACCTTTCAAAACAGTATTAGTGCATAAGTGAATGTAATGGATCCAACTGGAATTCGAACTCGGCTTTCCGACTTCTCATTCCGAGCCGCTATCCATTACCCACCATGCCTCCCACAAATGCCATATACAAATGGATAAACCGTCCACATTCCTTTCGTAATCCGTTAGTAAGAAGCAATATCTATTCTTGCGGCTTCTTTGAAATAATCGTTACGTTATGGAACAGATTACTGCGAGGATACTTTCTCAAACACTCGAATCTAAATCTTTTTAGTTTAGATCATCCGTTACCTATAGTGTATATGCTCATAATCTTCATTGACTTCCTCATTCTCCCTCCGACATCTATACAACTACCTCATTTAGTAACCATCCACCTTGAGTGGCTCTTGGGCCTTGTATAAGATGAACATTTACTTAAACAATAATTAATTAATTAATAATTTTAAATATTTTACCCAAATCGATAAAACATATAAAAATACCCAAAATAACAATTTAAAAATATTTTTTTCAAATAAAATGATAAAAAGTAAACCATTAGTTGCAAATCTAAAATAATATGCTAGCTCTTATTTAATCATAAATCCAAATGTAGATTGTAAAATCTTACTGCGCCAGTCTTTCGAGTGGCTCAACCCTGTTTGTTTGAAAATCAATGAAACTGGTGTTTTTTTTTGCCATTGCTTGATTACATCGACATCTAGTTTTTTTGTTTTGTTTTTTTTTTGTTTTTTTTTGGAGAAACACCAAAATCCCTCCACCACCGAGTAAACACACGTACGGTTGCGCTTGAAATCCAAAAGAAAGCAATATTAGTTTAGTCTTAAATCGAGCAATGATGGAAATGCGAGCAGTACGTTGTATCATGCTTCCTACTGAGTCGAGCCTGAATACTTGTCTTCCTTGCAAAATCAGTGTTCGATATCTTGGCCTTTTACCCTGTTTCGAACGCCGATCTTTATAACCAACAGGAAATGCATAATTGCTTCAGTCGCCGAGCTGACTCCGCTGCGTTCGTAAATGTGGAGAAATGGGTAATTTAGGAACTGCTCAAAGCTATAGCTTTCTGATAAGGCTAATAATTGTTATTGTTATTTGAGATGTTATGCTGTTGAGTAACGCAATCCTTAAGCGATTGCTGACCGAATATGGGTTGATTATTGGCTTCAGAATGGTAATAATTATAATGCTCCTGGTTAAAGCCGGACCGCTTTACAGCCAATAATATGACCACTTTTAACGGTAGATAAAGATGAAAGAAATTCTACAACGAGGATTAGGGGAATACAAATTTCACTTGATGATGTCGGCCGTCTTATGGTTTATGAGAAGCTTTGGCTGCCGGTGAAGAAGCATAATGGTAATGGCGAGAGCGGGAGTAATTGAAATAGACAGTGATCATTGAAGAATTATAAACGGTAACTAAAGTCGAATCTATCGCGTATACTCGATTATAAGTCGACTTTTCAAAGCAAAAGCGAAGTAGTCTCTAGTGAGTAACGGGATCTTACACAATGAACAAAAGATATATGTAGCAAATAGTAATTATGACGCAAAACTATGATAATGCTGTTTGTTTGATTTTGTTTAGCGGCATATCAACACTTCTATGGGTTATTTAATGCCGAAATGTAAATACTTTGAACACAATCTTAGGGCTTCAGCTAAATATATTTTGAACGACTACAGATAAAATGTTTTGTTGGTAGTTTTACTATAAAATGTATTGATGGTAATTCTACAATAAAATGTATTTCTGCCCATTTTGCTTTAAAAATATATTGTTTCACATTTTACTATAAATATGTATTGTTGATTATTTTTTTATATTAAAGTATATTTTATACTTTATAGTGTTTTTTTTTTGTTTTTGTTTTTTTTGGAGGTTCACTATTTAGCCATAGCTGAGACACTAACAGGTGCTACCACGCTGTGCGAAGTTGGACATAGGAACAACAGCAATTAAAAGCTGATTCCTTGCTACACAAAACCTTCAATCTCTCACTCGGGGGTCTGACTGCCAAATATACTTTATCACTATACCCAGGACTGAGATAAAAGATAAAATGAACAATTAATAACTACAAGACAGCATGGATGGTTGCCAGCAAACGAATCAGCCCAAACTGTATGTTACCTTAGGCTTCCTAAAATTATTTATGTTACAGATTAGTAACAGTCATTCTTTGATAAGTTAATTTGTCAAGATATTTATTTAAATAATAACTAAACTCCATTAGAAGAAAATACTTGGCTCATAACTCTATTAAAATTAGCAAAAGAGCGAAAGATTTATTCCAGAAATTAAACAAAGTATTTTATTAAGAACAAAGAAAACATTGCTGATGTAATATGCAATCTGTTGACCAAAAAGTTTGTTCGTTTATTACATAGAAATATACTTAATAAAAGAAACGAACATTTTAGCCAAGCCAATTTATAGCAGTGAATGGCGGACAATATTCTCAATGTTGAAGACGAGATCTGAAGCATCAGAGATATGACGAATGTTGAGAATACCAGGGACTGTATATGTGATCAATGAAGAAGTTTTAAGGAAAATTGGTAATACAAGAACACTTATATTTGCAACTAGAAATGGATACCTGAGATTTCTGTAACCGCATAATGATTGAATTCGATTGTTTTGTTTTTTACGGCTTATCAACCTTTTGCAGGTTATTTAAGACATTTTTTAAGACTCTTTAGGGCTAATAATAATTTTCTGACACAAGTTTTACTAATTAATCCATAGATGGAGAAGAGGGGAATTCATACATTTGCCAATGATATTTGCTCGTATAATGACCTCGACGAGAACTGAGGAATTGGAACTCGATTCTCCAATGTCCAAATCCCAGCCGTTATCGATGACACCATCTGTACATCCAAGTTTGTAGTACATGGTCTTTGCCAGCGGTTATCCTTCTATGTACTGACCAGCCACGACGTTGTTTAAGTTAATCGTACGAGAACCGATAACACATAATGGCCAGGTGAATTTAACATTAATAGGCCATAAACGAAACCTAGACAATCAGAGTGCGGGGACAGCGATGTTTACCGGGTTTTTGTGAATGAATGGCAGATTGATGAGAAAATGGGATGGAAAAGAGTTAAATGTTAATTTGGGCAACAGAAGATGGGAAGTTGTGGAGGATCATTAACGCTGAAGAAATTCAGAAGCAATGAAATAGAATTCAATCATTATTTATATCATTAACACGCGGAATATTGTCAGAGTCTTTGTTCCTGTTATCATAAGGCCTACCCGGTCTTCATCAGATATATATTGATCGGGTTAGCTTCAGAGAATTTTGACTCGAAATCTTTATTTAATCGACGAGGTTCTTGTCCCACAAAGCATACTTAGGGATATGTCTATTACTTTTTGATCACTGGGCCAAGCAGTAGAAATGAGGCGAGCAATAACATAACAGTACTAAATAATTCTAGATTTTCTATCCTACATATTCCTATAATATTTAAATCTTATACCTCGACCATTTACACACTTACAACAGTCTCATTCAGTAACCCTCTAACTTGTGTGGCTCTGGGGCCTTGTATTGAAAAATATTGAGGAAGCTGAGTTCAAATTCCAGTTGAGTTTTACGTGCTAATTCCATTGGGAAAGGTATGAACCCATTTCTTCCCCCACAAACCATGGGTAAATAACAGGACTCGTTCGGACCTATTGCTTTAGAGAAGGTCAGCTCTAGTGTTACGGACCGAGGGTAACCCACATATATTCCGTGGCTTCTGTTGTCGGTAAAGAGCTTGGAAAGGAGATGATCACGAGGAAGAAGAATCAAAGTCTGTTGATTGACCTTGGACAGGAGATGATCTGAGAAGAAGAATCAAAGTCTGTTGACTGAGCTTGGAAAGGAGATGATCACGAGGAAGAAGAGATCAAAGTCTGTTGATTGAGCTTGGAAAGGAGATGATCACGAGGAAGAAGAATCAAAGTCTGTTGAAAAGGAGATGAGCTTGGAAGAAGAATCAAAGTCTGATCACGAGAAAGAAGAATCAAAGTCTGTTGATTGAGCTTGGAAAGGAGATGATCACGAAGAAGAATCAAAGTCTGTTGATTGAGCTTGGAAAGGAGATGATCACGTGGAAGAAGAATCAAAGTCTGTTGATTGAGCTTGGAAAGGAGATGATCACGTAAAAGAAGAATCAAAGTCTGTTGATTGAGCTTGGAAGGAGATGATCACGTGGAAGAAGAATCAAAAGTCTGTTGATTGAGCTTGGAAAAGAGATGATGATCCGCTTGGAAAAAATGTAAAGTCTGTTGACTGAGCTTGGAAGGAGATGATCACGAGGAAGAAGAATCAAAGTCTGTTGATTGAGCTTGGAAAGGAGATGATCACGAGGAAGAAGAATCAAATTCTATTGATTGAGCTTGGAAAGGAGATGATCACGAGGAAGAAGAATCAAAGTCTGTTGATTGGAGCGGGAAGCTTGGAAAAGGAGATGATCAGATGATCACGAAAGAAGAATCAAGTCTGTTGACTGAGCTTGGAAAGGAGATGATCACGGGAAGAAGAATCACAATCTGTTGATTGAGCTTGGAAAGGAGATGATCACGAGGAAGAAGAATCAAAGTCTGTTGATTGAGCTTGGAAAGGAGATGATCACGAGGAAGAAGAATCAAAGTCTGTTGATTGAGCTTGGAAAGGAGATGATCACGAGGAAGAAGAATCAAAGTCTGTTGACTGAGCTTGGAAAGGAGATGATCACGAAGAAGAATCAAAGTCTGTTGACTGAGCTTGGAAAGAGATGATCACGAAGAAGAATCAAAGTCTGTTGGATTGAAGCTTGGAAAGGAGATGATCACGAGGAAGAAGAATCAAAGTCTGTTGACTGGAGCTTGGAAAGGAGATGATCACGGGAAGAAGAATCAAAGTCTGTTGATTGAGCTTGGAAAGCTGATCACGAGGAAGAAGAATCAAAGTCTGTTGATTGGAAAACTTGGAGAGATGATCACGAGGAAGAAGAATCAAAGTCTGTTGATTGAGCTTGGAAAGGAGATGATCACGAGGAAGAAGAATCAAAGTCTGTTGATTGAGCTTGGAAAAGAGATGATCACGAGGAAGAAGTCTGTTGAATCAAAGTCTGTTGATTGAGCTTGGAAAGGAGATGATCACGAGAAGAAGAATCAAAGTCTGTTGATTGAGATTGGAAAGAGATGATCACGAGGAAGAAGAATCTTGGAAATGGAAAAGGAGATGATCACGAGGAAGAAGAATCAAAGTCTGTTGACTGAGCTTGGAAAGGAGATGATCGATCAAAGTCTGTTGATTGAGATTGGAAGAATCACGAGGAAGAAGAATCTCTGTTGATTGAGCTTGGAAAGGAGATGATCACGAGGAAGAAGAATCAAAGTCTGTTGATTGAGCTTGGAAAGGAGATGATCACGAGGAAGAAGAATCAAAGTCTGTTGACTGAGCTTGGAAAGGAGATGATCACGAGGAAGAAGAATCAAAGTCTATTGATTGAGCTTGGAAAGGAGATGATCACGAGGAAGAAGAATCAAAGTCTGTTGATTGAGCTTGGAAAGGAGATGATCACGAGGAAGAAGAATCAAAGTCTGTTGACTGAGCTTGGAAAGGAGATGATCACGATCAAAGTCTGTTGACTGAGGAAAAGGATGATCACGAGGAAGAATCAAAAGTCTGTTGATTGAGCTTGGAAGGAGATGATCACGAGGAAGAAGAATCAAAGAAGAATCTGTTGACTTAGCTTGGAAAGGAGATGATCACGAGGAAGAAGAATCAAAGTCTGTTGATTGAGCTTGGAAAGGAGATGATCACGAGGAAGAATCAAAGTCTGTTGACTTAGCTTGGAAAGGAGATGATCACGAGGAAGAAGAATCAAAGTCTGTTGATTGAGCTTGGAAAGGAGATGATCACGAGGAAGAAGAATCAAAGTCTGTTGACTGAGCTTGGAAAAAGAGATGATCACGAGGAAGAAGAATCAAAGTCTGTTGATTGAGCTTGGAAAGGAGATGATCACGGGAAGAAGAATCAAAGTCTGTTGATTGAGCTTGGAAAAGGAGATGATCAAGTCGTTGGATTGAAAAGAATGAGAATCAAAATCTGTTGATTGAGCTTGGAAAGGAGATGATCACGAGGAAGAAGAATCAACAGTCTGTTGACTGAGCTTGGAAAGGAGATGATCCACGAGGAAGAAGAATCAAAAGAAGAATGTTGATTGAGCTTGGAAAGGATGATCACGAGGAAGAAAGAATCAAAGTCTTGATTTGAAAGAGATTGAGGAAGAAGAATCTTGGAAAAGAGAGATGATCACGAGGAAGAAGAATCAAAGTCTGTTGACTGAGCTTTGAATCACGAGGAAGAAGAATCAAAGTCTGATTGAGCTTGGAAAGGAGATGATCACGAGGAAGAAGAATGAGCAAAGGAGATGTTGGAAGAAGAATCAAAGTCTGTTGACTGGAGCTTGGAAGGAGATGATCACGGAAGAAGAATCAAAGTCTGTTGACTGAGCTTGGAAAGAGATGATCAAAGAAGAATCAAAGTTGGTTGAGCTTGGAAAGGAGATGATCACGAGGAAGAAGAATCAAAGTCTGTTGATTGAGCTTGGAAAAGGAGATGATCACGAGGAAGAAGAATCAAAGTCTGTTGATTGAGCTTGGAAAGAGATGACCCGAGGAAGAAGAATCAAAGTCTGTTGATTGAGCTTGGAAAGAGAGAAGAATCAAAGTCGTTGATTTAGGAAGAATGATCACGAATCAAAGTCTGTTGATTGAGCTTGGAAAGGAGATGATCAGGAAGAAGAATCAAAAGTCTGTTGATTGAGCTTGGAAAAGGAGATGATCAAGAAGAATCGATTGAGGAAGAAGAATCAAAGTCTGTTGATTGAGCTTGGAAAAGGAGATGACGAGGAAGAAGAATCAAAGTCTGTTGATTGAGCCCAGAAAGGAGATGATCCACGAGGAAGAAGAATCAAAGTCTGTTGATTGAGCTTGGAAAGGAGATGATCACGAGGAAGAAGAATCAAAGTCTGTTGATTGAGCTTGGAAAGGAGATGATCACGAGGGAAGAAGAATCAAAGTCTGTTGATTGAGCTTGGAAAGGAGATGATCACGAGGAAGAAGAATCAAAGTCTGTTGATTGAGCTTGGAAAGGAGATGATCACGTGGAAGAAGAATCAAAAGAAGAATCTGTTGATTGAGCTTGGAAGGAGATGATCACGAGGAAGAAGAATCAAAGTCTGTTGATTGAGCTTGGAAAGGAGATGATCACGAGGAAGAAGAATCAAAGTCTGTTGACTGAGCTTGGAAAGGAGATGATCACGAGGAAGAAGAATCAAAGTCTGTTGACTGAGCTTGGGATGATGAGGAAGAAGAATCAAAGTCTGAGGAAGAAAGAATCTGATCTCTTTGACTGAAGCTTGAGATGATCACGAGGAAAGGATGATTAGCTTGGAAAGGAAATGAATCAAAAGAAGAATCCTGTTGATTGAGCTTGGAAAAGGATCACGAGGAAGAAGAATCAAAGTCTGTTGACTGAAGCTTGGAAAGGAGATGATCACGAGGAAGAAGAATCAGAGCTTGGAAAGGAGATGATCATTGAAGGAAGAATCAAAGTCTGTTGATTGAGCTTGGAAAGGAGATGATCACGAGGGGAAGAATCAAAGTCTGTTGATTTAGCTTGGAAAAAGGAGATGATCACGGGAAGAAGAATCAAAGTCTGTTGATTGAGCTTGTTGAAAGGAGATGATCACGAGGAAGAAGAATCAAAGTCTGTTGATTGAGCTTGGAAAGGAGATGATCACGGAGGAAGAAAGAATCAAAGTCTGTTGATTGAGCTTGGAAATGAGGGAAGATGATCACGAGCTTGGAAAGGAGAATCAAAGTCTGTTGATTGAGCTTGGAAAGGAGATGATCACGAGGAAGAAGAATCAAAGTCTGTTGATTGGAAAGCTTGGAAAGGAGATGATCACGAGGAAGAAGAATCAAAGTCTGTTGACTTGAAAGCTTCTGTTGATTGAGATTTGGAAAGGATGATCACGAGGAAGAAGGAATCAAAGTCTGTTGATTGAGCTTGGAAAGGAGATGATCCACGAGGAAGAAGAATCAAAGTCTGTTGACTGAGCTTGGAAAGGAGATGATCACGAGGAAGAAGAATCAAAGTCTGTTGACTGAGCTTGGAAAAGGAGATGATCACGAAGGAAGAAGAATCAAAGTCTGTTGATTGAGCTTGGAAAGGAGATGATCACGGGAAGAAGAATCAAAAGTCTGTTGATTGAGCTTGGAAAGGAGATGATCACGAGGAAGAAGAATCAAAGTCTGTTGATTGAGCTTGGAAAGGAGATGATCACGAGGAAGAAGAATCAAAAAGTCTATTGATTGAGCTTGGAAAGGAGATGATCACTTGAGGAAGAAGAATCAAAGTCTGTTGATTGAGCTTGGAAAGGAGAGATGATCACGAGGAAGAAGAATCAAAGTCTGTTGATTGAGAAAGGAGATGATCACGAGGAAGAAGAATCAAAGTCTGTTGATTGAGCTTGAAGGAGATGATCACGAGGAAGAAGAATCTATCTGTTGATTGAGCTTGGAAGGAGATGATCACGAGGAAGAAGAATCAAAAGTCTGTTGATTGAGCTTGGAAAGGAGATGATCGAGGAAGTAGGAATCAAAGTCTGTTGATTGAGCAGGAAAGGAGATGATCAAAAGAAGAATCAAAGTTTGATTGAGCTTGGAAAGGAGATGATCACGAGGAAGAAGAATCAAGTCTGTTGATTGAGCTTGGAAAAGGAGATGATCACGAGGAAGAAGAATCAAAGTCTGTGAGCTTGGAAAGAGAGATGATCACGAGGAAGAAGAATCAAAGTCTGTTGATTGAGCTTGGAAAAGGAGATGATCACGAGGAAGAAGAATCAAAGTCTGTTGATTGAGCTTGGAAAGGAGATGATCACGTCGAACCAAAGGTTGATTGAGCTGGTGCTGAGAGGGAATCAAAAAGAATCTCTGTTGGACTGAGCTTGGAATCACGAGGAAGAAGATCTCTGTTGACGAGGAAGGAGATGAAGGAAGAAGAATCACAGTCTGTTGATTGAGCTTGGAAAGGAGATGATCACGAGGAAGAAGAATCAAAAGTCTTGATTGAGCTTGGAAGAGATGATCACGAGGAAGAAGAATCAAAGTCATTGAGCTGGAAAGGAGATGATCGCGAGGAAGAAGAATCAAAGTCTGACTGAAAGGAGATGATCACGAGGAAGAAGAATCAAAGTCTGTTGATTGAGCTTGGAAAGGAGATGATCATTGAGATGAAGAATCACGTGGAAGAAGAATCAAAAGAAGAATCTGTTGATTGAGCTTGGAAAGGAGATGATCACGTTGATTGAGGAAGAAGAATCAAAGTCTGTTGATTGAGCTTGGAAAGGAGATGATCACGAGGAAGAAGAATCAAAGTCTGTTGACTTGGAAAGGAGATGATCACGAGGAAGAAGAATCACAGTCTGTTGATTGATTGATGATCACGAGGAAGAAGAATCAAAGTCTGTTGATTGAGCTTGGAAAGAGATGATCACGAGGAAGAAGAATCAAAGTCTGTTGACTGAGCTTGGAAAGGAGATGATCACGAGGAAGAAGAATCAAAGTCTGTTGATTGAGCTTGGAAGGAGATGATCACGAGGAAGAAGAATCAAAGTCTGTTGGATTGAGCTTGGAAAGCAGATGAGGAAGAAGAATCAAAGTCTGTTGATTGAGCTTGGAAAAGGAGATGATCAAAAGAAGAATCAAAGTCTGTTGATTGAGCTTGGAAGATGAGAAGAAGAATGATCAAAGAGATGAAGAAGAAGAATCAAAGTCTGTTGATTGAGCTTGGAAAGGAGATGATCACGAGGAAGAAGAAATCACAGTCTGTTGATTGAGCTTGAAAGGAGATGATCACGAGGAAGAAGAATCAAAGTCTGTTGATTGAGCTTAGAAAGGAGATGATCACGAGGAAGAAGAATCAAAGTCTGTTGATTGAAAGCTTGGAAAGGAGATGATCACGAGGAAGAAGAATCAAAGTCTGTTGATTGAGCTTGGAAAAGGAGATGATCACGAGAAGAAGAATCAAAGTCTGTTGACTGAGCTTGGAAAGGAGATGATCACGAGGAAGAAGAATCAAAGTCTGTTGATTGAGCTTGAAAGGAGATGATCACGAGGAAGAAGAATCAAAGTCTGACTGAGCTTGAAAGGAGATGATCACGAGGAAGAAGAATCAAAGTCTGTTGATTGAGCTTGGAAAAGGAGATGATCACGAGGAAGAAGAATCAAAGTCTGTTGATTGAGCTTGAAAGGAGATGATCACGAGGAAGAAGAATCAAAGTCTGATTGAGCTTGGAAAAGGAGATGATCACGAGGAAGAAGAATCAAAGAATCAAGGAAGAAGAATCTGTTGATTGAGCTTGGAAAGGAATCAAAGTCTGTTGATGATCCACGAGGAAGAAGAATCAAAGTCTGGTGACTGAGGAGAGATTGGAAAAATCAAAGGAGATGATCACGAGGAAGAAGAATCAAAGTCTGTTGATTGAGCTTGGAAAGGAGATGATCAAGAGGAAGAAGAGATGATCAAAAGTCTGTTGATTGAGCTTGGAAGGAGATGATCACGATGAAGAAGAATCAAAAGTCTGTTGACTGAGCTTGGAAAAAGGAAGATGATCAAAGTCGTGATTGAAGAAGAAATCAAAAAAGAATCTGTTGATTGAGCTTGGAAAGGAGATGATCACGTTGATTGGAAGAAGATGATCAATCAAAGTCTGTTGATTGAGCTTGGAAAGGAGATGATCATGAGGAAGAAGAATCAAAAGTCTGTTGATTGAGCTTGGAAAGGAGATGATCACGAGGAAGAAAAGAAATCAAAGTCCTGTTGATTGAGCTTGGAAAGGAGATGATCACGAGGAAGAAGAATCAAAAGTCTGTTGATTGAGCTTGGAAAGGAGATGATCACGAGGAAGAAGAATCAATTGAGCTTGAAAGAGATGATCCTGTTGATTGAGCTTGGAAAGGAGATGATCACGAGGAAGAAGAATCAAAGTCTGTTGATTGAGCTTGGAAAGGAGATGATCACGAGGAAGAAGAATCCAAAGTCTCGTTGATTGAGCTTGGAAAGGAGATGATCACGAGGAAGAAGAAACAAAGTCTGAGGAAAGAAGATGATCACGAAAGAAGAATCAAAGTCTGATTGAGCTTGGAAAGGAGATGATCACGAGGAAGAAGAATCAAGTCTGTTGATTGAGCTGGAAAGGAGATGATCACGAGGAAGAAGAATCAAAGTCTGTTGATTGAGCTTGGAAAGGAGATGATGAGGAAGAAAAATCAAAGTCTGTTGGATTGAAGCTTGGAAAGAGATGATCACGAGGAAGAAGAATCACAAATCTGTTGATTGAGATTGGAAAGGAGATGATGACGGAGGAAGAAGAATCAAAGTCTGTTGATTGAGCTTGGAAAGAGATGATCACGGAAGAAGAATCAAAGTCTGTTGATTGAGGAAAGAAGAATCACGAGGAAGAAGAATCAAAGTCTGCTGACTGAGCTTGGAAAAGGAGATGATCACGAGGAAGAAGAACTAAAGTCTGTTGACTGAGCTTTGGAAAGGAGATGATCACGAGGAAGAAGAATCAAAGTCTGTTGATTGAGCTGGAAAGGAGATGATCACGAGGAAGAAGAATCAAAAGTCTGTTGACGAGCTTGAAAGAAGAGGAAGAAGAATCAAAGTCTGTTGATTGAGCTTGAAAGGAAAGGAGATGAGATGAGCTGGAAAGGAGATGACTACGAGGAAGAAGAACACTGAGCTTGGAAAGGAGAGATGATCACGAGGAAGAAGAATCAAAGAAGCTGGAAAAAGGAATCAAGGAAGAAGAATCAAAGACTGTTGACTGAGCTTGGAAAGGATGATGAAGAAGAATCAAAGTTCGTTGATCAGAAAGGAAGAAGAAAGAAGAATCAAAGTCTGTTGATTGAGCTTGGAAAGGAGATGATCACGAGGAAGAAGAATCAAAGTCTGTTGATTGAGCTTGGAAAGGAGATGATCACGAAAAGGAGATGATTGGAAAGGAGATGACACGAGGAAGAACAAAGCCCGTTGAGAAAAGGAGAGAATCAAAGTCTGTTGACTGAGCTTGGAAAGGAGATGATCACGAGGAAGAAGAATCAAAGTCTGCTGAGAGCTCACGAGGAAGAAGAACTATTGATTGAGCTTGGAAAGGAGATGATCACGAGGAAGAAGAATCAAAGTCTGTTGATTGAGCTTGGAAAGGAGATGATCACGAGGAAGAAGAAGTCTGTCTGTTGAGGAGATGATCTCAAAGTCTGGTTGGAAGGAGAGATGATCACGAGGAAGAAGAATCAAAGTCTTTTGATTGACTTGAAAGGAGCTTGGAAAAGAATCAAGTCTGTTGATTGATGATCACGAGGAAGAAGAATCAAAGTCTGTTGATTGAGCTTGGAAAAGGAGATGATCACGAGGAAGAAGAATCAAAGTCTGTTGATTGAGCTTGGAAAAAGATGATCACGAGTTGAAGAAGAATGATCAAAAGAAGAATCTGTTGATTGAGCTTGGAGGAGATGATCAAGAGGAAGAAGGAGATGATCACGAGGAAGAAGAATCAAAGTCTGTTGACTGAGCTTGAAAGAAAGAGAGATGTCTGTTGATCTTGGAAAGGAGATGATCAAGAGGAAGAAGAATCAAAGTCTGTTGATTGAGCTTGGAAAGGAGATGATCACGAGGAAGAAGAAGTCTGTTGACTGAGTCTGATCACGAGTGGGAGCTTGGAAAAGAGATGATCACGAGGAAGAAGAATCAAAGTCTGTTGATTGAGCTTGGAAAGGAGATGATCACGAGGAAGAAGAATCAAAGTCTGTTGATTGAGCTTGGAAGGAGATGATCACGAGGAAGAAGAATCAAAGTCTGCTGATTGAGCTTGGAAAAAGATGATCACGAGAAGAAGAATCAAAGTCTGTTGACTGAGCTTGGAAAGGAGATGATCACGAGAAGAAGAATCAAGTCTGTTGACTGAGCTTGGAAAGGAGATGACGATGAAGAAGAATCAAAGTCTGTTGGACTGAGAAAGGAGATGATCACGAAAGAATCAAAGTCTGTTGACTGGAGCTTGGAAAGGAGATGATCCACGAGGAAGAAGAATCAAAGTCTGTTGATTGAGCTTGGAAAGGAGATGATCCGAGGAAGAAGGAATCAAAGTCTGTTGATTGAGGCTTGGAAAGATGATCACGAGGGGAAGAAGAATCAAAGTCTGTTGATTGAGCTTGGAAAGGAGATGATCACGAGGAAGAAGAATCAAAGTCTGTTGATTGAGCTTGAGAAAGGAGATGATCACGAGGAAGAAGAATCACAGTCTGTTGATTGAGCTTGGAAAGGATGATCACGAGGAAGAAGAATCAAAGTCTGTTGATTGAGCTTGAAATGGGGTGATCCACGAGGAAAGAAGAAATCAAAGTCCGTTGATTGAGCTGAAAGGAGATGATCCACGAGAAAAGAATCAAAGTCTGCTGATTGAGCTTGGAAGGAGATGATCACGAGGAAGAAGAATCAAAGTCTGTTGATTGAGCTTGGGAAGGAGATGATCACGAGGAAGAAGAATCAAAGTCTGTTGATTGAGCTTGGAAAGGAGATGATGATCACGAGGAAGAAGGAATCAAAGTCTGATTGATTGGAGCTTGGAAAGGAGATGATCACGAGGAAGAAGAATCAAGAAGTCTGTTTGACTGGAGCTTGGAAAGGAGATGATCACGAGGAAGAAGAATCAAAGATCTGTTGACTGAGCTTGGAAGGAGATGATGACGAGGAAGAAGAATCAAAGTCTGCTGACTGAGCTTAAAAAGAGATGATCACGAGGAAGAAGAATCAAAGTTGATTGAGCTTGAAAGGAGATGATCGGAGGAAGAAGAATCAAAGTCTGTTGATTGAGCTTGGAAAGGAGATGATCACGAGGAAGAAGAATCAAAGAATCTGTTGATTGAGCTTGGAAAGGAGATGATCACGGAGAAGAAGAATCAAAGTCTGTTGACTGAGCTTGGAAAGGTGATGACTCCGAGGAAGAACGCAAAGTCTGTTGAAGCATGGAAAGGAGATGATCACGAGGAAGAAGAATCAAAGTCTGTTGACTGAACTTGAAAGGAGATGATCACGAGGAAGAAGAATCAAAGTCATTGACTGAGCTTGGAAAGGAGATGATCACGAGGAAGAAGAATCAAAGCTATTGATTGAGCTTGGAAAGGAGATGACTACGAGAAGAAGAATCAAAGTCATTGATTGAGCTTGGAAAGAGATGATCACGAGGAGAAGAATCAAAGAATCTGACTGAGCTTGGAAAGGAGATGATCACGAGAAGAAGAATCAAAGTCTGTTGACTGGAGCTTTGAAAGGAGATGATCACGAGGAAGAAGAATCAAAGTCTGTTGATTGAGCTTGGAAAGGAGATGATCACGGAAGAAGAATCAAAGTCTGTTGATTGAGCTTGGAAAGGAGGTGATCACGAGGAAGAATAATCAAAGTCTGTTGGATTGAGCTTGGAAAGGAGATGATCACGAGGAAAGAATCAAAGTCTGTTGACTTGAGCTTGGAAAGGAGATGATCACGAGGAAGAAGAATCAAAGTCTGGTTGGACTGAGCTTGGAAAGGAGATGATCACGAGAAGAAGAATCAAAGTCTGTTGATTGAGCTTGAAGCGAGATGATCAGGAAGAAGAATCAAAATCTGTTGATTGAGCTTGGAAAGGAGATGATCACGAGGAAGAAGAATCAAAGTCTGTTGATTGAGCTTGAAAGGAGATGATCACGAGGAAGAAGAATCAAAGTCTGTTGACTGGCTTGGAAAAAGGAGATGATCACGAGGAAAGAAGAATCAAAGTCTGTTGACTGAAAGCTTGGAAAGGAGATGATCACGAGGAAGAAGAATCAAAGTCCTGTTGATTGAGCTGGAAGGAAGATGAACACGAGAAGAAGAATCAAAGTCTGTTGATTGGAGCTTGGAAAAGGAGATGATCGAGGAAGAAGAATCAAAATCTGTTGATTGAGCTTAGAAAGGAGATGATCACGAGGAAGAAGAATCAAAGTCTATTGATTGGAGCTTGGAAAGGAGATGACGAGGAGAAGAATCAAAGTCTGTTGACTGAGCTTGGAAAGGAGATGATCACGAGGAAGAAGAAATCAAAGTCTGTTGACTGAGCTTGGAAAGGAGAGATGATCACGAGGAAAGAAAAAAGATCAAAGTCTGTTGACTGAAACTTGAAAGGAGATGATCACGAGGAAGAAGAATTAAAGTTCGTTGATTGAGCTGGAAAGGAGATGATCCACGAGGAAGAAGAATCAAAGTCTGTTGATTGAGCTTGGAAAGGAGATGACTACGAGGAAGAAGAATCAAAGTCTGTTGATTGAGCTTGGAAAGGAGATGATCCACAAGGAAGAAGAATCTGGTCATTGATTGAAAACTGGAAAGGAGATGATCAAGAGGAAGAAGAATCAAAGTCCTGATTGAGCTTGGAAAGATGATCATTGAGGAAGAAGAATCAAAGTCTGCTATTTACTGAGCTTGGAAAGGAGATGATCAAAGAAGAAGAGAATCAAAGTCTGTTGACTGAGCTTGGAAAAGAGATGATCACGAGGAAGAAAAATCAAAGTCTGTTGATTGAGCTTGAAAGGAGATGATCACGAGGAAGAAGAATCAAAGTCTGTTGACTGAGCTTTGGAAAGGAGATGATCACGAGAAGAAGAATCAAAGTCTGTTGACTGAGCTTGGAAAGGAGATGATCACGAGGAAGAAGAATCAAAGTCTGTTGATTGATTGGAAAGGATGATCGCGAGGAAGAAGAATAAAGTCTTGACTGAGCTGGGAAGGAGCTGATCACGAGAAGAAGAATCAAAGTCTGTTGATTGAGCTTGGAAAAGGAGATGATCACGAGGAAGAAGAAGAAAAAGTCTGTTGATTGAGGCTTGATGAAAACGAGGAGAAGAATCAAAAGCGATTGAGCTTGGAAAGGGAGAATCAAAAGAAGAATCTGTTGGATTGAGCTTGGAAAGGAGATGATCACGAGGAAGAAGAACAAAGTTCGTTGACTGGAGCTTGGAAAGGAGATGATCACAGGAAGAAGAATCAAAGTCTGTTGACTGAGCTTGGAAAGGAGATGATCAAAGAGGAAGAAGAATCAAAGTCTGTTGACTGAGCTTGGAAAGGAGATGCTCACGAGAAGAAGAATCAAAGTCTGTTGACTGGAGCTTGGAAAGGTGATGATGACGAGGAAGAAGAATCTGTTCGTTGACTGAGCTGGAAAGGAGATGATCAAGAGGAAGAAGAATCAAAGTCTGTTGATTGGAGCTTGGAAAGGAGATGATCACGAGAAAGAATCAATGTCCTGTTGATTGAGCTTGGAAAGGAGGATCCACGAGGAAAAAGAATCAAAGTCTGTTGGACTGAGCTTGGAAAGGAGATGATCACGAGAAGAAAATCAAAAGTCTGTTGATTGAGCTTGGAAAGGAGATCCACGAGGTAGAAGAATCAAAGTCTGTTGACTTAGCTTGGAAAGGAGATGATCACGACGAAGAAGAATCAAGTCTGTTCACTGAGCTTGGAAAGGAGATGATCAAGAAGAATCAAAGTCTGTTGATTGAGCTTGGAAAGGAGATGATCACGAGGAAGAAGATCAGAAGTCTATTGATTGAGCTTGGAAAGTAGATGATCACGAGGAAGAAGAATCAAAAGTCTGTTGATTGAGCTTGGAAAGATGATCACGAGGAAGAAGAATCACAGTCTGTTGATTGGAGCTTGGAAAAAAGATGATCAAGAGGAAGAAGAATCAAAGTCTGCTGATTGAGCTTGGAAAGGAGATGATCACGAGGAAGAAGAATCAAAGTCTGATTGAGCTTGGAAAGGAGATGATCACGAGGAAGAAGAATCAAAATCTGTTGATTGAGCTTGGAAAGGAGATGATCACGGGAAGAAGAATCAAGTCCTCGTTGATTGAGCTTTGGAAAGGAGATGATCACGAGGGGAATAGAAGAATCAAAAGTCTGTTGACTGAGCTTGGAAAGAGATGATCACGAGGAAGAAGAATCAAAGTCTGTTGACTGAGCTTGGAAAGGATGCTCACGGAAGAAGAATCGAGTCTGTTGGACACCGGAGCTTGAAAGGTGATGATGACGGAAGAAGAATCAAAGTCTGTTGACTGAGCTTGGAAGGAGATGATCACGAGGAAGAAGAATCAAAGTCTGTTGATTGAGCTTGGAAGGAAGATGATCAAGGAGAAGAAGAAGAATAAAGTCTGTTGATTAAGGCTTGGAAAGGAGATGATCACGAGAAAAAGAATCAAAGTCTGTTACTGAGCTTGGAAAGGAGAGATTGATCAGGAAGAAGAATCAAAGTCTATTGATTGAGCTTGGAATAGAGATGATCAAGAGAAGAAGAATCAAAGTCTGTTGACTGAGCTGGAAGGAGACGATCACGAGAAGAAGAATCAAAGTCTGTTGATTGAGCTTGAAAGGAGATGATCACGAGGAAGAAGAATCAAGTCAATTGACTGAGCCTGGAAAGTAGATGATCAAAGAGGAAGAAGAATCAAATTCTGTTGATTGAGCATGGAAAAGGAATGATCAAAGAGGAAGAAGAATCAGTTCGTTGATTGAGCTTGGAAAGGGATGATCAAAGAGGAGAAGAATCAAAGTCTGACTGGAGCTTGGAAAAAGGAGATGATCACGAGGAAGAAGAATCAAAGTCTGTTGACTGAGCTTGGAAAGGAGATGATCACGGGAGGGGAAGAAGAATCAAAGTCTGTTGACTGGAGCTTGGAAAGGAGATGATCACGAGGAAGAAGAATCAAAGTCTGTTAACTGAGCTTGGAAAGGAGATGATCACGAGGAAGAAGAATCAAGTCTGCTGACTGAGCTGGAAAGGATAGTGCGAGGAAGAAGAATCAAAGTCTGTTAGGGAGCTTGGAAAGGAGATGATCACGAGGAAGAATCAAAGTCTGCTGACTGAGCTTGGAAGGAGATGAAAGGGAAGAAGATCAAAGTCTGTTGATTGAGCTAAAAAGAATCAAAAGTCAAAGTCTGCTGACTGAGCTTGGAAAGGAGATGATCACGAGGAAGAAGAATCAAAGTCTGCTGATTTGAGCTTGGAAAGGAGATGATCACGAGGAAGAAGAATCAAAAGTCTGTTGATTGAGCTTGAAAGGAGATGATCTGAGGAAGAAGAATCAAAGTCTGTTGACTGAGCTTGGAAAGGAGATGAATACGAGGAAGAAGAATCAGTGTTGACTGAGCTTGGAAAGGAGATGATCACGAGGAAGAAGAATCAAAGTTCGTTGATTGAGCTTGGAAAGGAGATGATCACGAGGAAGAAGAATCAAAGTCTATTTGATTGAGCTTGGAAAGGATGATGATCAAGAAGAATCAAAGTTCGTTGAAGAAAGATGATCAAGGAAGAAGAATCAAAGTTGACTGAGCTTGGAAAGAGATGATCCACGAGGAAGAAGAATCAAAGTCTGTTGATTGAGCTTGGAAAGGAATGATCAAGAGGAAGACGAATCAAAGTCTGTTGAATTGAGCTTGGAAAGAAGAATCAAAGGATCTGAGCTTGGAAAGGAAAGAAGAAGAATCAAGATCTGTTGACTGTTTCTTGGAAGGAGATGATCACGAGGAAGAAGAATCAAAGTCTATTGGTGGAGCTTGGAAGGAGATGATCACGAGGAAGAAGAATCAAAGTCTGTTGATTGAGCTTGAAAGAAGGAGATGATCACGAGAAGAAGAATCAAAGTCTGTTGATTGGAGCTTGGAAAGGAGATGATCACGAGGAAGAAGAATCAAAGTCCTGTTGACTGAGCTTGGAAAGGAGACACTACGAGGAAGAAGAATCAAAGCCCGTTACTGAGCTTGGAAAAGGATGATGATCGAGGAAGAAGGATCTAAGTCTGTTGACTGAGCTTGGAAAGGAGATGATCACGAGGAAGAAGAATCAAAGTCTGTTGACTGAGCTTGGAAAGGAGATGACGAGGAAGAAGAATCAAAGTCTGTTGATTGAGCTTGGAAAGGAGATGATCAAGAAAGAAGAATCAAAAGTCTGTTGATTGAGCTTGGAAGGAGATGATCCACGAGAAAGAAGAAATCAGAATTGCTCTGAGTCTGGAAAGAGAATTGAGCTTGGAAAGGAAATGATCACGAGGAAGAAGAATCAAAGTCTGTTGACTGGAGCTTGGAAGGAGATGATCACGAGGAAGAAGAATCAAAGTAAAAAGTTGATTGAGCTTGGAAAGGAGATGATCACAGGAAAGAAGAATCAAAGTCTGTTGATTGAGCTTGGAAAGGAGATGATCAAGAGGAAGAATCAAAGTCTGTTGATTAGACTTGGAAAGGAGATGATCACGAGGAAGAAGAATCAAAGTCTGTTGATTGAGCTTGGAAAGGAGATGATCACGAGGAAGAAGAATCACAGTCTATTGAGCTTGGAAAGGAGTTGATCACGAAAGAAGAATCAAAAGTCTGTTGACTGAGCTTGGAAAGGAGAGAAGAAGGAAGAAGAATCAAAGTTGATTGAGCTTGAAAGGAGATGATCATGCGGAAGAAGATCAAAGTCTCGTTGATTGAGCTTGAAAGAGATGATCACGAGAAGAAGAATCACAGTCTGTTGATTGAGCTTGGAAAGGAGATGATCAAGGAAGAAAGAATCAAAGTCTGTTGATTTAGCTTGGAAAGGAGTGATCATGGAAAGAAGAATCAAGTTTGATTGGAAACTTGGTGGATAGACATCAGAGGAAAAGGAATCAAAGTCTGTTGACTGAGCTTGGAAAGGAGATGATCACGAGGAAGAAGAATCAAAGTCATTGACTGAGCTTGAAAGGAGATGATCACGAGGAAGAAAGAATCAAGTCTGTTGATTGAGCTTGGAAAGGAGATGATCACGAGAAAGAAGAATCAAAGTCTGCTGATTGAGCTTGGAAAAGGAAATTGATCACGAGGAAGAAGAATCAAAGTCTGTTGATTGAGCTTGGAAAGGAGATGATCAAAGAGGAAGAAATCAAGATCCTGTTGACTGAGCTTGGAAAGGAGATGATCACGAGGAAGAAGAATCAAAGTCTGTTGATTGTGCTTGGAAAGGAGAGATGATCACGAGGAAAGAAGAATCAAAGTCTATTGATTGAGCTTTGGAAGAGATGATCAGAGGAAGAAGAACAAAGTCTGTGATTGAGCTTGGAAAGGAGATATCCACGGGAAGAAGAATCAAAGTCATTGACTGGAAAGGAGATTGGAAAGAGAATGACACGAGCTAAAAGGAGATGAAAAAAGGAAGTCTAAGTTGATTGAGCTTGGAAAAGGAGATGATCACGAGGAAGAAAGAATCAAAGTCTATTGATTGAGCTTGGAAGGAGATGATCACGAGGAAGAAGAATCAAAGTCCTGTTGATTGAGCTTGGAAAGGAGATGATCACGAGGAAAGAAGAATCAAAGTCTGTTGATTGGAGTTTTGGAAAGGAGATGATCAAGGAAGAATCAAAGTCTGTTGATTGAGCTTGGAAAAGGAGATGATCGAGAAAGAAGAATCAAAGTCCTGTTGACTGAACTTGGAAAGGAGATGATCACGAGAAGAAGAATCAAAGTCTGTTGATTGGCAGAAAGGAGATGATCACGAGGAAGAAGAATAAAGTCTATTGATTGAGCTTGAAAGGAGATGATCACGAGGAAGAAGAATCAAAGTCAGTTGATTGAGCTTGGAAAGGAGATGATCCACGAGGAAGTAGAATCAGTATTTTGATTGGAGCTTGGAAAAGAGATGATCACGAGGAAGAAGAATCAAAGTCTGTTGATTGAGCTGGAAAAGGAGATGATCACGAGAAGAAGAATCAAAGTCTGCTGACAGTTTAAGTTGGAAAGGAGATGATCACGAAAGAAGAATAAAGATCTGTTGATTGAGCTTGAAAGGAGATGATCACGAGGAAGAATCACAGTCTGTTGATTGAGCTGAAAGGAGAACGAGGAAGAAGATGAAAGTCATTGAGCTGGAAAGGATGAGAGGAAGAAGAATCAAAGTCTGTTGATTGAGCTTGGAAAGGAGATGACTACGAAAGCAGAATCAAAAGTCTGTTGACTGGAGCTTGGAAAGGAGATGATCACGAGGAAGAAGAATCCAAGTCTGTTGATTGAGCTTGGAAAGGAGATGATCAAAGAGGAAGAAGAATCAAAGTCTGTTGGATTGAGCTTGGAAAGGAGATGATCTGAGGAAGAAGAATCAAAATCTGTTGATTGAGTTTGAAAAGAGATGACCACGAGGAAGAAAGTATCAAGAATCTGTTGACTGAGCTTGGAAAGGAGATGATCACGAGGAAGAAGAATCAAGTCTGTTGATTGAGCTTGGAAAAGGATGATCAAGAGGAAGAAGAATCAAAGTCTGCTGGGACTGAGCTTGGAAAGGAGATGATCCGAGAAAGAAGAATAAAGTCTGTTGACTTGGAAAAGAATGATCGAAAGGAGATTGATTGACGAAAGGAAGAAGAATCAAAAGTCTGTTGATTGAGCTTGGAAAGGAGATGATCCACGAGGAAGAAGAATCAAAGTCTGTTGAGCTTGAGAGATGATCACGAAAGAAGATGATCACTGAGGAAGAAGAATCAAAGTCTGTTGATTCTATTGGCTAGGCGGAAAGGAGATGATCACGAGGAAGAAGAATCAAAGAATCTGTTGACTGAGCTTGGAAAGGAGATGATCACGAGGAAGAAGAATCAAAGTCTGTTGACTGACTTGGAAAGGAGATGATCACGAGGAAGAAGAATCAAAGTCTGTTGATTGAGCTTGGAAAGAGATGATCACGGGAAGAAGAATCACAGTCTGTTGATTGAGCTTGGAAAGGAGATGATCACGAGAAGAAGAATCAAAAGTCCTGATTGGAGCTTGGAAAGGAAGATGATCACGAGAAGAAGAATCAAAGTCTGTTGACTGAGCTTGAAAAGAAATAGTCACGAGTGGTTAGAATCAAAGTCTGTTGACTGAGCTTGGAAAGGAGATGATCAAGAAGTCAAAAGTGTGTTGATTGAGCTTGGAAAGGAGATGATCAAGAGGAAGAAGAATCAAAGTCTGTTGATTGAGCTTGGAAAGGAGATGATCACGAGGAAGAAGAATCAAAGTCTGTTGACTGAGCTTGGAAAGGAGATGATCACGAGGAAGAAGAATCAAAGTCTGTTGACTGAGCTTGGAAAGGAGATGATCAAGAGGAAGAAGAATCAAAGTCTGTTGATTGAGCTTGGAAATGAGATGATCAAGAGGAAGAAGAATCAAAGTCTGTTGACTGAGCTTGGAAAGGAGACGATCAAGAGGAAGAAGAATCAAAGTCTTGTTGATTGAGCTTGGAAAAGGAGATGATCACGAGGAAGAAGAATCAAAGTCTGTTGACTGAGCTTGGAAAGGAGATGATCACGAGGAAGAAGAATCAAAGTCTGTTGATTGAGCTTGGAAAGGAGATGATCACGAGGAAGAAGAATCAAAGTCTGTTGACTGGAGCTTGGAAAGGATGATCACGAGGAAGAAGAATCAAAGTCTCATTGATTGAGCTTGGAAAAGGAGATGATCACGAGGAAGAAGAATCAAAAGTCTGTTGATTGAGCTTGGAAAAGGAGATGATGATCACGAGGATTGAGAAGAATCAAATCTGCTGATTGAGCTTGGAAAGGAAATGATCAAGAGGAAGAAGAATCAAAGTTGTTGATTGAGCTTGGAGAGGAGCTGATCACGAGGAAGAAGAATCAAAGTCTGTTGATTGAGCTTGGAAAGGAGATGATCAAGGAAGAAGAATCAAAGTCTGTTGATTGAGCTTGGAAAGGAGATGATCACGAGGAAGAAGAATCAAAGTCTGTTGACTGGTTTTGGAAAGGAGATGATCACGAGGAAGAAGAATCAAAGTCCTGTTGATTGAGCTTGGAAAGGAGATGATCAAAGGAAGAAGAATCAAAGTCTGTTGGATTGAGAGAGGAAAGGAGAATGATCAAGAGGAAGAAGAATCAAAAGTCTGTTGATTGAGCTTGGAAAGGAGATGATCAAGAGGAAGAAGAATCAAAGTCTGTTGATTGAGCTGGAAAGGAGATGATCGAGAAGAAGAATCAAGAATCTGTTGATTGAGCTTGAAAGGAGATGATCACGAGGAAGAAGAATCAAAGTCTGTTGACTGAGCTTGGAAAGGAGATGATCACGAGGAAGAAGAATCAAAGTCTGTTGATTGAGCATGGAAATGAGATGATCAAAGAGGAAGAAGAATCAAAGCCTGTTGATTGAGCTTGGAAAGGAGATGATCACGAGGAAGAAGAATCAAAGTCTGTTGATTGAGCTTGGAAAGGAGATGATGAGGAAGAAGATCAAAAGTCTATTGATTGAGCTTGGAAAGGAGATGATCACGAGGAAGAAGAATCAAAGTCTGTTGACTATTTTTGGAAAGGAGATGATCACGAGGAAGAAGAATCAAAGTCTGTTGATTGAGCTTGAAAGGAGATGATCAAGAGGAAGAAGAATCAAGAAGTCTGTTGACTGAGCTTGAAAGGAGATGATCACGAGGAAGAAGAATCAAAGTCTGTTGACTGAGCTTGGAAAAGGAGATGATCACGAGGAAGAAGAATCAAAGTCTGTTGATTGAGCTTGGAAAGGAGATGATCACGAGGAAGAAGAATCAAAGTCTGTTGACTGAGCTTGGAAAGGAGATGATCACGAGAAGAAGAATCAAAGTCTGTTGACTGAGCTTGGAAAGGAAATGATCACGAAAGAAGAATCAAAGTCTGTTGACGAGCTTGGAAAGAGAAGAATCAAAGTTCAAAGTCTGTTGATTGAGCTTGGAAAGTAGATGATCAAGAGGAAGAAGAATCAAAGTCTGTTGACTGAGCTTGGAAAGGAGATGATCACGAGGAAGAAGAATCAAAGTCTGTTGATTGAGCTTGGAAAGGAGATGATCAAGAGGAAGAAGAATCAAAGTCTGTTGATTGAGCTTGGAAAGGAGATGATCAAGAGGAAGAAGAATCAAAGTCTATTGATTGAGCTTGGAAAATGATGATCACGAAGAAGAATCAAAGTCTGTTGAGCTTGGAAAGGAGATGATCATGAGAAGAAGAAGAATCAAAGTTCTGTTGATTTGGAAGGAGATGATCAAGAGGAAGAAGAATCAAAGTCTGTTGATTGAGCTTGGAAAGGAGATGATCACGAGGAAGAAGAATCAAAGTCTGATTGAGCTTGAGCTTGGAAAAGGAGATGATCAGGAGGAAGAAGAATCAAAGTCTGTTGATTGAGCTTGAAAGGAGATGATCACGAGGAAGAAGAATCAAAGTCTGTTGATTGAGCTTGGAAAGGAGATGATCACGAGGAAGAAGAATCAAAGTCTGTTGATTGAGCTTTGAAAGGAGATGATCACGAGGAAGAAGAATCAAAGTCCTGTGATTGAGCTTGGAAAGGAGATGATCACGGAAGAAGAATCACAGTCTGTTGATTGAGCTTGGAAAGGAGATGATCAGAGGAAGAAGAATCAAGTCTGAGCTTGATTGAGCTTGGAAAAAAAGGAGATGATCACGAGGAAGAAGAAATCAAAGTCTGTTGACTGAGCTTTGGAAGGAGATGATCACGAGGAAGAAGAATCAAAGTCTGTTGACTTGAGCTTGGGAAAGGAGATGATCACGAGGAAGAAGAATCAAAGTCTGCTTGAGCTTGAGCTTGGAAAAAAGGAGATGATCACGTGAGGAAGAAAGAATCAAAGTCTGTTGACTGAGCATGGAAAGGAGAATCAAAGGAAGAAGAATCAAAGTCTGTTGATTGAGCTTGGAAGGAGATGATCAAGAGGAAGAAGAATCAAAGTCTGTTGACTTGAGCTTGGAGGATGATCACGAGGAAGAAAGAATCAAAGTCTATTGAACAGAATCTGGAAAGAAGAGATGATCACGAGGAAGAAGAATCTGTTGATTGAGCTTGGAAAGATGATGATCAAGAGGAAGAAGAATCAAGGAGAGAAGAATCCTCGGTTGACTGGAGCTTGGAAAAGGAGATGAGATGATCACGAGGAAGAAAGAATCAAAGTCTGTTGATTGAGCTTGGAAAGGATAGGATCAGGAGGAAGAAGAATCAAAGTCTGTTGATTGAGATTGGAAAGGAGATGATCACGAGGAGAAGAATCAAAGTCTGTTGACTGAAGCTTGGAAAGGAGATGATCAGGAAGAAGAATCAAAGTCTGATTGAGCTTGGGAAGGAGATGATCAAGAGGAAGAAGAATCAAAGTCTGCTGGATTGAGCTTGGAAAGAGATCACGAGGAAGAAGAATCAAAATCTGTTGACTGAGCAAAGGAGATGATCACGAGGAAAAGAATCAAATGTTGACTGAGCTTGGAAAGGATGATGATCACGAGGAAGAAGAATCAAAGTCTGTTGATTGAGCTTGGAAAGGAGATGATCACGAGGAAGAAGAATCAAAGTCTGTTGATTGAGCTTGGAAAAGAGATGATGAGGAAGAAGAATCAAAGAATCTATTGATTGAGCTTGGAAAGGAGATGATCAAGGGAAGAAGAATCAAAGTCTATTGATTGAGCTTGGAAGAGATGATCACGAGGAAGAAGAATCAAAGTCTGTTGATTGAGCTTGGAAAGGAGATGATCAAGAGGGAAGAAGAATCAAAGTCTGTTGACTGAGCTTGGAAGGAGATGATCACGAGGAAGAGAATCAAAGTCTCGTTGACTGAGCTTGGAAAGGAGATGATCAAGAGGAAGAAGAATCAAAGTCTGTTGATTGAAGCTTGGAAAGGAGATGATCAAGAGGAAGAAGAATCAAAGTCTGTTGATTGAGCTTGGAAAGGAGATGATCACGATGAAGAAGAATCAAAGTCTGTTGATTGAGACTTGGGAGATGTGATCACAGAAATGATCACGAGGAAAGGAGATGATCAAAGTCACAGTCTGTTGACTGAGCTTGGAAAGGAGATGATCACGAGGAAGAAGAATCAAAGTCTGTTGATTGAGCTTGGAAAGGAGATGATCACGAGGAAGAGCAGAATCAAAGTCTGTTGACTGAGCTTGGAAAGGAGATGATCACGAGGAAGAAGAATCACAGTCTGTTGACTGACTTGGAAGGAGATGATCACGAGGAAGAAGAATCAAAGTCTGTTGATTGAGCTTGGAAAGAGATGATCACGAGTAAGAAGAATCAAAGTCTGTTGGACTGAGCTTGGAAAGAGAGATGATCACGAGGAAGAAGAATCAAAGTCTGATGATTGAGCTTGGAAAGGAGATGATCAAGAGGAAGAAGAACTCAAAGAATCTGTTGACTGAGCTTGGAAAGGATGATCACGAGGAAGAAAGAATCAAAGTCTGTTGATTGAGCTTGGAAAGGAGATGATCAAAGAGAAGAAGAATCAAAGTCTATTTGACTGAACTTAGAAAGGAGACGATCCAGATGAAGAAGAATCAAAAGTCTGTTGATTGAACTTGGAAAAAGGAGATGATCAAGAGGAAGAAGAATCAAAGTCTGTTGACTGAGCTTGGAAAGGAGATGACTACGAGGAAGAAGAATCAAAGTCTGTTGACTGAGCTTGGAAAGGAGAAATCACGAAGATGAATCAAAGTCTGTTGACTGAGCAGAAATGAGATGATCACGAAAGGGCTGAAGAATCACAGTCTGTTGATTGAGCTTGGAAAGGAGATGATCAAGAGGAAGAAGAATCAAAGTCTGTTGATTGAGCTTGGAAAGGAGATGATCACGAGGAAGAAGAATCAAGTCTGATGACTGAGCTTGGAAAGGAGATGATCAAGTCTAGAAAGGATTGAGAAGGAAGAAGAATCAAAAGTCTATTGAAAAGTCAGAAGATTGATTGCTTGGACAGGAGATGATCACGAGGAAGAAGAAGAATCAAGTCTGTTATTTGGGCTTGGAAGGAGATGATCAAGAGGAAGGAAGAATCAAGTCTATTGATTGAAGCTTAGAAGGAGATGATCCACAGGAAGAAAGATCAAAGATCTGTTGGTGAGCTTGGAAAGGAGATGATCACGAGGAAGAAGGAATCAAGTCTGTTGATTGAGCTTGGAAAGGGATGATCACGAGGAAGAAGAATCCAATCTGTTGATTGAGCTTGGAAGAAATCAAAGAGATGATCACTTGGAAAGGAGAGGAAGAATCAAAGTCTGTTGACTGAGCTTGAGCACAGTTGGATTGAGCTTGGAAAGGAGATGATCACGAGAGAAAAAAGAATCAAAGTCTGTTGATTGAGCTTGAAGGAGATGATCACGAGGAAGAAGAATCAAAGTCTGTTGGCTGAGCTTGGAAAAGGAGATGATCAAGAGGAAGAAGAATCAAAAGTCTGTTGATTGAGCTTGGAAAGGAGATGATCACGAGGAAGAAGAATCAAAGTCTGTTGATTGAGCTTGGAAAGGAGATGATCAAGAGGAAGAAGAATCAAAAATCTGTTGGATTGGAAAGGAGATGATCACGGACAAGGGAGATGAAGAGATGATCACGAGGAAGAAGAATCAAAGTCTGTTGATTGAGCTTGGAAGGAGATGATCCAGGAAAGAAGAATCAAAGTCTGTTGATTGAGCTTGGAAAAGGAGATGATCACGAGGGAAGAAGAATCAAAGTCTGTTGATTGAGCTTGGAAGGAGATGATCACGAGGGAAGAAGAATCAAAGTCTGTTGACTGAGCTTGGAAGGAGATGATCACGATCACAGATTGAGCTTAAGAGGAAGAAGAATCAAAGTCTGTTGATTGAGATTGGAAAGGAGATGATCACGAGAGGAAGCTTGGAAAGGAATGATAAGTCTGTCGACCCGGTGATTGAGCTGATCAAAGGAAGAAGAATCAAAGAATCTATTGATTGAGCTTAGAAAGGAAGAAGAAGAAGAATCAAAGTCTGTTGACTTGGAAGCTTCACAGTCTGAAAGGAGGATGATCACGAGGAAGAAGAATCAAAGTCTGTTGGATTGAAACTTTGGAAAGGAGATGATCCGAGGAAGAAGAATCCAAAGTCTGTTGATTGAGGCTTGGAAGGAGATGATCGGATGACTACGATGGAAGAAGAAACTGTGTCTGTTGATTGAGTTTTGGTGTTGAGGATCATTGAGGAAGAAGGAATTCAAAGTTCGTTGACTGGAGCTTGGAAAGGAAAATGATCACGAGGAAGAAAGAATCAAAGTCTGTTGACTGAGCTGGAAAGGAGATGATCAATGAGGAAGAAGAACCAGTTTGTTGATTGAACTTGGAAAGCGAGATGATCACGAGAAGAAAGAATCAAAGTCTGTTGACTGAGCTTGGAAAGGAGACAGATCACGAGGAAGAAGAATCAAAGTCTCGTTGACGACTGAGCTTGGAAAGGAGATGACTACGAGGAAGAAGAATCAAGGAAGTCTGTTTGATTGAGCTTGGAAAAGGAGATGATCACGAGTAAGAAGAGTTCAAAGTCTGCTGACTGGAGCTGAAAGGAGATGACGTTGAGGGAAGAAGAATTCAAAGCTCCCCGAAGGATTGAGCTAAAAGGAGACATCAAGAGGAAGAAGAATCAAAGTCTGTTGGACTGAGCTGGAAAAGGAGATGATCATGAGGAAGCAAGAATCAAAGTCTGTTGATTGAGCTTGAAAGGAGATGATCACGAGGAAGAAGAATCAAAGATCTGTTGACGAGGAAGAAGAATCAAAGTCTGTTGATTGAGCTTGGAAAGGAGATGATCACGAGGAAGAAGAATCAAAGTCTGTTGACTGAGCTTGGAAAGGAGATGATCACGTGGAAGAAGAATCAAAGTCTGTTGGCTGGAGGCTTGGAAGGAGGATGATCAAGAGGAAGAAGAATCAAAGTCTGTTGGTTCAAACTGGAGGAGAGATGATCACGGGAGAAGAAGAATCAAAGTCTGTTATTGAGGCTTGGAAAGGAGATGATCTGGGAAGAAGAATCAAGAGTCTGTTGATTGGGCTTGGAAGGAGATGATCCACGAGAAAGAAGAATCAAAAGTCTGTTGATTGAGCTTGGAAGGAGATGATCACGAGGAAGAAGAATCAAAGTCTATTGAGCTGGGCTTGGAAAGGGAGAGATGATCACGAGGAAGAAGAATCAAGTCAGTCTGACTGGAAGGATGATCTGGGCTTGGAAAAAGGATGATCACGAGGAAGAAGAATCAAAAGTCTGTTGATTGAGCTTGGAAAGGAGATGATCAGGAGGAAGAGAATCAAAGTCTGTTGATTGAGCTTGGAAAGGAGATGATCAAAGGAAGAAAGAATCAAAGTCTGTTGACTGAGCTTGGAAAGGATCACGATGATCACGGAAAGGAAGGGAGCTTGGAAAGGGAACGAATTGAAGAGAGATCAAAGTCTGTTGATTGAGCTTGGAAAGGAGATGATCAAAGAGGAGAAGAAGATCAAAATCTGTTGACTGAGCTTGGAAAGGATATGATCACGAGGAAGAAGAATCAAGTCTATTGACTGAGCTTGGAAAGGAGATGATCAAGTGGAAGAAGATAAAAGTCTATTGTGAGCATGGAAAGGAGATGATCAAGAGGAAGAAGAATCAAAGTCTGTTGATGATTGAGCTTGGAAAGGAGATGATCTAGAAGAAGAATCAAGTCTGTTGATTGAGCTTGCAGAAAGAGATGATCACGGGAAGAAGAATCAAGTCATTGACTGAAGCTTGGAAAGGGGACAGTCACGGAAGAAGAATCAAAAGTCTGTTGACTAGACTTGGAAGGGAGATGATCGAGGAAGAAGATCGAGAATCTGTTATTTGAAGCAAAGGAAAAGGAAGAAGAATCAAAGTCTGTTGACTGAAGCTTGGAAAAGGAGATGATCACGAGGAAGAATCAAGTCTGCTGATGAAAAAAGGAATATCATGAATCAAAGTCTGTTGGATTGAAAGGAGATGATTGAAAGAAGAATGATCCTTGGAAAAGGAGATGATCATTGAAGAAGAATCAAAGTCTATTGATTGAGCTTGAAAGGAGAAGGAGAAGAAGAATCAAAACTGTTGAGAGTCAAAAAGAAGATCAACCCCAAGTCTGTTGATTGAGCTTGGAAAGGAGATGATCAAGTGGGAAGAAGAATCAAAGTCTGTTGACTGGAGCATGAAAGGAGATATGATCAAGAGGAAGAGAAGAAGAATCAAAGTCTGTTGACTGAGCTGGAAAAGGAGATGATCACGAGGAAGAAGAATCAAAGTCTGTTGACTGAGCTGGAAAGGAGATGATTGAATCAAAGTCTGTTACTGAGAAAAGGAGATGATCAAGAGGAAGAAGAATAAAAGTCTGTTGATTGAGCTTGGAAAAGGAGATGATCACGAGGAAGAAGAATCAAAGTCTGTTGATTGAGCTTGGAGGAGATGATCTTGGACTGAGGGAGATGATCACGAGGAAGAAGAATCAAAGTCTGTTGACTGGAGCTTGGAAAAGGAGATGATCATTAGGGGAAGAAGAATCAAAAGTCTGTTGACTGAGCTGACTGATCACGAGGGAAGAAGAATCAAAGTCTGAACTGAAAGGAGATGATCACGGAGGAAGAAGAATCAAAGTCTGCTGATTGAGCTTTGAAAGGAGATGATCACGAGGAAGAAGAATCAAAGCCTGTTGATTGAGCTTGGAAAGGAGATGATCAAAGAGGTCTGTTGACTGAGCTGGAAAGAATCAAAGAAGAAGAATCAAAGTCTGATTGAAGCTGGAAAGGAGATGATCTAAGAGGGGAAGAAGAATCAAAGTCTGTTGATTGGGCTGGAAAGGAAGACGATCAAGAAGAAGAAGAATCAAAGTCTGATGACTGGAGGAGATGGAAAAGAAGAATCGATCAAAGATGATCACGAGGAAGAATCAAAGTCTGTTGACTGAAGCTTGGAAAGGAGATGATCAAAGCGACTGAGAAAGGAGATGATCACGAGGAAGAAGAATCTGTTGATTGAAGGCTTGGAAAGGAGATGATCACGGAGGAAAAGAAGAATCAAAGTCTGTTGATTGAGCTTGGAAAGGAGATGATCACGAGGAAAGAAGAATCAAAGTCTGTTGACTGAGCTTGGAAAGGAGATGATCACGAGGAAGAAGAATCAAAGTCTGTTGATTGAGCTTGGAAAGGAGATGATCAAGAGGAAGAAGAATCAAAGTCTGTTGATTGAGCTTGGAAAGGAGATGAAGAGGAAGAAGAATCAAAGTCTGTTGATTGAGCTTGGAAAGGAGATGATCACGAGGAAGAAGAATCAAAGTCTGTTGACTGAGCTTGGAAAGGAGATGATCACGAGGAAGAAGAATCAAAGTCTGTTGATTGAGCTTGGAAAGGAGATGATCAAGGAAGAAGAATCAAAGTCTGTTGGAAGAAGGAGATGATCAAAGGAAGAAGAATCTCTGTTGATTGAGCTTGGAAAGGAGATGAATCAAAGTCTGTTGAGAGCTTGGAAAGGAGATGATCAAAGGAAGAAGAATCAAAGTCTGTTGGATTGAGCTTGGAAAGGAGATGATCACGAGGGAAGAAGAATCAAAGTCTGCTGATTGAGCTTGGAAAGGAGATGATCATTAGAGGAAGAAGAATCAAAGTCTGTTGATTGAGCTTGGAAAGGAGATGATCACGAGGAAGAAGAAACAAAGTCTGTTGACTGAGCTTTGGAAAGAAGATGACTACGAGGAAGAAGAATCAAAGTCTGTTGACTGAGACTAGAAAAAGTGAGATGATCACGAGGAAGAAGAACTCAAAGTCTGTTGACAAAAAGGAGACTCATTACGATGAGAATCTTGAGAAAGGAGATGATCACGAGGAAGAAGAATCAAAGTCTTTGACTGGAGCTTGGAGTCTGTTGACTGAGCTTGGAAAGAGATGATCACGAGGAAGAAGAATCAAAGTCTGTTGACTGAGCTTGGAAAGGAGATGATCACGAGGAAGAAGAATCAAAGCCTGTTGATTGAGCTTGGAAAAGGAGATGATCACGAGAAGAAGAATCAAAGTCTGTTGACTGGAGCTTGGAAAAAGGAGAGGAAGAAGAATGTCTGTTGATTGAGCTTCGAAAGAGATGAGGGAAGAAGAATCAAAAGTCTGTTGACTTAGCTTTGAAAAGGAGAGATGAGGAAGAAGAATCAAAGTCCTGACGGTGCGAGATGAGAAGAAGAATCAAAGTCTTTGACGAGCTTGGAAGAGATGATCAAAGTCTGTTGACTTACTTGGGAGATGATCACGAATCAAGAGTCTGTTGGATTGAAAAGAGCTTTCGAGGAAGAAGAAAGGAGATGGATTGAGCCACGAGGAAGAAGAATCAAAGTCTGTTGACTGAGCTTGGAAATCATGAGATGATCACGAGGAAGAAGAATCAAAGTCTGTTGACTGAGCTTGGAAGGAGATGATCACGAGAAGAAGAATCAAAGTCTGTTGACTGAGCTTGGAAAGGAGATGATCACGAGGAAGAAGAATCAAAGTCTGTTGATTGGAGCTTCGAAAGGAGATGATCACGAGGAAGAAGTAGAACCCTCAAAGTGATCTATTGAACTGAGGCTTGGATGAAAGAGATGATCTGTTGACTGAGGAAGAAGAATCAAAGTCTGTTGATTGAGCTTGGAAAGGAGATGATCATGAGGAAAAGAAGAGTGATTGAGCTTGAGGAGAGATCATTGAGGATCAAAGTCTGTTGATTGAGCTTGGAAAGGAGATGATCACGAGGAAGAAGAATCAAAGTCTGTTGATTGGAAAAGCGAGATGAACTTCTGTTGACTGCTTGAAAGGAGATGATCACGAGGAAGAAGAATCAAAAGAACCAAAGTTGATTGAGCTGAGATGAAGGAAGAAGAATGATCACGAGGAAGAAATGAATCACGAGGGAAGAATCAAAGTCTGTTGATTGAGCTTGGAAAAAAGATGATCACGAGAAGAAGAATCAAAGTCCTGATGACTGAGCTTGGAAAAGGAGATGATCACGAGGAAGAAGGAATCAAAAAGTCTGTTGACTGGAGCTTGGAAAGGAGATGATCACGAGGAAGAAGAATCAAAGTCTGTTGACTGAGCTTGGAAAGGAGATGATCACGAGGAAGAAGAATCAAAGTCTGCTGACTGAGCTTGAAAGGAGATGATCAAGGAAGAAGGAAGAAGAATCAAAAGAAGAATCTGTTGATTGAGCTTGAGGGAGAGATGATCACGAGGAAGAAGAATCAAAGTCTGTTGACTGAGCTTGGAAAGATGATTTGAGCTTTGGTGGAGATGATCAGGGAAGAAGAATCAAAGTCTGTTGACTGAAAATAGAGATGATCAGAGAAGAAGAATGAAAGTGATCTTTGGAAAAGGAGATGATCATGAGGAAGAAGAATCAAGTTCGAGCTTGGCGAGAAAGAAGAATCAAAGTCTGTTGGATTGAGCTTGAAAAAGAGAGGTGATCACGAGGAAGAAGAATCAAAGTCTGCTGATTGAGCTTGGAAAGGAATGATCACGAGGAAAAGAATCAAAAGTCTGTTGATTGAGCTTGAAAGGAGATGATCAATAGGAAGAAGAATCAAAGTCTGTTGACTGAGCTGGAAAGGAGATGATCACGAGGAAGAAGAATCAAAAGTCTGTTGATTGAGCTTGGAAAGAGATGATCGAGGAAGAAGAATTTGGATTGAGCTGGAAGGAGATGATCATAGAAGAAGAATCAAAGTCTGTTGATTGAGCTTGAAAGGAGATCAAAGACTGAGCGGAAAAGCCACGAGAAGAAGAATCAAAGTCTGTTGACTGAGCTTGGTGTGGAAAGGAAGAGAATCAAAGTCTGTTGATCACGAGATGAAATTACTGAGGGAAGAAGAATCAAAAGTTCGTTGACTGAGCTTGGAAAGGAGATGATCACGAGGAAGAAGAATCAAAGTCTGTTGATTGACTTGAAGCGAGATGATCACATGAGAGGAAGAAGAATACGAGAAGAAGAATCAAAAGAATCAGTTTGTTGATTGAGCTTGAAAGGAGATGATCACGAGGAAGAATCAAAGTCTGTTGATTGGTGCTGATGATCATTGAGGAAGAAATGTCGATGACTGAGCTTGGAGAATCATTGAGGAGAAATCAAAGTCTGTTGATTGAGCTTGGTGTTGAGAGATCTTGGAAGGAGATGATCACGAGGAAGAAGAATCAAAGTCTGTTGGACTGAGCTTGGAAAAGGAGATGATCAGGAGGAAGAAGAATCAAAGTCTGGCTACTGAGCTTGGAAAGGAGATGATCACGAGGGAAGAAGAATCAAAGTCTGTTGATTGAGCTTGGAGGAAGAAGAACTGATCACTGAGGAAGAAGAATCAAAAGAAGAATCTCTGTTGACAGAGCTGGAAAAGGAGATGATCACGGTGGGGAAAATTAAAGGTTGATTGATGAAGAATCAAAAGAAGAACTCTAGTTGCTGACTGAGCTTGGAAAGGAGATGATCACGAGGAATAAAGAACCAAAGTCTGTTGACTGAGCTTGGAAAGAGGAAGAAGATCCGTTGATTGAGCTTGGCGAGATGATCACGAGGAAGAAGAATCAAAGTCTGTTGACTGGAGCTTGGAAAAGGAGATGATCACGAGGAAGAAGAATCAAAGTCTGCTGATTGAGCTTGGAAAGGAGATGATCCATATGGAAAGAAGAATCAAAGTCTGTTGATTGAGCTTGGAAGGAGATGATCAGGAAGAAGAATCAAAGTCTGTTGATTGAGCTTTGGAAAGGAGATGACTACGAGGAAGAAGAATCAAAGTCTGTTGATTGAAGCTTGGAAAGGAGATGATCACGAGGAAGAAGAATCAAAGTCTGTTGACTGAGCTTGGAAGGAGATGATCACGAAAGAAGAATCAAAGTCTGTTGATTGGGAGCTTCAAAAGGAAAGATGATCACGAGGAAGAAGAATCAAAGTCTGTTGACTGAGCTTGGAAAGGAGATGATCACGAGGGAAGAAGAATCAAAGTCTGTTGACGAGCTTTGGAAAGCTTGGAAAAGAAGATGAAAGTCACGAGGAAGAAGAATCACGAGGAAGAAAAGAATCTATTGACTGAGCTTTGGAAAGGAGATGATCCGAGGAAGAAGAATCAAAGTCTAGATTGAGCTTGGAAAGGGAGATCACGATGAAGAAGCAATCAAAGTCTGCTGACTGAGCTGGAAGAAGAATCAAAAGTCTATTGATTGAGCTTGGAAAGGAGATGATCACGAGGTAGAAGAATCCTGCTGACTTAGCTTGGTGCTGAGGAAGAAAGAAGAATCAAAGTCTGTTCACTGAGCTTGAAAGGAGATGATCACGAGGAAGAAGAATCAAAGTCTGTTGACTGAGCTTGGAAGGAGATGATCACGAGGAAGAAGAATCAAAAACTGTTGATTGAGCTTGGAAAGGAGATGATCACGAGGAAGAAGAATCAAAGTCTGGTTGATTGAGCTGATCACGAAAGAAGAGATGAAAAAGATGATCACGAGGAAGAAGAATCAAAGTCTGTTGATTGAGAGCTTGATCACGAAAGGAGAATGGATCACGAGGATGAAGAAGAATCAAAGTCTGTTGATTGAGCTGAAAGGAGATGATGAGGAAGAAGAATCAAAGGACTGAGCTTGAAAAAGAGATGATCACGAGGAAGAAGAATCAAAAGTCTGTTGATTGATCACGAGGAAGAAGAATCTTGACTGAAAAGGAGATGATGATCACGGAAGAAGAATCAAAGTCTGTTGACTGAGCTGGAAAGAGATGATGATGACGAGAAGAAGAATCAAAGTCTGTTGATTGAGCTTGGAAAGGAGGATGATCACGAGAAGAAGAATCAAAGTCTGTTGACTGAGCTTGGAAAGGAGATGATCACGAGGAAGAAGAATCAAAGTCTGTTGATTGAGCTTGAGATGATCACGAGGAAGAAGAATGATCAGCTTGGTGAGACGAGAAGAAGAAGAATCAAAGTCTGTTGATTGAGCTTGGAAAGGAGATGATCACGATGAAGAAGAATCAAAGTCTGTTGATTGAGCTTTGGAAGAGATGATCACGAGGAAGAAGAATCAAAGTCCAGCATTGAGCGGAAAGGAGATGAATCAAAGTCTGTTTTATTGAGCTTGTTGATTGAGCTGGAAAAAAGATGATCACGAGGAAGAAAAAGTCTGTTGGAATCAAAAAGATGATCACGAGGGGAAGAAGAATCTGACTGAGCTTGGAAAGGAGATGATCACGAGGAAGAAGAATCAAAGTCTGTTGACTGAGCTTGGAAAGGAGATGATCACGAGGAAGAAGACTGATGATCAGGAAGAAGAATGAAAGTCTGTGATTGAAAGCTTGGAAGCTTGGAGAGATGATCACGAGGAAGAAGAATCAAAGTCTCTGTTGGAGCTTGGAAAGGAGATGGAGGAAGAAGAGTCTGCTGACTGAAAAAGGAGATGATCACGAGGGAAGAAGAATCAAAGTCTGTTGATTGAGCTTGGAAGGAGATGATCAGGAGGAAGAAGAATCAAAGTCTGTTGACTGAGTTGGAAAAGGAGATGATCACGAGGAAGAAGAATCAAAGTCTGTTGACTGAGCTGGAAAGGAGATGATCACGAGGAAGAAGAATCAAAGTCTGTTGATTGAGCTTGGAAAAGGAGATCACGAGAAGAAGGAAATGAAAGTCTGTGGAAAAGGATGATCACGAGGGGAAGAAGAATCAAAAGTCTGTTGACTGAGCTTTGGAAAGGAGATGATCACGAGGAAGAAGAATCAAAGTCTGCTGGATTGAGCTTGGAAAGAGATGATCATTATGGAAGAAGAATCAATTGAGTCTGATCATGGATTGATTTGAGCTTTGGAAAGGAGATGATCACTGAGCTTGGAAGGAGATGGACTAAATAGAGGAAGAAGAATCAAAGTCTGTTGACTGAGGATTGAGAAGACGAATTCTGGATTGAAAAGGAGATGATCACGAGGAAGAAGAATCAAAAGTCTGTTGACTGAGCTTGGAAAGGAGATGATCACGAGGAAGAAGAACTGCAGTCCGTTGGACTGAGCTTGAAAAGGAGATGATCACGAGGAAGAAGAATCAAAGTCTGTTGACTGGAGTTTTGGAAAGGAGATGATCGGAGGAAGAAGAATCAAAGTCTGTTGATTGAGCTGGAAAGGAGATGATCACGAGGAAGAAGAATCAAAGTCTGTTGACTGAGCTTGGAAGGAGATGATCACGAGGAAGAAGAATCAAAGTCTGTTGATTGAGCTGAAAGGAGATGATCACGAGGAAGAAGAATCAAAGTCTGTTGATTGAGCTTGGAAAGGAGATGATGAGATGAAGAACGCAAGTCACTGAGCTTGGGTGCCAGAGATGATCACGAATCAAAAGTCTGTTGACTGAGCTTTGGAAAGAGAGATGATCACGAGGAAGAAGAATCAAAGTCTGTTGATTGAGCTTGGAAAGGAGATGATCACGAGGAAGAAGAATCAAAGTCTGTTGATTGAGCTTGGAAAGGAGATGATCACGAGGAAGAAGAATCAAAGTCTGTTGATTGAGCTTGGAAAGGAGATGATCACGAGGAAGAAGAATCAAAGTCTGTTGATTGAGCTTGGAAAGGAGATGATCACGAGGAAGAAGAATCAAAGTCTGCTGACTGAGCTTGGAAGGGAGATGACACGAGAAGAAGAATCAAGTCTGTTGATTGAGCAAGAAAAGGAGATGACTGAAGGAGGGAAGAAGAATCAAAGTCTGTTGATTGAGCTCAAAGGAGATGATCAGAAGATTGAGCTGGAAAGGAGATCAAAGTCTGTTGGATTGAGCTTGGAAAGGAGATGATCACGAGAAGAAGAATGAAAGTCTGAGGAAGAGTTGATCACGAGAATCAAAGTCTGTTGACTGAGCTTGCGAGCGAGATGATCACGAGGAAATAAGAATCAAAGTCTGTTGATTGAGCTTGGAAGGAGATGATCACGAGGAAGAATCAAAGTCTGTTGATTGAGCTTGGAAAGGATGATCACGAGGAAGAAGAATCAAAGTCTGTTGATTGAGCTTGGAAGAAGGGGACACGAATGGGTAGATGATCCACGAGGGTTAAAGAATCAAAGTCTGTTGATTGAGGCTTGGAAAACGAGGAAGAAGAATCAAAGTCTGTGACTGAGCTTGGAAAGAGATGATCAAGGAAGAAGAATCAAAGCTGTTGAATGAGCTTGGAAAGGAGATGATCACGAGGAAGAAAGAAGAATCAAAGTCTGTTGATTGAGCTTGGAAAGGAGATGATCACGAGAAAGAAGAATCAAAGTCTGTTGATTGAAGCTTGGAAAGGAGATGATCACGAGGAAGAAGAATCAAAGTCTATTGATTGAGCTTGGAAAGGAGATGATCGAGGAAGAAGAATCAAAGTCTGGTTGACTGAGCTGGAAAAGGAGATGGATTGCGAGGAAGAAGAATCAAAAGTCTGTTGATTGTGAAAAGCTTGGAAAAAAATCAAAGTCTGTTGATGATCACGAGGAAGAAGAATCAAAAGTCTGTTGATTGAGCTTTGGAAAGGAGATGATCACGAGAAGAAGAATCAAAGTCTGTTGATTGAGCTTGGAAAGGAGATGATCACGAGAAAGAAGAATCAAAGTCTTGATTGATTGAGGAGATGATCTTGGATTGAGTTTGGAAAGGAGATGATCCGCGAGGAAGAAGAATCAAAGTCTGTTGACTGAGCTTGGAAAGGAGATGACTACGAGGAAGAAGAATCAAAGTCTGTTGACTGAGCTTGGATAGGAGATGATCACGAGGAAGAAGAATCAATTGAGCTTGGTGCTGATTATGGAAGAAGAACAAGTCTGCTGATTGAGCTTGAAGGAAGATGATCACGAGGGAGAAGAATCAAAGTCTGTTGATTGAGCTTGGAAAGGAGATGATGACGGGAAGAAGAATCAAAGTCTGTTGATTGAGCTTGGAAAGGAGATGATCACGAGATGAACGAGGAAGAAAATCAAAAGTCTGTTGATTGAGCAGAAAGGAGAGATGATCCAGTCTGTTGAAGCTTGGAAGGAGATGATCAAAAGAAGAATAAGTCTGTTGATTGAGCTTGGAAGGAGATGATCACGAGGAAGAAGAATCAAAGTCTGACAGCTGAGCTTGGAGATGACTGGAGAAAGAAGAACGCAGCCTGATTGAGCTTGGACGGAGATGATCAATGAGGAAGAAGAATCAAAGTCTGTTGATTGAGCTTGGAAAGGAGATGATCACGAGGAAAATCAAAGGTTGATTGATGATCCGATCATTGAGGGAAGAAGAATCAAAGTCTGTTGATTGAGCTTGGGAAAGGAGATGATCACGAGGAAGTAGGAATCAAAACTGTTGATTGAGCTTGGAAAGGAGATGATCGAGGAAGAAGAATCAAAGTCTGTTGATTGAGCTTGGAAAAGGAGATGATCACGAGGAAGAAGAATCAAATTCTGTTGATTGAGCTTGGAAAAAAGATGATCACGAGGAAGAAGAATCAAAGTCTGTTGATTGACTTGGAAAAAAAGATGATCCACGAGGAAGAAGAATCAAGATCTGTTGACTGAGCTTGGAAAGGAGATGATCACGAGGAAGAGAATCAAAGTCCTGTTGACTGAGCTTGGAAAGAACGATCACGAGGAAGAAAGATCAAAGTCTATTGACTGAGCTTGGAAGGAGATGATCACGAGGAAGAAGAATGAGAATCTGATGACTGGCAAACTGGAAAGGAGATGATCACGAGGGAAGAAGAATCAAGAATCTGAAGCTGAGCAGAAGGATGAAATCACAGGAAGAAGAATCAAAGTCTATTGACTGAGCTTGGAAGAGATGATCACAGGAAGAAGTATCAAAGTCTATTGACTGAGCTTGGAAAAGGAGATGATCACGAGGAAGAAGAATCAAAGTCTGTTGATTGAGCTTGGAAAAGGAGATGATCACGAGGAAGAAGAATCAAAGTCTGTTGACTGAGCTTGGAAAGGAGATGATCACGAGGAAGAAGAATCAAAAGTCTGTTGACTGAGCTTGGAAAGAGATGATCACGAGGAAGAAGAATCAAAGTCTGTTGATTGAGCTTGGAAAGGAGATGATCACGAGGAAGAAGAATCAAAGTCTGTTGATTGAGCTTGGAAAGGAGATGATCACGAGGAAGAAGAATCAAAGTCTGTTGACTGAGCTTGGAAAGGAGATGATCACGAGGAAGAAGAATCACAGTCTGTTGATTGAGCTTGGAAAGGAGATGATCAAGAGGAAGAAGAATCAAAGTCTGTTGATTGAGCTTGGAAAGGAGAGGATCACGAGGAAGAAGAATCAAAGTCTGTTGACTGAGCTTGGAAAGGAGATGATCACGAGGAAGAAGAATCAAAGTCTGTTGACTGAGCTTGGAAAGGAGATGATCAAGAGGAAGAAGAATCAAAGTCTGTTATTGAGGAAAGGAGATGATCGAGGAAGAAGAATCAAAGTCTGTTGATTGAGCTTGGAAAGGAGATGATCACGAGGAAGAAGAATCAAAGTCTGTTGACTGAGCTTGGAAAGGAGATGATCACGAGGAAGAAGAATCAAAGTCTGTTGATTGAGCTTGGAAAGGAGATGATCAAAGTCGAGGAAGAAGAATCAAAGTCTGTTGATTGAGCTTGGAAAGGAGATGATCACGAGAAAGAAGAATCAAAAAGTCTGTTGATTGAGCTTGGAAAGGAGATGATCAAAGAGGAAGAAGAATCAAAGTCTGTTGATTGAGCTTGGAAAGGAGATGATCAAGAGGAAGAAGAATCAAAGTCTGTTGACTGAGCTTGGAAAGGATATGATCACGAGGAAGAAGAATCAAAGTCTGTTGATTGAGCTTGGAAAAGGAGATGATCACGAGGAAGAAGAATCAAAGTCCAAGTTCGTTGATTGAAACTTGGAAAGGAGATGATCACGAGGAAGAAGAATCAAAGTCCTGTTGATTGAGCTTTGGAAAGGAGATGATCACGAAAGAAGAATCAAAGTCTATTGACTGAGCTGGAAAGGAGATGATCACGAGGAAAAAGAATCAAAGTCTGTTGATTAAGCTTGGAAAGGAGATGATCACGAGAAGAAGAAATCAAAATCTATTGATTGAGGCAGAAACAGATGATCCAAGAGGAAGAATCAAAGTGTTGACTGAGCTTGGAAAGGAGATGATCAAGAGGGAAGAAGAATCAAAGCCTGTTGAATGAGCTTGGAAAGGAGATGATCACGAGGAAGAAGAATGAAATCTGTTGATTGAGCTTGGAAGAGATGATCACGAGGAAGAAGAATCAAGTCTGTTGATTGAAGCTTGGAAGGAGATGATCACGGAAGAAGAATCAGAAGTCTATTGATTGGAAGCTTGGGAAGGAGTTGATCCACGAGAAAGAAGAATCAGAATCTGTTGACTGAGCTTGGAAAGGAGATGATCACGAGGAAGAAGAATCAAAGTCTGTTGACTGAGATGATCACGAGGAAGAAGAATCTTGGAAAGGAGATGATCAAGAGGAAGAAGAATCAAAGTCTGTTGATTGAGCTTGGAAAGGAGATGATCACGAGGAAGAAGAATCAAAGTCTGTTGACTGAGCTTGGAAAGGAGATGATCACGAGGAAGAAGAATCAAAGTCTGTTGATTGAGCTTGGAAAGGAGATGATCAAGAGGAAGAAGAATCAAAGTCTGTTGATTGAGCTTGGAAAGGAGATGATCACGAGGAAGAAGAATCAAAGTCTGTTGATTGAGCTTGGAAAGGAGATGATCACGAGGAAGAAGAATCAAAGTCTGTTGATTGAGCTTGGAAAGGAGATGATCACGAGGAAGAAGAATCAAAGTCTGTTGACTGAGCTTGGAAAAAGGAGATGATCACGAGAGATGAAGAATCAAAGAGTTGACTGAGAAAAGGAATGATCACGAGGAAGAAGAATCAAAGTGTTGACTGAGCTTGGAAAGGAGATGATCACGAGGAAGAAGAATCAAAGTCTGTTGATTGAGCTTGGAAAGGAGATGATCACGAGGAAGAAGAATCAAAGTCTGTTGACTGAGCTTGGAAAGGAGATGATCACGAGGAAGAAGAATCAAAGTCTGTTGATTGAGCTTGGAAAGGAGATGATCAAGAGGAAGAAGAATCAAAGTCTGTTGACTGAGCTTGGAAAGGAGACGATCAAGAGGAAGAAGAATCAAAGTCTGTTGATTGAGCTTGGAGCTTGAGAAAGGAGATGAGATGATCACGAGGAAGAAGAATCAAAGTCTGTTGACTAGCTTGGAAAGGAGATGATCACGAGGAAGAAGAATCAAAGTCTGTTGATGATCTTGGAAAGGAGAGGAAGAAGAATCAAAGTCTGTTGATTGAGCTTGGAAAGGAGATGATCACGAGGAAGAAGAATCAAAGTCTGAAGAAGATGATCAAAAGGAAGAAGAATCAAAGTCTGTTGATTGAGCTTGGAAATGACACGAGGAGATGAATCAAAGTCTGAGGAAGAAGAATCAAAGTCTGTTGATTGAGCTTGGAAAGGAGATGATCACGAGGAAGAAGAATCAAAGTCTGTTGACTGAGCTTGGAAAGGAGATGAAGAGAATCACGAGGAAGAAGAATCAAAGTCTGTTGACTGAGCTTGGAAAGGAGATGATCACGAGGAAGAAGAATCAAAGTCTGTTGATTGAGCTTGACTACGAAAGGAGATGATTGAGCAAAGGAGGAAAGAAGAATCAAAGTCTGTTGACTGAGCTTGGAAAGGAGATGATCACGAGGAAGAAGAATCAAAGTCTGTTGACTGAGCTTGGAAAGGAGATGATCACGAGGAAGAAGAATCAAAGTCTGTTGACTGAGCTTGGAAAGGAGAGATGAAAGAAGAATCAAAGTCTGTTGATTGAGCTTGGAAAGGAGATGATCACGAGGAAGAAGAATCAAAGTCTGTTGATTGAGCTTGGAAAGGAGATGATCACGAGGAAGAAGAATCAAAGTCTGTTGATTGAGCTTTTGAAAGGAGATGATCAAAGTCTGTTGACTTAGCTGAAGAAGAATCAAAGGAAGAAGAATCTGTTGATTGAGCTTGGAAAGGAGATGATCACGAGGAAGAAGAATCAAAGTCTGTTGATTGAGCTTGGAAAGGAGATGATCACGAGGAAAGAAGAATCAAAGTCTGTTGATTGAGCTTGGAAAGGAGATGATCACGAGGAAGAAGAATCAAAGTCTGAGAAAGGAGATGATCACGAGGAAGAAGAATCAAAGTCTGTTGACTGAGCTTGGAAAGGAGATGATCACGAGGAAGAAGAATCAAAGTCTGTTGACTGAGCTTGGAAAGGAGATGATCACGAGGAAGAAGAATCAAAGTCTGTTGACTGAGCTTGGAAAGGAGATGATCACGAGGAAGAAGAATCAAAGTCTGTTGACTGAGAAGAATCTTGTTGATTGAAAGGAGATGATCACGAGGAAGAAGAATCAAAGTCTGTTGACTGAGCTTGGAAAGGAGATGATCACGAGGAAGAAGAATCAAAGAAGCTTGGAAAGGAGATGATCACGAGGAAGAAGAATCAAAGTCTGTTGACTGAGCGAGCTTGGAAAGGAGATGATCACGAGGAAGAAGAATCAAAGTCTGTTTGTTGATTGACTTGAGGAGATGATCACGAAAGAAGAATCAAAGATCTGTTGATTGAGGGAAAGGAATCACGAGGAAGAAGAATCAAAGTCTGTTGATTGAGCTTGGAAAGGAGATGATCACGAGGAAGAAGAATCAAAGTCTGTTGATTGAGCTTGGAAAGGAGATGATCACGAGGAAGAAGAATCAAAGTCTGTTGATTGAGCTTGTTGATCACGAGGAAGAAGAATCAAAGTCTGTTGACTGAAAAGGAGATGATCACGAGGAAGAAGAATCAAAGTCTGTTGACTTGAGCTTGGAAAGGAGATGATCACGAGGAAGAAGAATCAAAGTCTGTTGATTGGAAAGGAGATTGGGAAAGGAGATGATCACGAGGAAGAAGAATCAAAGTCAAAGTCTGTTGACTGAGCTTGGAAAGGAGATGATCACGAGGAAGAAGAATCAAAGTCTGTTGATTGAGCTGAGCTGAAAGGAATGATCACGAAAGAAGAATCAAAGAGATGATCATCGAGGAAGAAGAATCAAAGTCTGTTGATTGAGCTTGGAAAGGAGATGATCACGAGGAAGAAGAATCAAAGTCTGTTGACTGAGCTTGGAAAGGAGATGATCACGAGGAAGAAGAATCAAAGTCTGTTGACTGAGCTTGGAAAGGAGATGATCACGAGGAAGAAGAATCAAAGTCTGTTGATTGAGCTTGGAAGGGAGATGATCAAAGAGGAAGAAGAATCAAAAAGTCTGTTGATTGAGCTTGGAAAAGGAGATGATCACGAGGAAGAAGAATCAAAGTCTGTTGACTGAGCTTGGAAAGGAGATGATCACGAGGAAGAAGAATCAAAGTCTGTTGACTGAGCTTGGAAAGGAGATGATCACGAGGAAGAAGAATCAAAGTCTGTTGACTGAGCTTGGAAAGGAGATGATCACGAGGAAGAAGAATCAAAGTCTGTTGACTGAGCTTGGAAAGGAGATGATCACGAGGAAGAAGAATCAAAGTCTGTTGACTGAGCTTGGAAAGGAGATGATCACGAGGAAGAAGAATCAAAGTCTGTTGACTGAAAGGAGATGATCACGAAAGGAGATGATCAAAAGAGGAAGAAGAAGAATCAAAGTCTGTTGATTGAGCTTGGAAAGGAGATGATCACGAGGAAGAAGAATCAAAGTCTGTTGATTGAGCTTGGAAAGGAGATGATCACGAGGAAGAAGAATCAAAGTCTGTTGATTGAGCTTGGAAAGGAGATGATCACGAGGAAGAAGAATCAAAGTCTGTTGATTGAGCTTGGAAAGGAGATGATGAGGAAGAAGAATCAAAGTCTGGAAGAAGAGATCAAAGTCTGTTGATTGAGCTTGGAAAGGAGATGATCACGAGGAAGAAGAATCAAAGTCTGTTGATTGAGCTTGGAAAGGAGATGATCACGAGGAAGAAGAATCAAAGTCTGTTGACTGAGCTTGGAAAGGAGATGATCACGAGGAAGAAGAATCAAAGTCTGTTGATTGAGCTTGGAAAGGAGATGATCACGAGGAAGAAGAATCAAAGTCTGTTGACTGAGCTTGGAAAGAGAGATGATCACGAGGAAGAAGAAATCAAAGTCTGATTGAGCTTGAAAAGCTTGGAAGAAGAATCAAAGTCTGTTGAAAGGAGATGATCACGAGGAAGAAGAATCAAAGTCTGTTGACTGAGCTTGGAAAGGAGATGATCACGAGGAAGAAGAATCAAAGTCTGTTGATTGAGCTTGGAAAGGAGATGATCACGAGGAAGAAGAATCAAAGTCTGTTGACTGAGCTTGGAAAGGAGATGATCACGAGGAAGAAGAATCAAAGTCTGTTGATTGAGCTTGGAAAGGAGATGATCACGAGGAAGAAGAATCAAAGTCTGTTGACTGAGCTTGGAAAGGAGATGATCACGAGGAAGAAGAATCAAAGTCTGTTGATTGAGCTTGGAAAGGAGATGATCACGATCAAAGTCTGTTGACTGAGAAGAAGAATCAAAATCAAAGTCTGAGGAAAAGAATCAAAGTCTGTTGATTGATTGAAAAGGAGATGATCACGAGGAAGAAGAATCAAAGTCTGTTGACTGAGCTTGGAAAGGAGATGATCACGAGGAAGAAGAATCAAAGTCTGTTGACTGAGCTTGGAAAGGAGATGATCACGAGGAAGAAGAATCAAAGTCTGTTGGATTGAGCATGGAAAGGAGATGATCAAGAGGAAGAAGAAATCAAAGTCTGTTGATTGAGCTTGGAAAGGAGATGATCACGAGGAAGAAGAATCAAAGTCTGTTGATTGAGCTGGAAAGGAGATTCAAAGTCTGTTGAGGAAAGAATGATCACGAGGAAGAAGAATCAAAGTCTGTTGACTGAGTTGGAAAGGAGATGATCACGAGGAAGAAGAATCAAAGTCTGTTGATTGAGCTTGGAAAGGAGATGATCACGAGGAAGAAGAATCAAAGTCTGTTGATTGAGCTTGGAAAGGGAGATGATCACGAGGAAGAAGAATCAAAGTCTGTTGACTGAGCTTGGAAAGGAGATGATCACGAGGAAGAAGAATCAAAGTCTGTTGACTGAGCTTGGAAAGGAGATGATCACGAGGAAGAAGAATCAAAGTCTGTTGACTGAGCTTGGAAAGGAGATGATCACGAGGAAGAAGAATCAAAGTCTGTTGATTGAGCTTTGGAAAGGAGATGATCAAAAAGAGGAAGAAGAATCAAAGTCTGTTGACTGAGCTTGGAAAGGAGATGATCACGAGGAAGAAGAATCAAAGTCTGTTGACTTGAGCTTGGAAAGGAAGGAGAAAATCAAAAGAAGAATCAAAGTTGATCAAAAGGTGATGAAGAAAGAAGAATCAAAGTCTGTTGACTGAGCTTGGAAAGGAGATGATCACGAGGAAGAAGAATCAAAGTCTGTTGACTGAGCTTGGAAAGGAGATGATCACGGAAGAAGAATCAAAGTCTGTTGATTGATTGGAAAGGAGATGATCACGAGGAAGAAGAATCAAAGTCTGTTGAAAAAGGAGATGATCACGAGGAAGAAGAATCAAAGTCTGTTGATTGAGCTTGGAAAGGAGATGATCACGAGGAAGAAGAATCAAAGTCTGTTGATTGAGCTTGGAAAGGAGATGATCACGAGGAAGAAGAATCAAAGTCTGTTGACTGAGCTTGGAAAGGAGATCAAAGTCTGATTGACGAGGAAGAAGAATCAAAGTCTGTTGACTGATTGGAAAGGAGATGATCACGAAAGAATCAAAGTCCTGATGATCACGAGGAAGAAGAATCAAAGTCTGTTGACTGAGCTTGGAAAGAGATGATCAAGAGGAAGAAGAATCAAAGTCTGTTGAAAGGGAGAGGATCACGAGGAAGAAGAATCAAAGTCTGTTGACTGAGCTTGGAAAGGAGATGATCACGAGGAAGAGAAGAATCAAAGATCTGTTGTTGATTGAGCTTGGAAAGGAGATGATCACGAGGAAGAAGAATCAAAGTCTGCTGGATTGAGCTTCACGAAAGGAGATGATCACGAGGAAGAAGAATCAAAGTCTGTTGACTGAGCTTGGAAAGGAGATGATGATCACGAGGAAGAAGAATCAAAGTCTGTTGATTGAGCTTGGAAAGGAGATGATCACGAGGAAGAAGAATCAAAGTCTGTTGACTGAGCTTGAGAAAAAGAGATGATGACGAGGAAGAAGAATCAAAGTCTGTTGATTGAGCTTGGAAAGAGATGATCACGAGGAAGAAGAATCAAAGTCTGTTGATTGAGCTTGGAAAGGAGATGATCACGAGGAAGAAGAATCAAAGTCTGTTGATTGAGCTTGAAGGAGATGATCACGAGGAAGAAGAATCAAAGTCTGTTGACTGAGCTTGGAAAGGAGATGATCACGAGGAAGAAGAATCAAAGTCTGTTGATTGAGCTTGGAAAGGAGATGATCACGAGGAAGAAGAATCAAAGTCTGTTGATTGAGCTTGGAAAGGAGATGATCACGAGGAAGAAGAATCAAAGTCTGTTGATTGAGCTTGGAAAGGAGATGATCAGGAAAGGAGATGATCACGAGGAAGATTGAGCTTGGAAAGGAGATGATCACGAGGAAGAAGAATCAAAGTCTGTTGACTGAGCTTGGAAAGGAGATGATCACGAGGAAGAAGAATCAAAGTCTGTTGACTGAGCTTGGAAAGGAGATGATCACGAGGAAGAAGAATCAAAGTCTGTTGATTGAGCTTGGAAAGGAGATGATCACGAGGAAGAAGAATCAAAGTCTGTTGACTGAGCTTGGAAAGGAGATGATCACGAGGAAGAAGAATCAAAGTCTGTTGACTGAGCTTGGAAAGGAGATGATCACGAGGAAGAAGAATCAAAGTCTGTTGATTGAGCTTGGAAAGGAGATGATCACGAGGAAGAAGAATCAAAGTCTGTTGATTGAGCTTGGAAAGGAGATGATCACGAGGAAGAAGAAATCAAAGTCTGTTGACTGAGCTTTGGAAAGGAGATGATCACGAGGAAGAAGAATCAAAGTCTGTTGATTGAGCTTTGGAAAGGAGATGATCACGAGGAAGAAGAATCAAAGTCTGTTGAAAGGAGATGAGCTTGGAAAGGAGATGGATCACGAGGAAGAAGAATCAAAGTCTGTTGATTGAGCTTGGAAAAGAGATGATCACGAGGAAGAAGAATCAAAGTCTGTTGATTGAGCTTGAAAGGAGATGATCATTGAGGAAGAAGAATCAAAGTCTGGAAAGGAAAGGAGATGATCACGAGGAAGAAGAATCAAAGTCTGTTGATTGAGCTTGGAAAGGAGATGATCACGAGGAAGAAGAATCAAAGTCTGTTGACTGAGCTTGGAAAGGAGATGATCACGAGGAAGAAGAATCAAAGTCTGTTGATTGAGCTTGGAAAGGAGATGATCACGAGGAAGAAGAATCAAAGTCTGTTGATTGAGCTTGGAAAGGAGATGATCACGAGGAAGAAGAATCAAAGTCTGTTGACTGGAGCTTGGAAAAAGGAGATGAGCACGAGGAAGAAGAATCAAAGTCTGGAAAAGGAGATGATCAGGAGGAAGAAGAATCAAAGTCTGTTGACTGAGCTTGGAAAGGAGATGATCACGAGGAAGAAGAATCAAAGTCTGTTGATTGAGCTTGGAAAGGAGATGATCACGAGGAAGAAGAATCAAAGTCTGTTGATTGAAAGGAGATGATCAAGAGGAAGAAGAATCAAAGGAAAGGAGATGATCACGAGGAAGAAGAATCAAAGTCTGTTGATTGAGCTTGGAAAAGGAGATGATCACGAGGAAGAAGAATCAAAGTCTGTTGATTGAGCTTGGAAAGGAGATGATCACGAGGAAGAAGAATCAAAGTCTGTTGATTGAGCTTGGAAAGGAGATGATCAAGAGGAAGAAGAATCAAAGTCTGTTGATTGAGCTTGGAAAGGAGATGATCACGAGGAAGAAGAATCAAAGTCTGTTGATTGAGCTTGGAAAGGAGATGATCACGAGGAAGAAGAATCAAAGTCTGTTGATTGAGCTTGGAAAGGAGATGATCACGAGGAAGAAGAATCAAAAGAAGAATCTGTTGATTGAGCTTGGAAAGGAGATGATCACGAGGAAGAAGAATCAAAGTCTGTTGACTGAGCTTGGAAGGAGATGATCACGAGGAAAGAAGAATCAAAGTCTGTTGACTGAGCTTGGAAAGGAGATGATCACGAGGAAGAAGAATCAAAGTCTGTTGATTGAGCTTGGAAAGGAGATGATCACGAGGAAGAAGAATCAAAGTCTGTTGACTGAGCTTGGAAAGGAGATGATCACGAGGAAGAAGAATCAAAGTCTGTTGACTGAGCTTGGAAAGGAGATGATCACGAGGAAGAAGAATCAAAGACTGAGCTTGGAAAAGATTGAGGAAGAAGAATCAAAGTCTTTGGAAAGGAGATGATCACGAGCTTGGAAAGGAGAAGAAGAATCAAAGTCTGTTGACTGAGCTTGGAAAGGAGATGATCACGAGGAAGAAGAATCAAAGTCTGTTGATTGAGCTTGGAAAGGAGATGATCACGAGGAAGAAGAATCAAAGTCTGTTGATTGAGCTTGGAAAGGAGATGATCACGAGGAAGAAGAATCAAAGTCAAAATCTGTGATTGAGCTTGGAAAGGAGATGATGATCACGAGGAAGAAGAATCAAAGTCTGTTGATTGAGCTTGGAAAGGAGATGATCACGAGGAAGAAGAATCAAAGTCTGTTGATTGAGCTTGGAAAGGAGATGATCACGAGGAAGAAGAATCAAAGTCTGTTGATTGAGCTTGGAAAGGAGATGATGATCACGAGGAAGAAGAATCAAAGTCTGTTGATTGAGCTTGGAAAAGGAGATGATCACGAGGAAGAAGAATCAAAGTCTGTTGATTGAGCTTGGAAAGGAGATGATCACGAGGAAGAAGAATCAAAGTCTGTTGATTGAGCTTGGAAAAGGAGATGATCACGAGGAAGAAGAATCAAAGTCTGTTGATTGAGCTTGGAAAGGAGATGATCACGAGGAAGAAGAATCAAAGTCTGTTGATTGAGCTTGGAAAGGAGATGATCAAGGAGGAAGAAGAATCAAAGTCTGTTGATTGAGCTTGGATGAAGGAGATGAATCAAAGTCGAGGAAGAAGAATCAAAGTCTGTTGATTGAGCTTGGAAAGGATGATCACGGTTAGAAGAATCAAAGATTGAGCACGAGGAAGAAGAATCAAAGTCTGTTGACGAGCTTGGAAGAGATGACTACGAAAGAAGAAGAATCAAAGTCTGTTGACTGAGCTTGGAAAGGAGATGATCACGAGGAAGAAGAATCAAAGTCTGTTGATTGAGCTTGGAAAGGAGATGATCACGAGGAAGAAGAATCAAAGTCTGTTGATTGAGCTTGGAAAGGAGATGATCACGAGGAAGAAGAATCAAAAGTCTGTTGATTGAGCTTGGAAAGGAGATGATCACGAGGAAGAAGAATCAAAGTCTGTTGATTGAGCTTGGAAAAGGAGATGATCACGAGGAAGAAGAATCAAAGTCTGTTGATTGAGCTTGGAAAGGAGATGATCACGAGGAAGAAGAATCAAAGTCTGTTGACTGAGCTTGGAAAGGGAAGAAGAATCACGAGGAAAGAGATGATCACGAGGAAGAAAGAATCAAAGTCTGTTGATTGAGCTTGGAAAGGAGATGATCACGAGGAAGAAGAATCAAAGTCTGTTGATTGAGCTTGGAAAGGAGATGATCACGAGGAAAGAAGAATCAAAGTCTGTTGATTGAGCTTGGAAAGGAGATGATCACGAGGAAGAAGAATCAAAGTCTGTTGATTGAGCTTGGAAAGGAGAGATGATCACGAGAAGAAGAATCAAAGATCACGAGCTTGAAAGGAGATGATCACGAGGAAGAAGAATCAAAGTCTGTTGACTGAGCTTGGAAAGGAGATGAGGAAGAAGAATCAAAGTCTGAGGAATGATCACGAGGAAGAATCAAAGTCTGTTGATTGAGCTTGGAAAGGAGATGATCACGAGATGATCACGAGGAAAGAAGAATCAAAAGTCTGTTGATTGAGCTTGGAAAGGAGATGATCACGAGGAAGAAGAATCAAAGTCTGTTGACTGAGCTTGGAAAGGAGATGATCACGAGGAAGAAGAATCAAAGTCTGTTGATTGAGCTGGAAATGACGAGAGATGAATCAAAGTCTGAGGAAAGAATGAATCAAAGTCTGTTGATTGAGCTTGGAAAGGAGATGATCACGAGGAAGAAGAATCAAAGTCTGTTGATTGAGCTTGGAAAGGAGATGATCACGAGGAAGGAAGAAGAATCAAAGTCAAAGTCTGTTGATTGAGCTTGGAAAGGAGATGATCACGAGAAGAAGAATCAAAGTCTGTTGATTGAGCTTGGAAAGGAGATGATCACGAGGAAGAAGAATCAAAGTCTGTTGATTGAGCTGGAAAGGAGATGATCACGAGGAAGAAGAATCAAAGTCTGTTGATTGAGCTTGGAAAGGAGATGATCACGAGGAAGAAGAATCAAAGCTCTGTTGATTGAGCTTGGAAAGGAGATGATCACTGAGGAAGAAGAATCAAAGTCTGTTGATTGAGCTTGGAAAGGAGATGATCACGAGGAAGAAGAATCAAAGTCTGTTGATTGAGCTTGGAAAGGAGATGATCTGTTGATTGAGCGAGGAAGAAGAATCAAAGTCTGTTGACTGAGCTTGGAAAGGAGATGATCACGAGGAAGAAGAATCAAAGCCTGTTGACTGAGCTTGGAAAGGAGATGATCACGAGGAAGAAGAATCAAAGTCTATTGATTGAGCTTGGAAAGGAGATGATCACGAGGAAGAAGAATCAAAGTCTGCTGATTGAGCTTGGAAAGGAGATGATCACGAGGAAGAAGAATCAAAGTCTGTTGATTGAGCTTGGAAAGGGAGATGATCACGAGGAAGAAGAATCAAAGTCTGTTGACTGAGCTTGGAAAGGAGATGATCACGAGGGAAGAAGAATCAAAGTCTGTTGATCACGAGGAAGAAGAATCAAAGTCTGTTGATTGAGCTTGGAAAGGAGATGATCACGAGAAGAAGAAGAATCAAAGTCTCAAGTCTGATTGAGCTTGGAAAGGAGATGATCACGAGGAAGAAGAATCAAAGTCTGTTGATGAGCTTGGAAAGCGAGATGATCACGAGGAAGAAGAATCAAAATCTGAGGACTGAGCTGGAAATGATCACGGGAGATGAACGAGGGAAGAAGAATCAAAGTCTGTTGATTGAGCTTGGAAAGAGATGATCACGAGAAGAAGAATCAAAGTCTAAGATTGAGCTTGGAAAGGAGATGATCAAGGAAGAAAATCAAGTCTGTTGACTGAGGAAAGAATGATCACGAAAGAAGAATCAAAGTCTGTTGATTGAGCTTGGAAAGGAGATGATCAATGAGGAAGAAGAATCAAAGTCTGTTGATTGAGCTTGGAAAGGAGATGATCACGAGGAAGAAGAATCAAAGTCTGTTGATTGAGCTTGGAAAGGAGATGATCACGAGGAAGAAGAATCAAAGTCTGTTGATTGAGCTTGGAAAGGAGAGATGATCACGAGGGAAGAAGAATCAAAGTCTGTTGATTGAGCTTGGAAAGGAGATGATCACGAGGAAGAAGAATCAAAGTCTGTTGATTGAGCTTGGAAAGGAGATGATCACGAGGAAGAAGAATCAAAGTCTGTTGACTGAGCTTGGAAAGGAGATGATCAAAAGTCTGAGGAAGAAGGAGAATCAAAGAAGAATCTGTTGACTGAGAAGAGATGATCACGAAAGAAGAATCAAAGTCTGTTGATTGAGCTTGGAAAGGAGATGATCACGAGAAGAAGAATCAAAGTCTGTTGATTGAGCTTGGAAAGGAGATGATCACGAGGAAGAAGAATCAAAGTCTGTTGATTGAGCTTGGAAAGGAGATGATCACGAGGAAGAAGAATCAAAGTCTGTTGACTGAGCTTGGAAAGAGATGATCACGAGAAGAAGAATCAAAGTCTGTTGACTGAGCTTGGAAAGGAGATGATCACGAGGAAGAAGAATCAAAGTCTGTTGATTGAGCTTGGAAAGGAGATGATCACGAGGAAGAAGAATCAAAGCCTGTTGATTGAGCTGGAAAGAGATGATCACGAGGAAGAATCAAAGTCTGTTGACTGATGGAAAAGGAGATGATCGAGGAAGAACCAAAGTCTGTTGACTGAGCTGAAGGAGAGGACTACGGAGGAAGAAGAATCAAAGTTCGTTGACGAGCTTGGAAAGCGAGATGATCATTAGAGGGAAGAAGAATCAAAGTCTGTTGATTTAGCTTTCTGGAAAGGAGATGACCGCTGAGGAAGAAGAATCAAAGTCTGTTGATTGAGCTTGGTGAGATGATCACGAGGAAGAAGAATCAAAGTCTGTTGACTGAGCTTGGAAGAAGATGATCAAAAGTCAAGTGTTGATTGAGCTTGGAAAGGAGATGATCACGAAGGAGGAAGAATCAAAGTCTGTTGATTGAGCTGGAAAGGAGATGATCACGAGGAAGTAGAACTGAAGTCTGTTGATGAGCTTGGAAAGAGATGATCACGTGGAAGAAGAATCAAAGTCTGTTGATTGAGCTTGGAAAGGATGACGGAGGAAGAAGAACTTCAGTCTGCTGATTGAGCTTGAGGAGATGATCACGAGGATGAAGAATCAAAGTCTGTTGATTGAGCTTGAAAGGAGATGAGATCACGAGGAAGAAGAATAAAGTCTGTTGATTGAGCTTGGAAAGGAGATGACGCTGAGGAAGAAGAATCATGTCCTTGATTGAGCTGAAAGGATGACGCGAGGAGACGATCAAAATGAAGAAGAATCAAAGTCTGTTGATTGAGCTTGGAAAGGAGATGATGATCGAGGAAGAAGAATCAAAGTCGACTGGCTTGGAAAGGAGATGATCACGAGAAGAAGAATCAAAGTCTGTTGACTGAGCTTGAAAGAGATGATCACGAGGAAAAATCAAAAGTCTGTTGATTGAGCTTGGAAAGGAGATGATCACGAGGAAGAAGAATCAAAAATCTGTTGAAGGAAAGGAGATGATCACGAGGAAGAAGAATCAAAGTCTGTTGACTTGAGCTTGGAAAGGAGATGATCACGAAAGAAGAAGAATCAAAGTCTGTTGATTGAGCTTGGAAAGAGATGATCACGAGGAAGAAGAATCAAAGTCTGTTGACTGAGCTTGGAACTTGGAGATGATCACGAGGAAGAAGAATCAAAGTCTGTTGATTGAGCTTGGAAAGGAGATGATCACGAGGAAGAAGAATCAAAGTCTGTTGATTGAGCTTGGAAAAGGAGATGATCAAAGTCTGAGGAAGAAGAATCAAAGTCAAAGTCTGTTGACTGAGCTTGGAAAGGAGATGATCACGAGGAAGAAGAATCAAAGTCTGTTGATTGAGTTGGAAAGGAGATGATCACGAGGAAGAAGAATCAAAAGTCTGTTGATTGAGCTGAAAGGAGATGACTACGAGGGAAGAAGAACAAAGTCTGTTGATTGAGCTTGGAAAGGAGATGACTGAGGAAGAAAGAAGAATCAAAGTCTGTTGATTGAGCTTTGAAAGAGATGATCACGAGGAAGAAGAATCAAGTCTGTTGATTGAGCTGGAAAAGGAGATGATCACGAGGAAGAAGAATCAAAGTCTGTTTTGACTGAGCTTGGAAAGGAGATGATCACGAGGGGAAGATGAATAAAGTCTGTTGATTGGAGATTGGAAAGGAGATGATCATTGAGGAAGAAGAATCAAAAGCCTGTTGACTGAGCTGAAGGAGAGACTTAAGGGACTAAAGTCTGAGGAGCTTGGAAAGAATCAAGAGGAAGAAGAATCAAAAGTCTGTTGATTGAGCTTGAAAGAGATCACGAGGAAGAAGAATCAAAGTCTGTTGATTGGAGCTTTGGAAAGGAGATGACTACGAGAAGAAGAATCAAAGTCTGTTGTCTGGAGCTGGTGTTGGAGATGATTATGAGGAAGAAGAATCAAAGTCTGCTGAATCACAGCGAGATGATCAAGAGGAAGAAGAATCAAAGTCTGTTGACTGAGCTTTGAAAAGGAGATGATCACGAGGAAGAAGAAGAATCAAGTCTTTGATTGAGCTTTGTAAAAGGAGCGATCACGAGGAAGAAGAATCAAAGTCTGTTGACTGAGCTGAAAGGAGATGATCACGAGGGAAGAAGAACCAAAGTCTGTTGATTGAGCTTGGAAAGGAGATGATCACGAGGAAGAAGAACCAAAGTCTGTTGGATTGAGCTTTTGAAAGGAGATGATCATTAGGGAAGAAGAATCAAAGTCTGTTGGATTGAGCTGGAAAGGAGATGACTACGAGAAAGAAGAATCACAGTCTGTTGATTGAGCTGGAAAGGAGAGGATCACGAGGAAGAAGAATCAAAGTCTGTTGATTGAGCTGGAAAGGAGATGACTACGGAGGAAGAAGAAGAATCAAAGTCTGTTGATTGAGCTGGAAAGGAGAGAGGATCACGAGAAGAAGAATCAAAGTCTGTTGACTGAGCTTTTGAAAGGAGACAGATCACGAGGAAGAAGAATCAAAGTCTCAAGATTGGTTTCAAAAGGAGATTGGAAAGAAGAATCATGAGTTCGTTGATTGAGGAAAGGAGATGAAGGATCAAGAATCAAAGTCTGTTGATTGAGCTTGGAAAAGGAGATGATCACGAGGAAGAAGAATCAAAGTCTGTTGAGCTTGAAGAGATGACTACGAGGAAGAATCAAAGTCTGATTGAGCTTGGAAAGGAGATGACTACGAGGAAGAAGAATCAAAGTCTGTTTGAGCTTGAAAGGAGATGATCACGAGGAAGAAGTATCAAAAGATTGATTGGAAAGATGATCATGAGGAAGAAGAATCAAAGCTCTGTTGATTGAGCTGGAAAAGAGATGATCACGAGGAAGAAGAAATTGAGCTGGAAAGGAGATGATCTGGAAGAAGAATCAAAGTCTGATTGAGCTGGAAAGGAGATGATCACGAGGAAGAAGAATCAAAGTCTGTTGACTGAGCTTGGAAAGGAGATGATCACGAGGAAAAGAATCAAAGTCTGTTGATTGAGCTTGGAAAAGGAGATGATCAAGAATAAAGGACTGAGAAGAATGACAAAAGAAGAATCAATGTCTGTGATTGAGATTGAAAGGAGATGATCACGAGGAAGAAGAATCAAAGTCTGCTGACTGAGCTTGAGAGGAGATGATCACGAGAAGAAGAACCAAAAGCCTACGAGGAAAAGAATCAAAGTCTGTTGACTGAGCTGGTGCTGATGACGAGGAAGAAGAATCAAAGATGATCACGAGAAAGAAGAACTAAAGTCTGCTGACTGAGCTTGGAAGCGAGATGATCAAGAGGAAGAAGAATCAAAAGTCTGTTGACTGAGCTTGGACAGGAGATGATCACGAGGAAGAAGAATCAAAGTCTGTTGATTGAGCTTGGAAAGGAGATGATCACGAGGAAGAAGAATCAAAGTCTGTTGATTGAGCTTGGAAAGGAGATGATCACGAGGAAGAAGAATCAAAGTCTGTTGTCTGAGCTGGATTGAGAAGAAGAAACAAAGTCTGTTGACTGGAGATTGGAAAAGGATGATCACGAGGAAGAAGAATCAAAGTCTGTTGACTGAGCTTGGAAAGGAGATGATCACGAGGAAGAAGAATCAAAGTCTGTTGATTGAGCTTTGGAAAGGAGATGATCACGTAGTTACAAAGTCTGCTGATTGAGCGAGGAAGAAAAGAATCAAAGTCTGTTGATTGAGCTTGGAAAATGGAAGAAGATCACTGTTGAGGAAGTAGAATGGACAAAAAAAGTCTGTTGTTGATTGAGCTTGGAAAGGAGATGATCACGAGGAAGAAGAATCAAGTCTGTTGACTGAGCTTGGAAAGGAGATGATCACGAGGAAGAAGAATCACAGTCCGTTGATTGAGCTTGGAAAGAGATGATCACGAGGAAAGAAGAATCAAAGTCTGTTGATTGAGCTTGGAAAGGAGAGGATCAATAGGAAGTTGAAGAATCAAAGTCTGATGACTGAGCTTTGGAAAAGGAGATGATCAAGAGGGAAGAAGAATCAAAAGTCTGTTGACTGAGCTTGGAAAAGGAGATGATCACGAGGAAAAAGAATCACAAATTGTTGATTGAGCTTGGAAAAGGAGATGATCACGAGGAAGAAGAATCAAAGTCTAAGGATTGAGCTTTGGAAAAATGAGATGATCAAGAGGAAGAAGAATCAAAGTCTGTTGGATTGAGCTTGGAAAGGAGATGATCAAGAGGAAGAAGAATCAAAGTCTGTTGACTGAGCTTGGAAAAGGAGATGATCACGAGGAAGAAGAATCAAAGTCTGTTGACTGAGCTTGGTGAAAGATGAGATGAGGAAGAATCAAAGTCTGAGGAGCTTGGAAAGAATGATCAAAAGTCAAAACGTTGGACTTGAGCTTGGAAACGAGATGATCACGAGGAAGAAGAATCAAAGCCCGTTGATTGAGCTTGGAAGGAGAAACATCACGAGGAAGAAGAATCAAAGTCTGTTGATTGAGCTTGGAAAGGAGATGATCACGAGGAAGAAGAATCAAAGTCTGTTGATTGAGCTTGGAAAGGAGATGATCACGAGGAAGAAGAATCAAAGTCTGTTGACTGAGCTTGGAAAAAGGAGATGATCACGAGGAAGAAGAATCAAAGTCTGTTGATTGAGCTTGGAAAGGAGATGATCACGAGAAGAAGAATTAAAGTCTGTTGGACTGAGCTTGGAAAGGAGATGATCACGAGATCACGATTGAAGGATGAGAGAAGAAGAATCAAAGTCTGTTGATTGAGCTTGGAAAGGATGGATCACGAGGAAGAAGAATCAAAGTTTGTTGGATTGAGCTGGAAAAGGAGATGATCACGAGGAAGAAGAATCAAAGTCTGTTGATTGAGCTTTGGGAAGAAATGATCACGAGGAAGTAGAATCAAGGATTGGAAAGGAGATGAAGAATCAAAGTCTGTTGATTGAGCTTGGAAAAGGAGATGATCACGAGAAGAAGAATCAGTCTGTTGACTGAGCTTTTGGAAAGAGATGACGAGAAGAATCAAAGTTCGTTGATTGAGCTTGGAAAGATGATCACGAGGAAGAAGAATCAAAGTCTTCCATGACTGAGCTTGAAAAGGAGATGATCACTGAGGAAGAAGAATCACTGACTGTTGATTGAGTTGGAAAGAGATGATCACGAGGGAAGAAGAATCAAAGTCTGATTGAGCTTTGGAAAGGAGATGATCACGAGAAGAAGAATCAAAGTCTGCTGATTGAGATTGGAAAGGAGATGATCACGAGGAAGAAGAACCAAAGCTGTTGACTGAGCTTGAAAAGATGATCATCGAGGAAGAAGAATCAAAGTCTGTTGATTGAGCTGGAAGAGATGATCAAGAGGAAGAAGAATCAAAGTCTGTTGATTGAGCTTGGAAAGGAGAGGATCACGAGGAAAGAAGAATCAAAAGTTCGTTGACTGGAGCTGGAAAGAGAAAGGAGAAGATCGAAAGTCTGTTGATTGAGCTTGGAAAGGAGATGATCAAGAGGAAGAAGAATCAAAGTTCGTTGATTGAGCTTGGAAAGGAGATGATCACGAGGAAGAAGAATCAAAGTCTCATGATTGAGCTTGGGAAGAGATGATCACGAGAAGAAGAATCAAAGTCTGTTGACTGAGCTTTGGAAAGGAGATGATCACGAGGAAGAAGAATCAAAGTCTGTTGATTGAGCTTGGAAAAGAGATGATCAAGAGGAAGAAGAATCAAAGTCTGTTGATTGAGCTTGGAAAAAGGAGATGATCACGAGGGGAAGAAGAATCAAAAGTCTGTTGATTGAGCTTGGTATGAGATGATCACGGGAAGAAGAATCACAGTCCGTTGATTGAGCTTGAAAGATGATGAAGAGGAAGAAGAACCAGTCTGTTGATTGAGCTTGGAAAGGAGATGATCACGAGGAAGAAGAGAATCAAAGTCTGTTGACTGAGCTTGGAAATGAGATGATCGGAGGAAGAAGAATCAAAGTCTGTTGACTGAGCTTGGAAGGAATGATCACGAGGAAGAAGAATCAAAGTCTGCTTGATTGAGCTTGAAAAGGAGATGATCACGAGGAAGAAGAATCAAAGTCTGTTGATTGAGCTTGTTGACTGAAAAGAGATGATCAAGAGGAAGAAGAATCAAAAGTCTGTTGATTGAGCTGGAAAAGGAGGTGATCACGAGAAGAATCACAGTCTGTTGACGAGCTGGAAAGAGATGATCAAAGTCAAAGTGTTGATTGAGCTTGGAAAAAGAGATGATCACGAGGGAAGAATCAAAGTCTGTTGATTGAGCTTGGAAAGGAGATGACTACGAGGAAGAAGAAGAAGTCTGTTGACTGAGTTGGGAAAGGATGATTGAAGAAGAATTTGATTGAGCTGAAAGGAGAGGATCACGGAAGAAGAATCAAAAGTCTGTTGATTGAGCTGGAAAAGGAGATGATCACGAGGAAGAAAGAGATGATCACGATGAAGAAGAATCAAAGTTGATTGATGGATGGAAAGGAGATGATCAAGAGGAAGAAGAATCAAAGTCTGCTGATTGAGCTTTGGAAAGAGATGATCATGAGGAAGAAGAATCAAAGTCTGTTGACTGAGCTTGGAAAGGAGATGATCACGAGGAAGAAGAATCAGTCTGTTGATTGAGCTTGGAAAGCGAGATGATCACGAGGAAGAAGAAAAGTTGTTGATTGAGCTTGGAAGCGAGATGATTACGAGGAAGAAGAACCAAAGTCTGTTGATTGGAGCTTGGAAAGGAGATGACTACGAGGAAGAAGAATCAAAGTCTGTTGACTGAGCTGAAAGCTTGAGGAAGAAGAAAAAGTTCGTTGGATTGATGAGGATCACGGAAGAAGAATCAAAGCTGTTGATTGGAGCTTGGAAAAGGAGATGACCAAGAGGAAGAAGAATCAAAGTCTGTTGATTGATGGTGGAGATGATCACGAGGAACAAGAATCAAAGTCTGATTGAGCTTTGGAAAGAGATGAGATGTCTGTTGATTGAGCATGAGGAAGAAGAACCAAAGTCTGTTGATTGAGTTGGAAAGGAGATGATCATGAGGAAGAAGAATCAAAGTCTGTTGATTGAGCTTGAGCAGATGATCACGAGGAAGAAGAATCAAAGTCTGTTGATTGGAGCTTGGAAAGGAGATGACTAGAAGGAGGAAGAAGAATCAAAGTCTGTTGATTGAGCTTGGAAAGGAGATGAGAAGAAGAATAAAGTCTACGAGGAAGGAGATGATCAAAGTCTGTTGACTGTGCTTGGAAAGGAGATGATCACGAGGAAGAAGAATCAAAGGAGATGACTGTTGATTGAGCTTTGGAAAGAGATGATCACGAGAAGAAGAATCAAAGTCTGTTGATTGATTTGGAAAGGAGATGATCACGAGGAAGAAGAATCAAAGTCTGTGATTGGAGCTTGAGCTTGGAGGAAGCAGGCGAACCAAAGTGATTGAGCTGAAAGGAGATGATCAAGGAAGAAGAATCAAAGTCTGTTGACTGAGCTGGGAAAGGAGATGATCACGAGGAAGAAGAAAAAGTCTGATTGAGCTTGGAAAGATGATCACGAGGAAGAAGAATGTTGGATTGAGCTTGGAAAGCGATGACCGAGAAGAAGAATCCAAGTCATTGAGCTGGAAGAGATGATCAAGAAAGAGTCTGTTGATTGAGCTTTGAAAGGAGATGATCACGGAAGAAAAGAATCAAAGCCCGTTGGATTGAGCTTGGAAGGAGGATGGATCACGAGGAAGAAGGAATCAAAAGTCTGTTGATTGAGCTTGGAAAGGAGTTGAAGGAGGAAGAAGAATCAGTCTGTCTGAGCTTGAAAGAGCTTGAGGAAGAATCAAAAGCGAGATTGGATGATCGAGGAAGAAGAATCAAAGTCTGTTGATTGAGAGAAAGGAAATCACGAGGAAGAAGAATCAAAGTCTGTTGATTGAGCTTGGAAAGGAGATGATCACGAGGAAGAAGAATCAAAGTCTGTTGATTGAGCTTGGAAAGGAGATGACTGAGGAAGAAGAATCAAAGTCTGTTGACTGAGCTTGGAAAGGAGATGATCACGAGGAAGAAGAATCAAAGTCTGTTGGAGTTGACTGAGGAAGAAGAATCTTGAAAGGAGATGATCATTGAGGAAGAAGAATGATCAGTCTGTTGACTGAGCTTGGAAAGGAGATGACTACGAGGAAGAAGAATCAAAGTCTGTTGATTGAGCTTGGGAGAAAGAGAGATGAAAGTCACGAGGAAGAAGAATCAAAGTCTGCTGATTGAGCTTGGTGAGATGATCACGTAGAAGAAGAATCAAAGTCTGTTGATTGAGCTTTGGAAAGGAGATGATCACGAGGAAGAATCAAGTCTGTTGACTGAGCTTGGAAAGGAGAGATGAGGAAGAAGAATCACGAGATCATGGAAGAAGAATCAAAGTCTGGGTTGATTGAGCTTGGAAAAGGAGATGATCACGAGGGAAGAAGAATCAAAGTCTGTTGATTGGAGCTTGGAAAGGGAGATGACTATGAGGAAGAAAATCAAAGGATTGAGAAGGAGATGATCACGAAAGAAGAATCACAGTCTGTTGATTGAGCTGGAAAGGAGATGATCACGAGGAAGAAGAATCAAAGTCTGTTGATTGAGCTTTTGGAAAAGGAGATGACTACGAGGAAGAAGAATCAGTCTGTTGATTGAGCTTGAAAGGAGATGAAGGAAAAGAATCAAAGTCGAGATTGAGCTTGAAAGGAGATGAAAGGTCTGTCTGATTGAGCTTGGAAAAAGGAGAGATGATCACGATTGAGCTTGGAAAGGATGATCACGAGGAAGAAGAATCAAAGTCTGCTGATTGAGCTTGGAAAAGGAGATGATCACGAGGAAGAAGAATCAAAGTCTGTTGATTGAGCTTGGAAAGGAGATGATCACGAGGAAGAAGAATCAAAAGTCTGTTGATTGAGCTTGGAAAGGAGATGATCAAGAGGAAGAAGAATCAAAGTCTGTTGACTGAGCTTGGAAAGAGATGATCACGAGAAGAAGAATCAAAGTTCGTTGACTGAGCTGGAAAAGGAGATGATCACGAGGAAGAAGAATCAAAAGTCTGAGCTTGATTGAGGAAGAAGAATCTGGAAAAGGAGATGATTACGAGGAGAAGAATCAAAGTCTGTTGACTGAGCTGGAAAGGAGATGACTACGAGGAAGAAGAAATCAAAGTCTGTTGATTGAGCTGGTGGAGATGATCACGAGAAAGATGACTGAGCTTGAAAGAGATGACTAAGAAAGAATCAAAGTCTGTTGACTGAGCTTGGAAAGGAGATGATCAAGAGGAAGAAGAATCAAAGTCTGTTGACTGAACTTGGAAAGGAGAGGAACAAGAGGAAGAAGAGAATCAAAGTCTGTTTGATTGAGCTTGGAAAGGAGATGATCACGAGGAGGAAGAATCAAAGTCTGTTGATTGAGCTTGGAAAGGAGATGATCACGAGAAGAAGAATCAGTCTGGTCTGAGCTGGAAAGGAGATGATCAAGATAAGAAGAATCAAAGTCTGCTGATTGAGCTTTGGAAAGGAGATGATCACGAGGAAGAAGAATCGGAAGTCTGGTTGACTGAGCTTGGAAAGGAGATGATCATGAGGAAGAAGAATCAAAGTCTTTTGATTGAGCTTGGAAAGGAGCTGATCATGAGGAAGAAGAATCTCAAAGTCTGTTGATTGAGCTTTGGAAAAGAGATGATCACGAGGAAGAAGAACAAAGTCTGTTGATTGAGCTTGGAAAGGAGATGATCACGAGGAAGAAGAATCAAAGTCTGTTGATTGAGCTTTGGAAAAGGAGATGATCACGAGGAAGAAAGAATCAAAGTCTGTTAATTGAGCTTGGAAAGGAGATGATCACGAGGAAGAAGAATCAAAGTCTGCTGAGCTGAAAGGAGATGATCAGAGGAAGAAGAAACTCAAAGACTGATGGAAAGAGATCACGAGGAAGAAGAAATCAAAAGTCTGTTGACTTGGAAAGGAGATGATCACGAGAAAAGAATTCTGGAAAGGAGATGATCAAGAGGAAGAAGAATCAAAGTTGATTGAGCTTGGAAAGGAGATGATCACGAGGAAGAAGAATCAAAGTCTGTTGACTGAGCTTGGAGAGGAGAGACTACGAGGAAAAGAACCAAAAGTCTGGTTGACTGAGCTTGGAAAGGAGATGATCAGAGGAAGAAGAATCAAAGTCTGTTGACTGAGCTGGAAAGGAGATGATCACGAGGGAAGAAGAATCAAGTCTGTTGACTGAGCTTTGGAAAGGAGATGATCACGAGGAAGAAGAATCAAAGTCTGTTGGACTGAGCTTTGGAAAAGAGATGATCAAGAGGAAGAAGAATCAAAGTCTGTTGATTGAGCTTTGGAAAGGAGATGACGGGAGGAAGAAGAATCAAAGTCTGTTGATTGAGCTGAAAGGAGAGGATCACGAGAAGAATCAAAGTCGAGGAAGAAGATGATCACGAGGAAGTTCAGTCTGATTGAGCTTGGAAAGGAGATGATCAAGAGGGAAGAAATCAAAGTCTGCTGATTGAGCTTGGAAAGGAGATGATCAAGAGGAAGAAGAATCAAAGTCTGTTGATTGAGCTTGGAAAGGAGATGACTGAGGAAGAAGAATCAAAGTCTGTTGACTGAGCTGGAAAGGAGATGATCACGAGGAAGAAGAATCAAAGTCTACGGACTGAGCTTGGAAAGGAGATGATCACGAGGAAGAAGAATTCAAAACCTGTTGATTGAGCTTTGGAAAGGAGATGATCACGAGAAGAAGGTTCGTTGACTGTTTTCGAAAGGATATGAAAGTCTCTGTTGATTGAGCTTGGAAAGAGAGGATCACGAGGAAGAAGAATCAAAGTTCAAGTTGGACTGAGCCGAAAAGGAGATGATCATGAGGAAGAAGAATCAAAGTCTGTTGATTGAGTTGGAAAGGAGATGATCAAGAGGAAGGAATCAAAGATGAGCTTGGAAAAGGAGATGGACGAGAAAGAATCAAAGTCTGTTGACTGAGCTTGGAAAAGGAGATGATCAAGAGGGAAGAAGAATCAACGTCTGCTGATTGAGCTTGGAAATGAGATGATCAAGAGGAAGAAGAATAAAGTCTGTTGGACAAAAGGAGACGATCAAGAGGAAGAAGAATCAAAGTTGAATTGAGAGCTTGGAAAGGAGATGATCACGAGGAAGAAGAATCAAAGTCTGTTGACTGAGCTTGGTGCTGAGATGACTGCTGAGGAAGAAGAATCAAAGTCTGTTGATTGAACTTGGAAAAGGAGATGATCAAGAGGAAGAAGAATCAAAGTCCGTTGATTGAGCTTGGAAAGGAGATGATCAAGAGGAAGAAGAATCAAAGTCTGTTGATTGAGCTTGGAAAAGGAGATGATCGAGGAAGAAGAATCAAGTCGTTGATTGAGCTTGGAAAAGGATGATCACGAGGAAGAAGAATCAAAGTCTGTTGACTGAGCTTGGAAAAGGAGATGATCACGAGAAGAAGAATCAAAGTCTGTTGATTGAGCTTGGAAAAGAGATGATCAAGAGGAAGAAGAATCAAAAGTCTGTTGACTGAGCTTGGGAAAGGATATGATCACGAGGAAGAAGAATCAAAGTCTGTTGATTGAGATTGAAAGGAGATGATCACGAGATGATTGAGCTTGGTGCTGAGATGATCAATGAGGAAGAAGAATCAAAGTCTGTTGATTGAGCTTGGAAAGCGAGATGATCACGAGGAATAAAGAACCAAAGTCTGTTGATTGAGCTGAGATGATCGGGAAGAAGAATCAAGAGATGAGCTTGGTGCTGAGATGAAAGAATCAAAGAAAGTCTGTTGATTGAGCTTGGAAGGAGAGGAATCAATGAGGAATCACGAAGAAGAATCAAAGTCTGTTGACTGAGCTTTGGAAAAGGAGATGATCAAGAGGAAGAAGAATCAAAGTCTGTTGGGATTGAGACATGGAAAAGGAGATGATCAAGAGGAAGAAGAATCAAAGTCTGTTGATTGAGCTTGGAAAAGATACGATCACGAGGAAGAAGAATCACGAGGAGCTTGGAAAGGAGATGATCAAGGAAGAAGAATCAAAGTCTGCTGATTGAGCTTGGAAAGGAGATGATCACGAGGAAGAAGAATCAAAGTTCGACTGAGCCGGGAAAAGGAGATGATCACGTAAAGAAGAAGAATCAAAGTCTGTTGATTGAGCTTGGAAAGGAGATGAGATGGAAGAAGAATCAAAGTCTGTTGATTGAGCTTGGAAGGAGATGATCACGAGGAAAAAGAATCAAAAGCCCGTTGATTGAGCTTGGAAAGGAGATGATCACGAGTGAAGAAGAATCAAAGTCCGTTGACTGAGCTTGGAAAGGAGATGAGGAAGAAGAATCAAAGTCTGTTGACTGGAGTTTGGAAAGGAAGATGATCACGAGGGTCAAAGTCTGCTGATTGAGCTTGGAAAGGAGATGATCACGAGGAAGAAGAATCAAAGTCTGTTGATTGAGCTGGGAAAGGAGATCACGAGGAAGAAGAATCAAAGTCTGACTGAGAGATGAAGAATCAAAAGTCTGTTGACTGAGCTTGGAAAAGAGATGATCACGAGGAAGAAGAATCAAAGTCTGTTGATTGAGCTTGAAAAAGGAGATGACTACGAGGAAGAAGAATCAAAGTCTGTTGACTGAGCTGGAAAGGAAATGATCACGAGAAGAAGAGAATCAAAAGTCTGTTGATTGAGCTTGGAAAGAGATGATCAAGAGGGAAGAAGAATCAAAGTCTGTTGATTGAGCTTTGGAAGGAGATGATCAAGAGGAAGAAGAATCAAAGTTCGTTGATTGAGCTTTGAAGAGGGTGATCACGAGGAAGAAGAACCAAAGTCCGTGGACTGAGCTTGGAAAGAGATGATCACAGAGGAAGAAGAATCACAGTCTGTTGATTGAGCTTGGAAAAGGAGATGATCAAGAGGAAGAAGAATCAAAGTGTGTTGACTGAGTTGGAAAGGAAAGAGGATCAAGAGGAAGAAGAATCAAAGTCTGTTGACTGAGCTTGGAAAGGAGATGATCACGAGGAAGAAGAATCAAAAGTCTGTTGATTGAGCTTGGAAAGGAGATGATCAAGAGGAAGAAGAACAAAGTCTGTTGATTGAGCTTGGAAAGGAGATGATCACGAGGAAGAAGAACCAAAAGTCTGTTGATTGAGCTTGGAAAGGAGATGATCAATGAGAAGAAGAAACAAAGTCTGTTGACTGAGCTTGGAAAGGAGACAATCGAGGGAAGAAGAATCAAAGTCTGTTGACTGAGCTTGGAAAGGAGATGATCAACGAGGAAGAAGAGAATCAAAGTCTGTTGATTGAGCTTGGAAAGATGATGACGAGGAAGAAGAACTGCAAGTCTGTTGGACTGAGCTTGGAAAGGAAATGATCACGAGGAAAGAAGAATCACAGTCTGATGAGCTGGAAAGGAGATGATCAAGAGGAAGAAGAGAAAGTGATTGAGCTTGGAAGAGATGAACGAAGAATAAGAATCAAAGTCTGTTGATTGAGCTTGGAAAGGAGATGATCACGAGGAAGAAGAAAAAGTCTGTTGACTGAGCTTGGAAGAGATGACACTAAGAGGAAGAAGAATCAAAAGTCTGTTGACTGAGCTTGGAAAAGGAGATGATCACGAGGGAAGAAGAATCAAAAGTCTGACTGATTGAGCCAAGAGATGATCAAGAAGAAGAATCAAAGTCTCGTTGACTGAGCTTGGAAAGGAGATGATCACGAGGAAGAATCAAAGGACTGAGTTTGAGGAGATGAAGGAAGAAGAATCAAAGTGTTGATTGAGCTTGGAAAGGAGATGATCAAGGAAGAAGAATCAAAGTCTGTTGACTGAGCTGAAAGGAAGAAGAACTGACTGACGAGGAAGAAGAATCAAAGTCTGTTGATTGAGCTTGGAAAAGGAGATGATCAGGGGAAGAAGAATCAAAGTCTGTTGATTGAGCTTGGAAAGGAGATGATCACGAGGAAGAAGAATCAAAGTTCGTTGACTGAGCTTGGAAAGAGATGATACGAGGAAGAAGAAGAAATTGAGCAAATTGCAAAAGGAGATGAGATGAAGAATCAAGTCTGTTGATTGAGCTGAAAGAAGAATCAAAGTTGTTGATTGAGCTTGGAAAAGAGATGATCAACAGAGGAAGAAGATATCAAAGTCTGATTGAGCTTGGAGATGATCACGAGGGTTAAATCAAAGTCTGTTGATTGAGCTTGGAAAAGAGATGATCACGAGGAAGAAGAATCAAAGTCTGTTGATTGAGCTTGGAAAGGAGATGATCACGAGAAGAAGAATCAAAAGTCTGTTGATTGAGCTGGAGCTTGGAAGAAGAATCACAGAGAGGAGATCACGAGGAAGAAGAATCAAAGTCTGTTGACTGAGCTTGAAAGGAGATGATCACGAGGAAGAAGAATCAAAGTCTGTTGACTGAGCTTGGAAAAGGAGATGATCAAGTCTGTTGAGGAAGAAGAATCAAAGTCTGTTGATTGAGCTTGGAAAAGGAGATGATCACGAGGAAGAAGAATCAAAGTCTGCTGACTGAGCTTGGAAAGGAGATGATCACGAGGAAGAAGAATCAAAGTCTGTTGACTGAGCTTGGCAGCGAAAATGATCACGAGGAAGAAGAATCAAAGTCTGTTGATTGAGCTTGGAAAGGAGATGATCACGAGAAAAGAATCAAAGTCTGTTGATTGAGCTTGGTGCAGACATGACGAGGAAGAAGAATCAAAGCTTGCTGAGAGGGAAAGAGATGATCAAGGAGGAAGAAGAATCAAAGTCTGTTGATTGAGCTTTGGAAAAGGAGATGATCAAGAGGAAGAAGAATCAAAGTCTGTTGACTGGAAAAGCTGATGGAAAGAATCAGGAGATGATCACGAGGAAGAAGAATCACAGTCTGAGCTTGATTGAGCTTGGAAAGGAGATGATCAAGAGGAAGAAGAACCAAAGTCTGTTGATTGAGCTTGGAGAAGGAGAGGATCAAAGTCTGTTGATTGAGCTGGAAAAAGAATCACGCGGAAGAAGAAGAATCAAAGTCTGTTGATTGAGCTTGGAAAGGAGATGATCAAGAGGAAGAAGAGATGATCACGAGGAAGAAGAACCAAGTCTGTTGAAGTCTGTTGAAGAACTCAGTCTCTGATTGAGCTTTGGAAAGAGATGATCACGAGGGAAGAAGAACTCAAAGTCTGTTGATTGAGCTTGGAAAAGGAGATGAGGAAAGAAGAATCAAAGTCTTACACTGAGGGAAGAAGAAGAATCAAAGTCTGTTGATTGAGCTTGGAAAGGAGATGATCACGAGGAAGAAGAATCAAAGTCTGTTGATTGAGCTTGGAAAGGAGAATGATCACGAGGGAAGAAGAAGAATCAAGTCTGTTGATTGAGCTGACTGAGAAAGGAGAGCTTTGATGATCATGAGAAGAAGAATCAAAAGTCTGAGAGATGACTACGAGAAGAATCAAAGTCTGTTGATTGAGCTTGGAAAGGAGATGACTACGAGGAAGAAGAACAAAGTCTGTTGACTGAGCTTTGGAAAAGGAAATGATCACGAGGAAGAAGAATCAAAGTCTGTTGATTGAGCTTGGAAAGAAGAATCAAAGATGAGCTTGGAAGAGGGATCAAAGTCTGTTGACTGGCTTTGGAAAGGAGATGACGAGTGGCGAAATCAAAGTCTGCTGATTGAGCTTGGAAAGGAGATGATCATGAGGAAGAAGAATCAAAGTCTGTTGGTTTATTGAAAAGGAGATGATGGAAAGAAGAATCAAAGATTGAGCTTGAAAGCGATGATCATGAGGAAGAAGAATCAAAGTCTGTTGATTGAGCTGAAAGCATCACGAGGAAGAAGAATCAAAGTTCGTTGATTGACCTTGAGGATGATCACGAGGGAAGAAGAATCACAGTCTGTTGACTGAGCTTGGAAAGAGATGACTACGAGGAAGAAAAGAACAAAGCCTGTTGATTGAGCTTGGTGAGATGACTATGAGAAGAAGAATCAAAGTCTGTTTGATTGAGCTTGGAAAGCGAGATGATCACGAGAAGAAGAATCAAAAGCTGTTGACTGAGCTTGGAAAAGGAGAGGATTACGAGGAAGAAGAATCAAAGTCTGTTGATTGAGCTGGAAAGAGATGACTCAAGAGGAAGAAGAAAAAGTCTGTTGATTGAGCTTTGGAAAAGAGAGGATCACGAGGAAGAAGAATCAAAAGTCTGTTGACTGAGCTTGGAAAGGAGATGATCATGAGGAAGAAGAATCAAAGTCTGTTGATTGAGCTTGGAAAGGAGATGATCAAGAGGAAGAATCAAAGTCTGTTGATTGAGTTTGGAAAGGAGATGATCATGGAAGAAGAATCAAAGTCTGATTGAGCTTGAAAGGAGATGATCACGGAGGAAAAGATCAAAGTCTGTTGACTGAGCTTGGAAAGGAAATGATCACGAGGAAGAAGAATCAAAGTCTGTTGACTGAGCTTGGAAAGGAGATGATCAATTGAGGAAGAAGAATCAAAGTCTGTTGATTGAACTTGGAAAGGAGATGATCACGAGGAAGAAGAATCAAAGTCTGTTGACTGAGCTGGAGGAGATGACTACGAGGAAGAAGAATCAAAGGAAGAAGAATGATCACGAGGAAGAAGAATCTGTTGACTGAGCTTTGAAAGAGATGATCACGAGGAAGAAGAATCAAAGTCTGTTGACTGAGCTTGGGAAAAGGAGATGGATCACGAGGAAGAGAATCAAAGTCTGTTGACTGAGCTTGGAAAGGAGATGATCAGAGGAAGAAGAATCAAAGTCTGTTGATTGAGCTTGGAAAGGAGATGATCACGAGGAAAGAAGAATCAAAGTCTGTTGCTGATTGGAGATTGGAAAGAGATGAAAAGGAAGAAGAATCAAAGTCTGTTGACTTGAGCTTGGAAAGAGATGAAAGTCTGAAGAATCTGAGTTGATTGGTTGGAAAGAGATGATCAAGAGGAAGAAGAATCAAAGTCTGTTGATTGAGCTTGGTGCGAGAGGAATCACGAGGAAGAAGAATCAAAGTCTGCTGACTGAGATGATCAAGTGAAGAAGAATGATCTGCTGGCTGAGCATGGAAATGATGATCAAGAAGAAGAATCAAAGTCTGTTGACTGAGCTTTGGAAAGGAGATGATCACGAGGAAGAAGAACTAAAGTCTGTTGACTGAGCTTGGTGCGAGATGATCACGAGGAAGAAGAATCAAAGTCTGTTGACTGAGCTTGGAAAAAGGAGACGAGGAAGAAGAATCACAGAGAGAAGGAGATGATCATGAGAAGAATCAAAGTCTGTTGGATTGAGCTGGAAGGAGAGGACACGAGGAAGAAGAAAAAGTCTGTTGACTGAGCTTGGAAAGGAGATGATCATGAGGAAGAAGAATCACAGTCTGCTGATTGAGCTTGGAAAGGAGATGATCATGAGAAGAAGAATCAAAGTCTGTTGATTGAGCTTGGAAAAGGAGATGATCACGAGGAAGAAGAATCAAAGTCTGTTGATTGAGCTTGAAAAAGGAGATGATAAAGGAGGAAGAAGAATCAAAGTCTGTTGATTGAGCTTGGGAAAGGAGATGATCACGAGGAAAAAGAATCACAGTCTGTTGATTGAAAGCTTGGAAAGGAGATGATGAGGAAGAAGAATCACAGTCTGTTGGATTGAGTTTGGAAAGAGATGATCACGAGTAAGAAGAATCTGCTGACTGGAGTTTTCTGGAAAAGGAGATGATCACGAGGAAGAAGAATCAAAGTCTGTTGATTTTGAGCTTGGAAAGGAGATGATCAAGAGGAAGAAGAATCAAAAGTCTGTTGACTGAGCTTGGAAAAGGAGATGATCACGAGGAAGAAGAATCAAAGTCTGATTGAGCTGAAAGGAGATGATCAAGAGGAAGAAGAATCAGTACTGAGCTTGAAGGAGACGATCAAGACAGAAAGTCTGTTGACTGAGCTGGAAAGAGATGAGAGGGAAGAAGAATCAAAGATGAGCAAAGGAGAGAAAGAAGAATCAAAGTCTGTTGACTGAGCTTTGGAGATGACAAGGAAGATGATCAGTCGAGCATGGAAAAATGAGAAGAATCAAAGTCTGCTGATTGAGCTTGGAAAGGAGATGAACACGAGGAAGAAGAATCAAAGCCTGTTGATTGAGCTTGGAAAGGAGATGACTACGAGGAAGAAGATCAAAGTCTGTTGATTGAGCTGGAAAGGAGATGATCACGAAGAAAAAGAATCAAAGTCTGTTGATTGAGTTTGAAAGGAGATGATCAACAGGAAGAAGAATCAAAGTCTGTTGATTGAGCTTTGGAAAGGAGATGATTACGAGGAAGAAGAATCAAAAGTCCTGTTGACTGAGCTTGGAAAGGAGAGATGATCATGAGGAAGAAGAATCAAAGTCTGTTGACTGAGCTTGGAAAGGAGATGATCACGAGGAAGAAGAATCAAAGTCTGTTGGATTGAGCTTTGGAAAGAGATGATGAGGAAGAAGAATCAAAGTTCGTTGGACTGAGCTGGAAAGGAGATGATCAAGAGGGAAGAAGAACAAAGTCTGTTGACTGAGCTTGGAAAAGGAGATGATCACGAGGAAGAAGAATCAAAGTCTGCTGATTGAGCTTGGAAAGGAGATGATCAAGAGGAAGAAGAATCAAAAGTCTGTTGATTGAGCTTGGAAAGATGACGACTGTTGAAGAAGAATCAAAGTCTGTTGATTGAGCTTGGAAAAGGAGATGATCACGAGGAAGAAGAATAAAGTCTGTTGGACTGAGCTGGAAAGGAGATGATCACGAGGAAGAAAAATTCAAAGTCTGTTGATTGAGCTTGGAAAGGAGATGATTCAAGAGGAAGAAGAATCAAAGTCTGTTGACTGAGCTTGGAAAGGAGATGATCATGAGGAAGAAGAATCAAAGTCTGTTGATTGAGCTTGGAAAGGAGATGATCACGAGAAAGAAGAATCAAAGTTCGTTGATTGAGCTTGGAAAGGAGATGACTACGAGGAAGAAGAATCAAAGTCTGTTGACTGAGCTTGGAAGCGGAGATGATCAGGGAGGAAGAAGAATCAAAAGCCCAAGACTGAGCTTGGAAAGGAGATGATCATGAGGAAGAAGAATCAAAGTCTGGTTGACTGAGCTTGGAAAAGATGATGAGAAGAATCAAAGTCGAGGAAAGAAGAACTACGAAAGAAGAATCTGCTTGACTGAGCTTGAAAGGAGATGATCGAGAGGAAGAAGAATCAAAGTCTGTTGATTGAGCTTGGTGCTGAGATGATCGAAGAAGAACCAAAGAGAGCTGAAAGGAGATGACATGAGGAAGAAGAACCAAAGTCTGTTGATTGAGCTTGGAAAGGAGATGATCAAGAGGAAGAAGAATCAAAGTCTGTTGACTGAGCTTGAAAAGGAGACGATCAAGATGAAGAAGAATCAAAGTCTGTTGACTGAGCTTGAAAGGAGATGACGAGAGAAGAATCAAAAGTCTGTTGATTGAGGAAAGGAGATGACTACGAGGAAAGTCTGTTGACTGAGCTTTGAAAGGAGATGATGATGAGGGAAGAAGAATCAAAGTCTGTTGACTGAGCTTGGAAAGGAGATGATCACGAGGAAGAAGAATCAAAGTCTTGCTTGACTGGAGCTTGGAAAGGAGATGATCACGAGGAAGAAGAATCAAAGTCTGTTGATTGAGCTTAAAGAGATGATCACGAGGAAGAAGAATCAAAGTCTGTTGATTGGAGCTTGGAAAGGAGATGGATCATTGCGAAGAAGAATCAAAGTCTGTTGATTGAGCTGGAAAAGGAGATGATCACGAGGAAGAAGAATCAAAGTCTGTTGATTGAGCTTGGAAAAGGAGATGACCACGAGGAAGAAGAATCAAAGTCTGTCTACTGAGCTTGGAAAGGAGATGATCAAGAGGAAAGAAGAATCAAAGTCTGATTGAGCTGGTGCCGAGGACATCATGAGGAAGAAGAATCAAAGTCTGTTGACTGAGCTTGGAAAAGGAGATGATCACGAGGAAGAAGAATCAAAGACTGTTGATTGAGCTTTGGAAAGGAGATGATCGAGGAAGAAGAATCAAAGTCTGTTGATTGAGCTTGGAAAAAGATGATCACGAGGAAGAAGAATCAAAGTCTGTTGATTGAGTTTTAAAGGAGATGATACGAGGAAGAAGAATCAAAGCCTGCTGATTGAGCTTGGAAAGAGATGATCACGAGGAAGAAGAATCAAAGTCTGTTGACTTGAGCTTCTGGAAAGGAGTTTGTTGATGACTTGGAAGCGAGGAAGAAGAATCAAAAGTCTGTTGACTGAGCTTGGTGCGAGATGATCACGAGGAAGAAGAATCAAAGTCTGTTGATTGAGCTTTGGAAAGGAGATGATCAAGGAAGAAGAAGAATCAAAGTCTGGTTGATTGAGCTTGGAAAGGAGATGATCACGAGAAGAAGAATCAAAGTCTGTTGAGGGGAGATGATCAGAATCAAAGTCTGTTGATTGAGCTTGGAAAGGAGGAGATGATGAGGGAAGAGAATCACAGTCTGTTGAAGAAGAGATGATCAAAGTCTGTTGATTGAGCTGGAAAGAGATGATCACGAGATGATCAAAGTCTGGATTGAGAAGAAGATCAAAGTCAAAGTCTGTTGATTGAGCTTGGAAAGATGAGACGATCAAGTCTGTTGAGAGAAGAAGAGACACTCAAGGAAGAAGAATCACAGTTCGTTGATTGAGCTTTGGAAAAGATGAGATGTCTGTTGATTGACGGAGGAAGAAGAATCAAAAGTCTGTTGATTGAGCTGGAAAAAGATGATCATGAGGGGAAGAAGAATCAAAGTCTGCTGATTGAGCTTGGAAGATGAGATGATCACGAGGAAGAAGAATCAAAGTGAGCTGAAAGAGCTTGGAGAAGGATGGATTCAAAAAGATGATCAAGGAAGAAGAATCAAAGTCTGTTGATTGAGCTGGAAAGGATGATCATGAGGAAGAAGAACCAAAGTCTGTTGATTTGAGCTTGGAAAAGGAGATGATCACGAGGAAGAAGAATCAAAGTCCCAAGACTGGAGCTTGGAAAGGAGATGATCAAGGAGGAAGAAGAATCAAAGTCTGTTGGACTGAGCTTGGAAAAGGAGATGATCATGAGGAAGAAGAAACAAAAGTCTGTTGACTGAGCTTGGAAGGAGATGATCATGAGGAAGAAGTATCAAAGTCTGTTGATTGAGCTGGAAAGGAGATGATCAGGAGGAAGAAGAATCTCAAAGTCTGTTGATTGAGCTTGGAAAGGAGATGATCAGGAGGAAGAATGAAACCAAGCTGATTGAGCTTGGAAAGGAGATGATCACGAGGAAGAAGAATCAAAGTCTGTTGATTGAGCTTGGAAAAGGATGATCACGAGAAAAGAATCAAAGAGAAAGGATCACGAGAAGAATCAAAGTCTGTTGAAGAAGGAGATGATCAAGAGGAAGAAGAATCAAAGTTGACTGGAGCTTGGAAAAGGAGATGATCGCGAGGAAGAAGAATCAAAGTCTTTGTTGATTGAGCTTGGAAAAGAAGAGATTGATCACGAGGAAGAAGAATTGGAAAGGAGATGATCAAAGTCTGTTGATTGAGCTGGACTGAAGGAGATGATTGAGCGAGGAGGAAGAAGAATCAAAGTCTGTTGATTGAGCTTGGAAAGGAGATGATCACGAGGAAAAGAATCAAAGTCTGTTGACTTGAAAGGGAAATGATCGAGGAAGAAGAATGTCTGATCACGAGGAATGACTGAGAAAAGAATCAAAGTCTGTTGACTGAGCTTGGAAAGGAGATGATCACGAGGAAGAAGAATCAAAGTCTGGCGATTGAGTTTGGAAAGGAGATGATCAGTCTGTTGACTGAGGAAGAAGAATCAAAGTCTGTTGACTGAGCTTGGAAGGAGATGATCACGAGAAAGAAGAATCAAAGTCTGTTGACTGATTGGAAGAAGAATCACGAGGGAAGAAGAATCAAAGTCTGTTGACTGAGCTTGGAAAGGAGGTGATCACGAGGAAGAAGAATCAAAGTCTGTTGACTGAGCTTGGAAAGGAGATGATCACGAGAAGAAGAAGAATGATCAAGAGGAAGAAGAATCTGTTGGATTGAGCTTGGAAAGGAGATGATCACGAGGAAGAAGAATCAAAGTCTGTTGACTGAGCTTGAAAAGGAGATGATCAAGAGGAAGAAGAATCAAAGTCTGTTGATTGAGCTTGGAAAGGAGATGATCACGAGGAAGAAGAATCAAAGTCTGTTGATTGAGCTTTGAAAGGAGATGATCAAAGTCCGAGAGAAAGAAGAATCAAAGTCTGAAGACTGAAAGTCTGTTGACTGAAGGAGAGATGATCACGAGGAAGAAGAATCAAAGTCTGTTGATTGAGCTTGAAAAAGAATCAAAGTCTAGATGACTGAAAGGAGACATCATGAGAAGAAGAATCAAAGTCTGTTGACTGAGTGGAAAGGAGATGATCACGAGGAAGAAGAATCAAAGTCTGTTGATTGAGCTTGGAAAAGGAGATGATCATTGAGGGAAGAAGAATCAAAGTCTGTTGATTGAGCTTGGAAGGAGTTGAACACGAGGAAGAAGAATCAAAGTCCGTTGACTGAGCTTGGAAAGGAGATGATCACGAGGAAGAAGAATCAAAGTCTGTTGATTGAGCTTGGAAAGGAGATGATCACGAGGAAGAAGAATGATTGAGCAAAGAGATGAAGGAAGAAGAATCAAAGTCTGTTGGATTGAGCTTGGAAAGGAGATGACTCACGAGGAAGAAGAATCAAAGTCTGTTGGATCGAGTTTGAAAGGAGATGATCACGAGGAAGAAGAATCAAAGTCTGTTGATTTAGCTTGGAAAGGAGATGACCACGAGGAAGAAGAATCAAAAAGTCTGTTGATTGAGCCAAAAAGGAGATGATCGACGAGGAAGAAGAATCAAAGTCTGTTGACTGAGCTTGGAAAGGAGATGATCACGAGGAAGAAGAATCAAAGTCTGTTGATTGAGCTTGGAAAGGAGAGATGATCACGAGGAAGAAGAATCAAAGTCTGTTGATTGAGGAAGAAGAATCAAAGTTGTTGAAAGGAGATGATCACGAGGAAGAAGAATCAAATTGTCTGAGCTTGAAAAAGAGATGATCACGAGGAAGAAGAATCAAAGTTCGTTGAGAGCTTGGAAAAGGATGATCACGAGGAAGAAGAATCAAAGTCTGTTGATTGAGCTTGGAAAGGAAATGGATCACGAGAAGAAGTGGAATCAAAGTCTGTTGATTGAGCTGGAAAGGAGATGATCACGAGGAAGAAAGAATCAAAAGTCTATTGATTGAGCTTGGAAAGAGATGATCACGAGGAAGAAGAATCAAAGTCTGTTGACTTGAGCTTGGAAAGGAGATGATCACGAGGAAGAAGAATCAAAGTCTGTTGATTGGAGCTTGGAAAGGAGATGATCAAGAGGAAAAGAATCAAAGTCTGTTGACTGAGCTTTGAAAGGAGATGATCAGAGGAAGAAGAATCAAAGTCTGTTGGATTGGAGCTTGAGAGATGATCACGAGGAAGAAGAATCAAAGTCTGCTGATTGGAGCTTGGAAAGGAGATGATCACGAAAGAAAGAATCAAAGCTGACTGAGCTTGGAAAGGAGATGATGAGGAAGAAGAATCAAAGTCTGTTGGAAAAAGAGATGATCACGAGGAAGAAGAATCAAAGTCTGTTGACTGAGCTGGAAAGAAACGAGAGAAGACCAAAGTCTGTTGACGAGAAAGGTGATGATGACGAGGAAGAAGAATCAAGTCTGTTGATTGAGCTTGGAAAGGAGATGATCACGAGGAAGAAGAATCAAAGTCCGTTGATTGAGGAAAGGAGATGAGATGACGAGGAAGAAGAATCAATGTCTGTTGATTGAGCTGGTGCGAGATGATCACGAGGAAGAAGAATCAAAAGTCGTTGACTGAGCTTGGAAAGGAGATGATCACGAGAAGAAGAATCAAAGTCTGCTGACTGAGCTTGGAAAGGAGATGACGAGGAAGAAGAATCAAAGTCTGTGACTTAGCTTGGAAAGGAGATGATCACGAGGAAGAAGAATCAAAGTCTGTTGAGCTGATTGAGCAAAGTTGTTGGAGCTTGAAGAGATGATCACGAGGAAGAAGAATCAAAGTCTATTGATTGAGCTTGGAAAGGAGATGATCAAGAGGAAGAAGAATCAAAGTCTGGATTGAGCTTGAAAGAAGATGATCATGATGAAGTTAAGAATCAAAGTCTGTTGATTGAGCTTTGGTGCGAGATGATCACGAGGAAGAAGAATTGCAAAAGTGACTACGAGGGTTGATTGAAGTCTGTTGATTGAAAGGAGATGATCACGAGGAAGAAGAATCAAAAGTCTGTTGACTGAGCTTGGAAAGGAGATGATCACGTGGAGGAAGAAGAATCAAAGTCTGTTGATTGAGCTTGGAAAAAGGAGAAGATCAAAGTCGAGGATAGAGATGAAGAAGAAGAATCAAAGTCTGTTGACTGAGCTTGGAAAACGAGGAAGATGATAAAGTCAATGAGGAAGAAGAAGGAAGAAGTCTGTTCCAAGACTGAGCTTGAAAGGAGATGATCACTGAGGAAGAAGAATCAAAGTCTGTTGACTGAGCTTGGAAAGAGATGATCACTGAGGAAGAAGAATCACGTCTGTTGATTGAGCTTGGAGATGATCAGGAGGAAGAAGAATCAAAGTCTGTTGACTGAGTTTGGAAAGGAGATGATCACGAGGAAGAAGAATCAAAGTCTGTTGATTGAGCTTGGAAAAAGGAGATGATCATGAGGAAGAAGAATCAAAGTCTGTCTATTGAGCTTGATAGAGATGATCACGAGGAAGAAGAATCAAAGTCTGGAAGAAAGAGATGATCACGAGGAAGAAGAATCAAAGTCTGTTGATTGAGCTTGAAAGTAGATGATCACGAGGAAGAAGAATCAAAGTTGCTGATTGATTGATGATCGATGAGGAAGAAGAATCAAAGAGATGAAAGATGACGAGGAAGAAGAATCAAGTCTGTTGACTGAGCTTGGAAAGGAGATGATCAAGGAGGAAGAAGAATCAAAGTCTGTTGACTGAGCTTGGAAAAAGGAGATGATCACGTTGACTGGAAGGAAGAGAATCAAAGAAGAATGAAAGTTGATTGAGCTTGGAAAGGAGATGATCACGAGGAAGAAGAACCAAAGTCTGTTGACTGAGCTTGGAAAGGAGATGATCACGAGGAAGAAGAAACCAAAGTCTCGTTGATTGAGCTGGAAAGGAGATGATCACGAGGAAGAAGAATCAAAGTCTGTTGACTGAGCTTGAAAGGAAATGATCACGAGGGAAGAAGTGAATCAAAGTCCGATTGAGCTGGAAAGGAGATGATTTTGACTGAGCTTGGAAAGAGATGATCACGAGGAAGACGAATCAAGTTGACTGAGCTTGGAAGAGATGATCACGAGGAAGAAGAACCAAAGTCTGTTGATTGAGCTTGGAAAGGAGATGATCACGAGGAAGAAGAATTGAAAAGTCTGTTGACTGAGTTTGGAAAAGGAAGTAGAATCAAAGCTCACGAGGAAGAAGGGAAGAAAGAATCAAAGTCTGTTGATTGAGCTTGGAAAGGAGAGATGATCACGAGGAAGAAGAATCAAATTGATTGAGCTTTGGAAAGGAATGACAAAAAGAATCAAAGTGTTGATTGAGCTTGGAAAGGAGATGATCACGAGGAAGAAGAATCAAAGTCTGTTGACTGAGCTTTGGAAAGGAGATGACTACGAGGAAGAAGAAAGTTCGTTGACTGAGCTTGGTGGAGATGATCACGAGGAAGACGAATCAAAAGTCTGTTGATTGAGCTTGGAAAAGGAGATGATTCAATAGGAAGAAGAATCAAAGTCTGTTGATTGAGCTGGAAAAGGAGATGATCACGAGGAAGAAGAATCAAAGTCTGTTGACTGAGCTTGAAAAGGAGATGATGACGAGAAGAATCAAAAGGAGGAAAGAATGATCACGAGGAAGAAGAATCAAAGTCTGCTTGACTGAGCTTGGGAAAGAGATGATCATGAGGAAGAAGAACTAAAGTCTGTTGATTGAGCTGGGAAAGGAGATGATCACGAGGAAGAAGAATCAAAGTCTGTTGATTGAGCTTGGAAAGGAGATGATCAGAAGGAAGAAGAATCAAAGTCTGTTGATTGAGCTTGGAAAAGGAGATGATCACGAGAAGAAGAATCAAAGTCGTTGATTGAGCTGAAAGCGAGATGATCACGAGGAAGAAGAATCAAAGTCTGTTGACTGAGCTAAAAGGAGATGATCACGAGGAAGAAGAATCAAAGTCTGGATTGAGCTTGGAAAGGAGATGATCATGAGGAAGAAGAATCCAAAGTCTGGGCTGATTGAGCTGGAAAGGAGATGATCACGAGAAATCTGAATTCAAGTCTGTTATTGAGCTTGGAAAAAGAGATGATCACGAGGAAGAAGAATCAAAGTCTGTTGATTGAGCTGGAAAGGAGATGATCACGAGGAAGAAGAATCAAAGTCTGTTGATTGAGCTTGGAAAGGAGATGATCACGAGGAAGAAGAATCAAAGTCTTGATTGATGGAAAGCTGATCATTGGGAAGAAGAATCAAAGTCTGATTGAGCTTGAAAGGAGATGATCAGGAAGACGAAGAATCAAAGTCTGTTGATTGAGCTTGGAAAGGAGATGATCACTAGGAAGAAGAATCAAAGTCTGTTGATTGAGCTGGAAAAGGAGATGATCACGAGGAAGAAGAATCACAGTCTTTGATTGAGCTTGAAAAGGAGATGATCAAGAAAGAAGAATCAAAGTCTGTTGATTGAGCTTGGAAAGGAGAGATTGGAAGAAGAATCAAAGTCCGTTGACTGATGAATGATCACAGTCTGTTGATTGAGCGAGGAAGAAGAATCAAAGTCTGTTGACTGAGCTGATTGAAAGAGATGATGATCACGAGGAAGAAAAGAATCAAAGTCTGTTGGATTGAGCTTTGGAAAAGGAGATGATCACGAGGAAGAAGAATCAAAGTCTGTTGACTGAGCTTGGAAAGGAGATGATCACGAGGAAGAAGAATCAAAGTCTGTTGACTGAGCTTGGAAAAAGGAGATGACTATTGAGGAAGAAGAATCAAAGTCTGTTGATTGAAGCTTTGGAAAGGAGATGACTACGAGGAAGAAGAATCAAAGTCTGTTGATTGAGCTTGAGAGATGATCACGAGGAGATGATCAGCTTGGAAAGGAGAGAAGAAAGAAGAACAAAGTCTGTTGATTGAGCTTTTGGAAAAGGAGATGATCACGAGAAAGAAGAATCAAAGTCTGTTGATTGAGCTTGGAAAGAGATGATCACGAGGAAGAAAAATCAAAGTCTGCTGATTGAGCTTGGAAAGGAGATGATCACGAGGAAGAAGAATCAAAGTCTGTTGATTGAGCTTGGAAAAGGAGATGACGAGGAAGAAGAATCAAAGTCTGTTGATTGAGCTTGGAAAAGGAGATGACTCACGAGGAAGTAAAGAATCAAAGTCTGTTGATTGAGCTTGGAAAGATGAGATGATCGTTGATTGGAGCTTGAAAGAGATGATCACGAAAGAAGAATCAAAGTCTGTTGATTGAGCTTGGGAAAGGAGATGATCACGAGGAAAGAAGAATCAAAGTCTGTTGACTGAGCTAAAAGGAGATATCACGGAGGGAAGAAGAATCAAAGTCTGGATTGAGCTTGAGGAGATGATCACGAAAGAAGAAGAAAGTTCGTTGATTGAGCTTGGAAAGGATGAAAGAAGAGAATCAAAGTCTGCTGACTGGAGCTGGAAAGGAGATGATCACGAGGAAGAAGAATCAAAGTCTGTTGATTGAGCTTGAAAGGAGATCACGACGAGAAGAAGAATCAGTCCGTTGATTGAGCTTGGAAAGGAGATGATCACGAGAAAGAAGAATCTAAGTCTGTTGACTGAGCTTGGAAAGGAGATGATCACGAGGAAGAAGAATCAAAGTCTGTTGATTGAGCTTGGAAAGAGATGATCACGAGAAGAAGAATCAAAGTCTGTTGATTGAGCTGGAAAGGAGATGATCACGAGGAAGAAGAATCAAAGTCTGTTGATTGAGCTGGAAAGGAGATGATCACGAGGAAGAAGAATCAAAAGTCTGTTGACTGAGCTTGGAAAGGAGAGATGATCACGAGGAAGAAGAATCAAAGTCTGTTGATTGAGCTTTGGAAAGGAGATGATCACGAGAAGAAGAATCAAAGTCTGTTGATTGAGCCAAAGAGATGACTGCTGCAGAAAGAAGAATCAAAGTTCAAGGACTGGAGCTGGAAAAGGAGATGATCACGAGGAAGAAGGACAATCAGTCTGTTGACTGAGTTTTTGAAAGGAGATGATCACGAGGAAGAAGAATCAAAGTCTGTTGATTGAGCTGGAAAGGAGATGATCAGGAGAGTTAGAATCAAAGCCGTTGACTGAGCTTGGAAGAAATCACGAGAAGAAGGACTTGAGCTGACTGAGCTTGAGAGATGATCACGAGGAAGAAGAATCAAAGTCTGATTGAGCTTGGAAAGGAGATGATCACGAGGAAGAAGAACCAAAGTCCGTTGATTGAGCCTGGGAAAGGAGATGATCACGAGAAGAAGAATCAAAGTCCGATTGATTGAGAGGAAGAAGGAATGATCACGAGCTGGAAGAATGAATAGAATCAAAGTCTGCTGATTGAAAGGAGATGATCACGAGGAAGAATGGATTGATGGAAGGAGATGATCACGGAGGAAGAAGAATCAAAGTCTGTTGATTGAGCTGGAAAGGAGATGATCACGAGAAGAAGAATCAAAGTCTGTTGATTGATTGAGGAAGAAGCAAAGTCTGTTTTGAGCGGAAAGGAGATGATCACGAGGAAGAAGAATCAAAGTCTGTTGATTGAGCTGGAAAGGAGATCAGGAAGAAAACGTCTGCTGATTGAAGACGAATGAAAGTCTGTTGATTGAGCTCGTTGGAAAAAAGAGATGATCACGAGGAAGAAGAATCAAAGTCTGCTGACTGAGCTAAAAAGAGATGATCACGAGAAGAAGAACCAAAGTTTGTTGATTGAGCTGGGAAAGGAGATGATCACGAGGAAGAAGAAACAAAGTCTGTTGGATTGAGCTTGGAAAAGGAGATGATCACGAGAGAAGAACAAAGTCTGTTGATTGAGCTTGGAAAGGAGATGATCACGAGGAGAAGAATCACAGTCTGTTTACTGGATTGGAAAGCAGATGACACGAGGAAAGAAGAATCAAAGTCTGTTGATTGAGCTACAAGGTAGAAAGCGAGAGAGAGATGATCACGAGAAGAAGAATCAAAAAGTCTGTTGATTGAGCTGGAAAAGGAGATGATCACGAGAAGAAGAATTCCAGTCTGTTGACTTGAGCTTGGAAAGGAGATGATCATGAGGAAGAAACAAACAAAGTCTGCCGGACTGAGCTTGGAAAGGAGATGATCGAGGAAGAAGAATCAAAGCCCGGTTGATTGAGCTTTTGGAAAGCGAGATGATCACGAGGAAGAAGAATCAAAGACTGCTGACTGAGCTTGGAAAGGAGATGATTATTGAGGAAGAATCAAAGTCTGTTGACCGCGGAAAGGAGATGATCACGAGGAAGAAAGCAATCAAAAGTCTGTTGACTGAGCTGAAAAGGAGATGATCACGAGGAAGAAGAATCAAAGTTCGTTGATTGAGCTTGGAAAGGAGATCACGAGAAAGAAGAATCACAGTTCGTTGACTGAGCTTTGGAAGGAGATGATCACGAGGAAGAAGAATCCAAAAGCCCGTTGATTGAGCTTTGGAAAGGAGATGATCAAGAGGAAGAAGAATCAAAGTCTGCTGATGAGCTGAAAGGAGATGACGAGGAAAGAATTCAAAGTCTGTTGATTGAGCTTGGAAAAGGAGATGATCACGAGGAAGAAGAACCAAAGTCTGTTGATTGAGCTTGGAAAGGAGATGATCACGAGAAGAAGAACCAAAGTTCATTGATTGAGCTGAAAGGAGATGATCACGAGAAAGAAGAATCAAAGTCTGCTTGACTTGCTTGGAAAGGAGATGATCAAGAGGAAGAAGAAGTCTGCTGACTTGAGCAAAGTGATCGCGAGGAAGAAGAGCTGGATTGAGGAGATGATCACGAGGAAGAAGAATCAAAGTCTGTTGATTGAGCTTTGGAAAGGAGATGATCAATGAGGAAGAAGAATCAAAAGTCTGGTTGATTGAGCTTGGAAAGGAGATGATCATTGAGGAAGAAGAATCAAAGTCCGTTGATTGAGCTTGGAAAGGAGATGATCACGAGGAAGAAGAATCAAAGTCTGTTGATGGAGCTTTGGAAGAAGATGATCAAGGAAGAAGAATCAAAGTCTGTTGACTGAGCTTCTTGGAAAGGGAGATGATACGAGGAAGAAGAATCAAAGTCTGGTTGGATTGAGCTTGGAAAGGATGATTACGAGGAAGAAGAATCAAAGTCTGTTGATTGAGCTAAAAGATCACGAGAAAAAGAATCAAAGTCTGTTGATTGAATGATCAAGAGGAAGAAAATCAAAGTCTGTTGATTGAGCTTTGGAAAAGGAGATGATCAATACGAGGAAGAAGAATCAAAGTCTGCTTGAAAGGAGATGATCACGAGGAAAAAGAATCAAAGCCCGTTGGATTGGAGCTTGAAAGAGATGATCACGAGAAAGAAGAATCAAAGTCTGATTGATTGAGAAAAGAGATGATCACGAGGAAGAAGAATCAAAGTTTGTTGATTGAGCTTGGAAAGGAGATGATCACGAGGAAGAAGAATCAAAGTCTGATGATGATTGAGCTGCTGGAAAGGAGATGATCACGAGAAAGAAGAATCAAAGTCTGTTGATTGAGCTTTGGAAAAGGAGATGATCACGAGGAAGCAAATTCAAAGTCTGTTGATTGAGCTTGGAGAGATGATCACGAGGAAGAAGAATCAAAGTCCGTTGACTGAGTGGAAAGGAGATGATCACGAGGAAGAAGAATCAAAGTCTGTTGACTGAGCTTGGAAGAGATGATCACGAGGAAGAAGAATCGTGTCTGTTGATTGAGCTTGGAAAAGGAGATGATCAGGAGGAAGAAGAATCAAAGTTCGTTGATTGAGCTTGGAAAGGAGATGATCACGAGGAAGAAGAATCAAAGTCTGTTGACTGAGTTTCTGGAGATGATCACGAAGAAGAATCACGAGGATTGAGAAGAACTACGAGAAGAATCAAAGTTCGTTGATTGAGCTTGGAAAGCGAGATGATCATGAGGAAGAAGAATGAAAGTCTGTTGACTGAGCTTTGGAAAGATGATCACGAGGAAGAAGAATCAAAGTCTGTTGACGAGCTTGGGGTGAGATGATGGAGGAAGGAGAATGGGAAGTCTGTTGACCGAGGAAAGGAGATGATCAGAACCAAAGTCTGTTGGACTGAGCTTGGAAAGGAGATGATCACGAGGAAGAAGAATCAAAGTCTGTTGACTGAGCTTGGAAAGGAGATGATCACGAGGAAGAAGAATCAAAGTCTGTTGACTGAGCTTGGGAAAGTAGATGATCAAGAGGAAGAAGAATCAAAGTCTGTTGATTGAGCTTGGAAAGGAGATGATCACGAGGAAGAAGAAATCAAAGTCTGCTGATTGAGCTGAGAAAGAAAGAAGATGATAGTTTGCGACTGAGAAAGGAGATGAAAGAGGAAGAAGAATCAAAGTCTGTTGACTGAGGAAAGGAAATGACACGAGGAAGAAGAATCTGTTGACTGAGCTTTGGAAAGGAGATGACTGAGGAAGAAGAATCAAAGTCTGTTGATTGAGCTTGGAAAAGGAGATGATCACGAGGAAGAAGAATCAAAGTCTGGTTGACTGAGCTTGGAAAGGAGACATGACGAGGAAGAAGAATCAAAGTCTGTTGATTGAGCTTGGAAAGGAGATGACAATGAGGAAGAAGAATCAAAGTCGTGTTGAGCTGGAAAGAGATGCTTTTTGGAGAGAGATGATCACGAGAAAGAAGAATCAAAGTCTGCTGACTGAGCTTGGAAAGGAGATGATCACGAGGAAGAATCAAAGTCTGTTGATTGAGCTTTGAAAGGAGATGATCACGAGGAAGAAGAATCAAAGTCTGTTGATTGAGCTTGGAAAGGAGATGATCACGAGGGAAGAAGAATCAAAGTCTGTTGATTGAGCTGGAAAGGAGATGATCACGAGGAAGAAGAATCAAAGTCTGTTGACTGAGCTTTGAGGAAAAGGAGATGATTGAGCGAGGAGGAAGAATCAAAGTCTGTTGACTGAGCTGAAAGGAGATGACCACGAGGAAGAAGAATTTCAAAGTCTGTTGATTGAGCTTGGAAAGGAGATGATCACGAGGAAGAAGAATCAAAGTCTGTTGATTGATTGATCACGAGGAAGAAGAATCAAAGTCTGTTGGATTGAGAAAGATGATCACGAGGAAGAAGAATCAAAGTCTGTTGGATTGAGCTTGGAAAGAGATGATCACGAGAAAGAAGAACAAAGTCTGTTGACTGAGCTTGGAAAGGAGGATCACGAGGAAGAAGAATCAAAGTCCGTTGATTGAGCTTGGAAAGGAGATGATCACGAGGAAGAAGAATCAAAGTCTGCTGACCGAGCTTGAAAAGGAGATGATCACGAGGAAGAAGAATCAAAGTCTGTTCATGACTGATCACGAGGAAGAAGAATCAAAGTCTGTTGATTGAGCGAAGAGATGATCACGAGTCTGAAGAATGGAAAGTCTGAGCTGAGGTGAGATGATCAAGGAGAAGAAGAATCAAAGTCTTTGATTGAGCTGGAAAGGAGATGATCACGAGGAAGAAGAATCAAAGTCTGTTGATTGAGCTTGAAAGGAGATGATCACGGAAGAAGAATCAAAGTCTGTTGATTGAGCTTGGAAAGGAGATGATCACGAGGAAGAAGAATCAAAGTCTGTTGATTGAGCTTGGAAAGGGAGATGATCACGAGGAAGAAGAATCAAAGTCTGTTGATTGAGCTTGAAAAGGAGATGATCACGAGGAAGAAGAATCAAAGTCTGTTGATTGAGCTTGGAAAGGAGATGATCACGAGGAAGAAGAATCAAAGTCTGTTGATTGAGCTTGGAAGGAGATGATCACGAGGAAGAAGAATCAAAGTTCGTTGATTGAGCTTTAAAGAACAAGAAAATCAGTCTGTTGATTGAGCTTGGAAAGGAGATGATCACGAGGAAGAAGAATCAAAGTCTGTTGATTGAGCTTTTGAGAATCAGAGGAAGATGTCTGTTGATTGAGCTTGGAAAGGAGATGATCACGAGGAAGAAGAACCAAAGTCTGTTGATTGAGCTGGAAGGAGATGATCACGAGAAAAGGAGAATGATTGAGCTGGAGGAGATGAAGGAAGAAGAATCAAAGTCTCTGTTGATGCATGAGGAAGAAGAATCTTGGAAGGAGATGATCACGAGGAAGAAGAATCAAAGTCTGTTGATTGAGCTTGGAAGGAGATGATCACGGAGGAAGAAGAATCAAAGTCTGCTGATTGAGCTTGGAAAGGAAAGGAGATGATGAGCTTGGAAAGAGATGAAGAAGAATCAAAGTCTGTTGATTGAGCTTGGAAAGGAGATGATCACGAGGAAGAAGAATCAAAGTCAAGCTGGTGAGGAGATGATGTTGAGGAAGAAGAATCAAAGTCTGTTGACTGCTTGGGTGATCATCACGAGGAAGAATCAAAGTCTGCTGACTGAGCTTGGAAAGGATGATCATCAGGAAGAAGAATCAAAGTCTGTTGACTGAGCTTTGAAAGGAGATGATTACGAGGAAGAAGAATCAAAGTCTGTTGATTGAGCTTGGAAAGGAGATGATCACGAGGAAGAAGAATCAAAGTCTGATTGAGCTTGAAAGGATGATTGGAGGAAGAAGAATCAAAAGTGATTGAGCTGGAAAGGAGATGAAGAAGAAGAATCAAAGTCTGTTGATTGAGCTTGGAAAGGAGATGATCACGAGGAAGAAGAATCAAAGTCTGTTGATTGAGTTTGGAAGAGATGATCACGAGGAAGAAGAATCAAAGTCTGTTGACTGAGCTTGGAAAGGAGATGATCACGAGGAAAGAATCAAAGTCTGTTGATTGAGCTTGGAAAGGAGATGATCAAGAGGAAGAAGAATGATCAAAGTCTCTGTTGATTGAGCTTGGGAAACAGATGATCACGAGGAAGAAGAATCAAAGTCTGTTGATTGAGCTTGGAAAGAGATGATCACGAGGAAGAAGAATCAAAGTCTGCTGGACTGAGCTGGAAAGAGGAAGAAGAATGATTGAGCACGAGATGAACGAGAAAGAAGAATAAAGTCTGCTGACTGAGCTTGGAAAAGGAGATGATCACGAGGAAGAAGAATCAAAGTCTGTTGATTGAGCTTGGAAAGGAGATGATCAAGAGAAGAAGAATCAAAGTCTGTTGATTGAGCTTGGAAAGAGATGATCACGAGGAAGAAGAATCAAAGTCTGTTGACTGAGCTTGGAAAGGAGATGATCAATAGGAAGAAGAATCAAAGTCTGTTGATTGAGCTTGGAAGAGATGATCACGAGGAAGAAGAATCAAAGTCTGTTGACTTGAGAGATGACTACGAGGAAGAAGAATGGAAAAAGGAGATGATCACGAGGAAGAAGAATCAAAGTCTGTTGACTGAGCTTTGGAAAGGAGATGATCACGAGGAAGAAGAATCAAAGTCTGTTGACTGAGCTTGATCAAAAGGAGATGATCACGAGGAAGAAGAATCAAAGTCTGTTGATTGAGCTTGGAAAGGAGATGATCACGAGGAAGAAGAATCAAAAGTCTGTTGATTGAGCTGGAAGAGATGATCAGAGGAAGATGATCAAAGTCTGCTGATTGAGCTTGGAAAGAATGATCACGAGGAAGAAGAATCAAAGTCTGTTGATTGAGCTTGGAAAGGAGATGATCACGAGGAAGAAGAATCAAAGTCTGTTGATTGAGCTTGGAAAAAGGAGATGATCACGAGGAAGAAGTATCAAAGTCTGTTGATTGAGCTTGGAAAGGAGATGATGAGAAAGAAGAATCAAAGACTGAGAGATGAAGAAAGAAGAATCAAAGTCTGTTGATTGAGCTTGGAAAGGAGATGATCACGAGGAAGAAGAATCAAAGTCTGTTGACTGAGCTGGAAGGGAGATGATCACGAGGAAGAAGAATCAAGTCTGTTGATTGAGCTGAAAGGAGATGATCAGAGGAAGAAGAATCAAAGTCTGTTGATTGAGCTTGGAAAGGAGAGGATGATTGAGGAAGAAGAATCAAAGTCTGTTGATTGAGCTTGGGAAAGATGATCACGAGGAAGAAGAATCAAAGTCTGTTGATTGAGCTTGGAAAGGAGATGATCACGAGGAAGAAGAATCAAAGTCTGGACGTTGAAAGGAGTTGATCACGAGAAAGAAGAATCAAAGGTTGACTGAGCTTTGGAAAAGGAGATGATCACGAGGAAGAAGAATCAAAGTCTGTTGATTGAGCTTGGAAAGAGATGATCACGAGGAAGAAGAATCAAAGTCTGTTGACTGAGCTGGAAAGGAGATGATCACGAGGAAAAGAAGAATCAAAGTTGATTGAGCTTGAAGAGATGATGGAGGAAGGAGAATGATCTAGAGGAAGAAGAATCAAAGTCCGTTGATTGAGCTTGGAAAAGAGATGATCGCGAGGAAGAAGAACCAAAGTTCGTTGACTGAGTTTGGAAAGGAGATACATCACGAGGAAGAAGAATCACAGTTCGTTGATTGAGCTGAAAGGAGATGATCAAAGGAAGAAGAATCAAAGTTCGTTGATTGAGCTTGGAAAGGAGATGATCACGAGGAAGAAGAATCAAAGTCTGTTGATTGAGCTGGAAAGGAGATGATCACGAGGAAGAAGAATCAAAGTCTGCTGACTGAGCTTGAAAGGAAACGATCACGAGGAAGAAGAATCGTTCGTTGGACTGGAGCTTGGAAGGAGATGACTACGAGGAAGAAGAATCAAAGTCTGAGAAAAGAAGAATCAAAGTCTGTTGATTGAGCTTGGAAAGGAGATGATCACGGAGAAGAAGAATCAAAGTCTGTTGACTGAGCTTGGAAAAGGAGATGATCACGAGGAAGAAGAATCAAAGTCTGTTGACTGGAGCTTGGATTGACCCGTGGAGAGATGATCACGAGGAAGAAGAATCAAAGTCTGTTGACTGAGCTTGGAAAGGAGATGATCAAGGAAGAAGAATCAAAGTCTGTTGATTGAGCTTGGAAAGGAGATGATCACGAGGAAGAAGAATCAAAGTCTGTTGATTGAGCTTGGAAAGGAGATGATCACGAGGAAGAAGAATCAAAGTCTGTTGATTGAGCTTGGAAAGGGAGATGATCAAGAGGAAGAAGAATCAAAGTCTGTTGATTGAGCTTGGAAAGGAGATGATCATTAAAGAATCAAAGTCTGTGATTGAGCTTGGAAAAAAGAGATGAATCAAAGAAGAATCAAAGTCTGATTGAGCTTGGAAAGGAGATGATCACGAGGAAGAAGAATCAAAGTCTGTTGATTGAGCTTGGAAAGGAGATGATCACGAGGAAGAAGAATCAAAGTCTGTTGATTGAGCTTGATCACGAGGAAGAAGAATCAAAGTCTGTTGACTGAGCTTGGAAAGGAGATGATCACGAGGAAGAAGAATCAAAGTCTGTTGACTGAGCTTGGAAAGGAGATGATCACGAGGAAGAAGAATCAAAGTCTGTTGATTGAGCTTGGAAAAAGGAGATGATCACGAGGAAGAAGAATCAAAGTCTGTTGATTGAGCTTGGAAAGGAGATGATCAAGAGGAAGAAGAATCAAAGTCTGTTGACTGAGCTTGAAAGGAGATGATCACGAGGAAGAAGAATCAAAGTCTGTTGGATTGAGCTTGGAAAGGAGATGAAAGGAAGAAGAATCAAAGTCTGTTGACTGAGCTTGGAAAGGAGATGATCACGAGGAAGAGTTAGAATCAAAGTCTGTTGATTGAGCTTGGAAAGGAGATGATCAAGAGGAAGAAGAATCAAAGTCTGTTGACTGAGCTTGGAAAGGAGATGATCACGAGGAAGAAGAATCAAAGTCTGGACTGAGCTTGGAAAGGAGATGATCACGAGGAAGAAGAATCAAAGTCTGTTGACTGAGCTTTGGAAAGGAGATGATCACGGGAAGAAGAATCAAAGTCTGTTGATTGAGCTTGGAAAGGAGATGATCAAGAGGAAGAAGAATCAAAAGTCTGTTGATTGAGCTTGGAAAGGAGATGATCACGAGGAAGAAGAATCAAAGTCTGTTGATTGAGCTTGGAAAAGGAGATGATCACGAGGAAGAAGAATCAAAGTCTGTTGATTGAGCTTGGAAGGAGATGATCACGAGGAAGAAGAATCAAAGTCTGTTGATTGAGCTTGGAAAAGAGATGATCACGAGGAAGAAGAATCAAAGTCTGTTGATTGAGCTTGGAAAGGAGATGATCACGAGGAAGAAGAATCAAAGTCTGTTGACTGAGCTTGGAAAGGAGATGATCACGAGGAAGAAGAATCAAAGTCTGTTGATTGAGCTTGGAAGAAGAATCAAAGTCTGGAGATGATCACGAGGAAGAAGAATCAAAGTCTGTTGATTGAGCTTGGAAAGGAGATGATCAAGAGGAAGAAGAATCAAAAGTCTGTTGATTGAGCTTGGAAAGGAGATGATCACGAGGAAGAAGAATCAAAGTCTGTTGATTGAGCTTGGAAAGGAGACGATCAAGAGGAAGAAGAATCAAAGTCTGTTGACTGAGCTTGGAAAGGAGATGATCACGAGAAGAAGAATCAAAGTCTGTTGATTGAGCTTGGAAAGGAGATGATCACGAGGAAGAAGAATCAAAGTCTGTTGACTGAGCTTTGGGAAAGGAGATGATCACGAGGAAGAAGAATCAAAGTCTGTTGACTGAGCTTGGAAAAGGAGATGATCACGAGGAAGAAGAATCAAAGTCTGTTGACTGAGCTTGGAAAGGAGATGATCAAGAGGAAGAAGAATCAAAGTCTGTTGACTGAGCTTGGAAAGGAGATGATCAAGAGGAAGAAGAATCAAAGTCTGTTGGATTGAGCTTGGAAAAGGAGATGATCACGAGGAAGAAGAATCAAAGTCTGTTGACTGAGCTTGGAAAAGAGATGATCAAGAGGAAGAAGAATCAAAGTCTGTTGATTGAGAAAGAATCACGAGGAAGAAGAATCAAAAGTCCGTTGACTGAGCTTGGAAAGGAAAGGAGATGATCAAAGAGGAAGAAGAAGAATCAAAGTCTGTTGATTGAGCTTGGAAAGGAGATGATCACGAGGAAGAAGAATCAAAGTCTGTTGATTGAGCTTGGAAAGGAGATGATCAAAGAGGAAGAAGAATCAAAGTCTGTTGATTGAGCTTGGAAAGGAGATGATCACGAGGAAGAAGAATCAAAGTCTGTTGATTGAGCTTGGAAAGGAGATGATCTACGAGGAAGAAGAATCAAAGTCTGTTGATTGAGCTTTGGAAAGGAGATGATCAAGAGGAAGAAGAATCAAAGTCTGTTGATTGAGCTTGGAAAGGAGACGAGATGATCACGAGGAAGAAGAATCAAAGTCTGTTGACTGAGCTTGGAAAGGAGATGATCACGAGGAAGAAGAATCAAAGTCTGTTGACTGAGCTTGGAAAGGAAATCAGAGGAAGAGATGATCACGAGGAAGAAGAATCAAAGTCTGTTGATTGAGCTTGAAAGGAGATGATCACGAGGAAGAAGAATCAAAGTCTGTTGATTGAGCTTGGAAAGGAGATGATCACGAGGAAGAAGAATCAAAGTCTGTTGACTGAGCTTGGAACGAGGAAGAAGAATCAAAGTTCGTTGACGAGGAAAAGGAGATGATCAAGGAAGAAGAATCAAAGTCTGTTGACTGAGCTTGGAAAGGAGATGATCACGAGGAAGAAGATGATCAAAGAAGAATCTGTTGATTGAGCTTGGAAAGGAGATGATCAAGAGGAAGAAGAATCAAAGTCTGTTGATTGAGCTTGGAAAGGAGATGATCACGAGGGAAGAAGAATCAAAGTCTGCCGACTGAGCTTGGAAAGGAGATGATCAGGAAGAAGAATCAAAGTCTGCTGGCTGAGCTTGGAAAGGAGATGATCAAGAGGAAGAAGAATCAAAAAGTCTGTTGATTGAGCTTGGAAAAGAGATGATCAAGAGGAAGAAGAATCAAAGTCTGTTGATTGAGCTTGGAAAGGAGATGATCAAGAGGAAGAAGAATCAAAGTCTGCTTGATTGAGCTTTGAAAGGAGATGATCAAGAGGAAGAAGAATCAAATTGTTGGATGAGCTTGGAAAGGAGATGATCAAGAGGAAGAAGAATCAAAGTCTGTTGATTGAGCTTGGAGGAATGATCAATGGAGGAAGAAGAATCAAAGTCTGTTGACTGAGAAAGGAGATGAATCAGGAAGAAGAATCAAAGTCTGATTGAGCTTGGAAAGGAGATGATCACGAGGAAGAAGAATCAAAGTCTGTTGACTGAGCTTTTTGAAAGGAGATGATCAAGAGGAAGAAGAATCAAAAGTCTGTTGATTGAGCTTAAAAGCGAGATGATCACGAGGAAGAATAATTCTGTTGATTGAGCTGGAAAGGAGATGATCAGAAAGAAGAATCAAAGTCTGTTGATTGAGCTTGGAAAGGAGATGACCAGGAAGAAGAATCAAAGTCTGCTGATTGAGCTTTTGGAAAGGAGGATGATCACGAGAAGAAGAATCAAAGTCTGTTGATTGAGCTTGGAAAGGAGATGATCACGAGGGGAAGAAGAATCAAAGAAGAATCTGTTGATTGAGCTTGGAAATGACTGGAAATGATCAGATGATCGAGGAAGAAGAATCAAAGTCTGTTGATTGAGCTTGGAAAAGGAGATGATCACGAGGAAGAAAGAATCAAAGCTCGCTTGGATGAGCTGGAAAGAGATGATCACGAGAAGAAGATCAAAGTCTGTTGACTGAGCTTGGAAAGGATATGATCACGAGAACCTCAAGAACCGTTGATTGTTGGAAAGGAGATGATCACGAGGAAGAAGAATCAAAGATTGATTGAGCTTGAGATGGAAAAAGATGAAAGGAGATCACGAGGAAGAAGAATCAAAGTCCTGTTGATTGAGCTTGGAAAGGAGATGATCACGAGGAAGAAGAATCAAAGTCTGTTGGTTGACTGGAAAGGAGATGATCACGGAAATAAGAATCAAAGTCTGTTGATTGAGCGAGGAGATGATCACAGAAGAAGAATCAAAGTCTGTTGATTGAGCTTTGGAAAGGAGGAAGAAGAATCAAAGTCTGCTGACTGAGAAAAGAAGAGATGATCACGAGGAAGAAGAAGTCTGTTGATTGAGCTTGGAAAGGAGATGATCACGAGGAAGAAGAATCAAAGTCTGTTGATTTGAGCTTTGGAAAGGAGATGATCAAGAGGAAGAAGAATCAAAGTCTGTTGATTGAGCTTGGAAAGGAGGTGATCAAGAAGAAGAATCAAAGTCTGCTGGACTGAGCTTGGAAAGGAGATGATCACGAGGAAGAATAATGTTGATTGAAAAGGAGATGATCACGAGGAAGAAGAATCAAAGTCTGTTTGATTGGAGCTTGGAAAGGAGAGATGATCAAAGTCGAGGAAGAAGAATCAAAGTCTGTTGATTGGAGCTTGGAAAGGAGATGATCAAGAGGAAGAAGAATCAAAGTCTGGAAAAAGGAGATGATCACGAGGAAGAAGAATCAAAGTCTGTTGATTGAGCTTGGAAAGGAGATGATCACGAGGAAGAAGAATCAAAGTCTGTTGATTGAGCTTGGAAAGGAGATGATCACGAGAAGAAGAATCAAAGTCTGTTGACTGAGCTTTGGAAAGGAGATGATCACGAGGAAGAAGAATCACAGTCTGTTGGATTGAGCTTGGAAAGGAGATGATCAAGAGGAAGAAGAATCAAAGTCTGTTGATTGAGCTGGAAAGGAGATGATCACGAGGAAGAAGAATCAAAGTCTGTTGATTGAGCTTGGAAAGGAGATGATCACGAGGAAGAAGAATCAAAGTCTGTTGGATTGAGCTTGGAAAGGAGATGATCACGAGGAAGAAGAATCAAAGTCTGTTGACTGAGCTTTGGAAAGGAGATGATCACGAGGAAGAAGAATCAAAGTCTGTTGACTGAGCTTGGAAAGGAGATGATCAAGAGGAAGAAGAATCAAAGTCTGTTGATTGAGCTTGGAAAGGAGATGATCACGAGAAGAAGAATCAAAGTCTGACTGAGCTTGGAAAGGAGATGACACGAGAAGAAGAATCAAAGTCTGTTGATTGAGCTTGGGAAAGATGATGATCAAGAGGAAGAAGAATCAAAGTCTGTTGATTGAGCTTGGAAAGGAGATGATCACGAGGAAGAAGAATCAAAGTCTGTTGATTGAGCTTGGAAAGAGAGATGATCACGAAGAAGAATCAAAATCGGTTGATTGAGAAAGGAGATGATCAAGGAAGAAGAATCTCTGTTGATTGAGCTTGGAAAGGAGATGATCACGAGGAAGAAGAATCAAAGTCTGTTGATTGAGCTTGGAAAGAGGAAGAAGAATCAAAGTCTGATTGAGCTTGGAAAGGAGATGATCACGAGGAAGAAGAATCAAAGTCCGTTGATTGAGCTTGGAAAGGAGATGATCAAGAGGAAGAAGAATCAAAGTCTGTTGATTGAGCTTGGAAAGGAGATGATCATCAAAGTCTGTTGATTGAGCTTGGAAAGGAGATGATCACGAGGAAGAAGAATCACAGTCTGTTGATTGAGCTTGGAAAAGGAGATGATCAAGAAGAAATCAAAGTCTGTTGATTGAGCTTGGAAAGGAGATGATCAAGAGGAAGAAGAATCAAAGTCTGTTGATTGAGCTTGGAAAGGAGATGATCACGAGGAAGAAGAATCAAAGTCTGTTGATTGAGCTTGGAAAGGAGATGATCAAGAGGAAGAAGAATCAAAGTCTGTTGACTGAGCTTGGAAAGGAGATGATCACGAGGAAGAAGAATCAAAGTCTGTTGACTGAGCTTGGAAAGGAGATGAAGGAAGAAGAATGTCTGTTGACTGAGCTTGGAAAGGAGATGATCAAGAGGAAGAAGAATCAAAGTCTGTTGATTGAGCTTGGAAAGGAGATGATCACGAGGAAGAAGAATCAAAGTCTGTTGATTGAGCTTGGAAAGGAGATGATCACGAGGAAGAAGAATCAAAGTCTGTTGACTGAGCTTTGGAAAGGAGATGATCACGAGGAAGAAGAATCAAAAGGAGATGATCAAGAGGAAGAAGAATCAAAGTTGACTGAGCTTGGAAAGGAGATGATCAAGAGGAAGAAGAATCAAAGTCTGTTGACTGAGCTTGGAAAGGAGATCAAAGTCTGTTGATTGAGCTTGGAAAGGAGATGAAGAGGAAGAAGAATCAAAGTCTGTTGATTGAGCTTGGAAAGGAGATGATCACGAGGAAGAAGAATCAAAGTCTGTTGATTGAGCTTTGGAAAGGAGATGAAAGTCTAAGAGGAAGAAGAACTTAAATCAAAGTCTGTTGAAAAAGGAGCTTGAAAGGAATGATCACGAGGAAGAAGAATCAAAGTCTGTTGACTGGAGCTTGGAAAGCTTGGATCACGAGGAAGAAGAATCAAAGTCTGTTGATTGAGAAAAAGGAGATGATCACGAAAGAAGAATCAAAGTCTGTTGATTGAGCTTGAAAGGAGATGATCACGAGGAAGAAGAATCAAAACTGAGCTTGGAAAGGAGATGTTGATTGAGCTTGGAAAGGAGATGATCAAGAGGAAGAAGAATCAAAGTCTGTTGATTGAGCTTGGAAAAAGAGATGATCACGAGGAAGAAGAATCAAAGTCTGTTGATTGAGCTTGGAAAGAGATGATCAAGAGGAAGAAGAATCAAAGTCTGTTGATTGAGCTTGGAAAGGAGATGATCAAGAGGAAGAAGAATCAAAGTCTGTTGATTGATTGAGCTCTGGAAGACGATCACGAGGAAGAAGAATGACTGAGTTTCTGGAAAGGAGATGGATCAAGAGGAAGAAGAATCAAAGTCGTTGACTGAGCTGGAAAGGAGATGATCAAGAGGAAGAAGAATCAAAGTCTGTTGATTGAGCTGAAAAGGAGATGATCACGAGGAAGAAGAATCAAAGTCTGTTGATTGAGCTTGGAAAGGAGATGATCACGAGGAAGAAGAATCAAAGTCTGTTGACTGAGCTTGGAAAGGAGATGATCACGAGGAAGAAGAATCAAAAGTCTGTTGACTGAGCTTGGAAAGGAGATGATCACGAGGAAGAAGAATCAAAGTCTGTTGACTGAGCTTGGAAAGGAGATGATCACGAGGAAGAAGAATCAAAGTCTGTTGACTTGAGCTTGGAAAGGAGATGATCAAGAGGAAGAAGAATCAAAGTCTGTTGATTGAGCTTGGAAAGGAGATGATCACGAGGAAGAAGAATCAAAGTCTGTTGACTGAGCTTGGAAATCACGAGATGATCACGAGGAAGAAGAATCAAAGTCTGTTGACTGAGCTTGGAAAAGGAGATGACACGAGGAAGAAGAATCAAAGTCTGTTGATTGAGCTTGGAAAGGAGATGATCACGAGGAAGAAGAATCAAAGTCTGTTGATTGAGCTTGGAAAGGAGATGATCAAGAGGAAGAAGAATCAAAGTCTGTTGACTGAGCTTGGAAAGGAGACGATCAAGATGAAGAAGAATCAAAGTCTGTTGATTGAGCTTGGAAAGGAGATGATCAAGAGGAAGAAGAATCAAAGTCTGTTGACTGAGCTTGGAAAGGAGATGATCACGAGGAAGAAGAATCAAAGTCTGTTGACTGAGCTTGGAAAGGAGATGATCAAGTGGAAGAAGAATCAAAGTCTGTTGGCTGAGCATGGAAAGGAGATGATCAAGAGGAAGAAGAATCAAAGTCTGTTGATTGAGCTTGGAAAGGAGATGATCACGAGGAAGAAGAATCAAAGTCTGTTGATTGAGCTTGGAAAGGAGATGATCACGAGGAAGAAGAATCAAAGTCTGTTGATTGAGCTTGGAAAGGAGATGATCAAGAGGAAGAAGAAGAATCAAAGTCTGTTGACTGAGCTTGGAAAGGAGATGATCAAGAGGAAGAAGAATCAAAGTCTGTTGGATTGAGCTTGGAAAGGAGATGATCACGAGGAAGAAGAATCAAAGTCTGTTGATTGAGCTTGGAAAGGAGATGATCACGAGGAAGAATCAAAGTCTGTTGACTGAGCTTGGAAAAGAGATGATGACAAGGAAGAAGAATCAAAGTCTGTTGATTGAGCTTGGAAAGGAGATGATCAAGAGGAAGAAGAATCAAAGTCTGTTGATTGGAGCTTGGAAAGGAGATGATCACGAGGAAGAAGAATCAAAGTCTGTTGACTGAGCTTGGAAAGGAGACGATCAAGATGAAGAAGAATCAAAGTCTGTTGATTGAGCTTGGAAAGGAGATGATCAAGAGGAAGAAGAATCAAAGTCTGTTGGGATTGAGCAAAGGAGATGATCACGAGGAAGAAGAATCAAAGTCTGTTGATTGAGCTTGGAAAGGAGATGATCAAAGTCTGAGAAGAAGAATCAAAGTCTGTTGACTGAGCTTGGAAAGGAGATGATCACGAGGAAGAAGAACTCAAAGTCTGTTGACTGGGAGTCTGTTGGAAAGGAGATGATCACGAGGAAGAAGAATCAAAGTCTGTTGATTGAGCTTGGAAGGAGATGATCAAGAGGAAGAAGAATCAAAGTCTGTTGACTGAGCTTGGAATCAAGATGAAGAAGAATCAAAAGTCACTGAGCATGGAAAGAGAGATCACGAGAAAGAAGAATCAAAGTCTGTTGGACTGAGCTTGGAAAGGAGATGATCACGAGGAAGCAAATCACAGTCTGTTGATTGAGCTTGGAAAAAGGAGATGATCAAGAGGAAGAAGAATCAAAGTCCGTTGACTGAGCTTGGAAAGGAGATGATCACGAGGAAGAAGAATCAAAGTCTGTTGATTGAGCTTGGAAAGGAGATGATCACGAGGAAGAAGAATCAAAGTCTGTTGGACTGAGCTTGGAAAGAGATGATCACGAGGAAGAAGAATCAAAGTCTGTTGATTGAGCTTGGAAAGGAGATGATCACGAGGAAGAAGAATCAAAGTCTGTTGACTGAGCTTTGGAAAGGAGATGATCACGAGGAAGAAGAATCAAAGTCTGTTGATTGAACTTGGAAAGAGATGATCACGAGGAAGAAGAATCAAAGTCTGTTGATTGAGCTTGGAAAGGAGATGATCACGAGGAAGAAGAATCAAAGTCTGTTGACTGAGCTTGGAAAGGAGATGATCAAGAGGAGCTGGAAATGAGATGATCAAAGGAAGAAGAATCAAAGACTGTTGATTGAGCTTGGAAAGGAGATGATCAGAGGAAGAAGAATCAAAGTCTGTTGATTGAGCTTGGAAAGAGATGATCAAGAGGAAGAATCAAAGTCTGTTGACTGAAAGCACGAGGAAGAAGAATCAAAGTCTGTTGAAAAGGAGATGATCACGAGGAAGAAGAATCAAAGACTGAGCTTGGAAAGGAGATGACGAGGAAGAAGAATCAAAGTCTGTTGACTGAGCTTGGAAAGGAGATGATCACGAGGAAGAAGAATCAAAAGTCTTGTTGATTGAGCTTGGAAAGGAGATGATCACGAGGAAGAAGAATCAAAGTCTGTTGATTGAGCTTTGGAAAGGAGATGATCACGAGGAAGAAGAATCAAAGTCTGTTGATTGAGCTTGGAAAGGAGATGATCACGAGGAAGAAGAATCAAAGTCTGTTGACTGAGCTTGGAAAGGAGATGATCACGAGGAAGAAGAATCAAAGTCTGTTGATTGAGCTTGGAAAGGAGATGATCACGAGGAAAGAATGAATCAAAGTCTGTTGACTGAGCTTGGAAAGGAGATGATCACGAGGAAGAAGAATCAAAGTCTGTTGATTGAGCTTGGAAAGGAGATGATCAAAGTCGACTGGAAGAAGAACGAGGAAGGCAACCAAAGTCTGTTGACTGAGCTTGGAAAGGGAAGAAGAATGTCTGTTGATGAGCAAAGGAGACGAGGAAGAAGAATCAAAGTCTGTTGATTGAGCTTGGAAAGGAGATGATCACGAGGAAGAAGAATCAAAGTCTGTTGATTGAGCTTGAAAGAGATGATCAAGGGAAGAAGAATCAAAGTCTGTTGAAATTGAGAGAAAGAAGAATCTTGGAAAGGAGATGATCACGAGGGGAAGAAGAATCAAAGTCTGTTGATTGAGCTTGGAAAGGAGAGATGATCACGAGGAAGAAGAATCAAAGTCTGTTGATTGAGCTTGGAAAGGAGATGATCACGAGGAAGAAGAATCAAAGTCTGTTGACTGAGCTGAGCTGGAAAGGAGATGATCACGAGGAAGAAGAATCAAAGTCTGTTGACTGAGCTTGAAAGGAGATGATGAGGAAGAAGAATCAAAGTCTGTTGATTGAGCTTTGGAAAGGAGATGATCAAGAGGAAGAAGAATCAAAGTCTGTTGATTGAGCTTGGAAAGGAGATGATCACGAGGAAGAAGAATCAAAGTCTGTTGATTGAGCTTGGAAAGGAGATGATCAAGAGGAAGAAGAATCAAAGTCTGTTGGATTGAGCTTGGAAAAGATGATCACGAGGAAGAAGAATCAAAGTCTGTTGACTGAGCTTGGAAAGGAGATGATCAAGAGGAAGAAGAATCAAAGTCTGTTGACTGAGCTTGGAAAGGAGATGATCAAGAAGAAGAATCAAAGTCTGCTGAGCGAAAGGAGATGATCAAGAGGAAGAAGAATCAAAGTCTGCTGACTGAGCTTGGAAGGAGATGATCATGAGGAAGAGAATCAAAGAGAGCTGAGATGATCACGAGGAAGAAGAGGAAGAAGAATCAAAGTCTGTTGATTGACTGAGCTTGGAAAGGAGATGATCACGAGGAAGAAGAATCAAAGTCTGTTGATTGAGCTGGAAAGAGATGATGACTACGAGGAAGAAGAATCAAAGTCTGTTGACTGAGCTTGGAAAAAAGGAGATGATCACGAGGAAGAAGAATCAAAGTCTGTTGACTGAGCTTGGAAAGATGATGATCGAGGAAGAAGAATCAAAGTCTGTTGATTGAGCTTGGAGATGATCACGAGGAGATGATCACGAGGAAGAAGAATCAAAGTCTGTTGATTGAGCTTTTGAAAGGAGATGATCACGAGGAAGAAGAATCAAAGTCTGTTGACTGAGCTTGGAAAGGAGATGATCAATGAGGAAGAAGAATCGTTAGTCTGTTGATTGAGCTTGAAAGGAGATGATCACGAGGAAGAAGAATCAAAGTCTGTTGATTGAGCTTGGAAAGGAGATGATCACGAGGAAGAAGAATCAAAGTCTGTTGATTGAGCTTTGGAAAGGAGATGATCACGAGGAAGAAGAATCAAAGTCTGTTGACTGAGCTTGGAAAGGAGATGATCACGAGAAAGAAGAATCAAAGTCTGTTGATTGAGATTGGAAAGAGATGATCACGAGGAAGAAGAATCAAAGTCTGTTGACTGAGCTTGGAAAGGAGATGATCACGAGGAAGAAGAATCACAGTCTGTTGATTGAGCTTGGAAAGGAGATGATCAAGAGGAAGAAGAATCAAAGTCTGTTGATTGAGCTTGGAAAGGAGATGATCACGAGGAAGAATCAAAGTCTGTTGACTGAGCTTGGAAAGGAGATGATCACGAGGAAGAAGAAGAACAAAGTCTGTTGATTGAGCTTGGAAAGGAGATGATCACGAGGAAGAAGAATCAAAGTCTGTTGATTGAGCTTGGAAAAGGAGATGATCACGAGGAAGAAGAATCAAAGTCTGTTTGATTGAGCTTGATCACGGAAAGGAGATGATCACGAGGAAGAAGAATCAAAGTCTGTTGACTGAGCTTGGAAAGGAGATGACGAGGAAAGAAGAATCAAAGTCTGTTGATTGAGCTTGGAAAGGAGATGATCACGAGGAAGAAGAATCAAAGTCTGTTGACTGAGCTGGAAAGGAGATGATCACGAGGAAGAAGAATCAAAGTCTGTTGATTGAGCTTGGAAAGGAGATGATCACATGAGGAAGAAGAATCAAAGTCTGTTGATTGAGCTTGGAAGAGATGATCACGAGGAAGAAGAATCAAAGTCTGTTGATTGAGCTTGGAAAGGAGATGATCACGAGGAAGAAGAATCAAAGTCTGTTGATTGAGCTTGGAAAGGAGATGATCACGAGGAAGAAGAATCAAAAGTCTGTTGAGAGAGATGGAAAAGAAATGATCACGAGGAAGAAGAATCAAAGTCTGTTGATTGAGCTTGGAAAGGAGATGATCACGAGGAAGAAGAATCAAAGTCTGTTGATTGAGCTTGGAAAGGAGATGATCACGAGGAAGAAGAATCAAAGTCTGTTGACTGAGCTTTGGAAAGGAGATGATCACGAGGAAGAAGAATCAAAGTCTGTTGACTGGAGCTTGGAAAGGAGATGATCAAGAGGAAGAAGAATCAAAGTCTGTTGACTGAGCTTGGAAAGGAGATGATCACGAGGAAGAAGAATCAAAGTCTGTTGACTGAGCTTGGAAAAGGAGATGATCAAGAGGAAGAAGAATCAAAGTCTTTTGACTGAGCTGGAAAGGAGATGATCAAGAGAAGAAGAATCAAAGTCTGTTGACTGAGCTTGGAAAGGAGATGATCACGAGGAAGAAGAATCAAAGTCTGTTGATTGAGCTTGGAAAGAGATGATCACGAGGAAGAAGAATCAAAGTCTGTTGATTGAGCTTGGAAAGGAGATGATCACGAGGAAGAAGAATCAAAGTCTGTTGACTGAGTTGAAAAAGAAAATGATCACGAGGAAGAAGAATCAAAGTCTGTTGATTGAGCTTGGAAAGGAGATGATCACGAGGAAGAAGAATCAAAGTCTGTTGACTGAGCTTGGAAAGGAGATGATCACGAGGAAGAAGAATCAAAGTCTGATGACTGAGCTTGGAAAGGAGATGATCACGAGGAAGAAGAATCAAAGTCTGTTGATTGAGCTTTGGAAAGGAGATGATCACGAGGAAGAAGAATCAAAAGTCTGTTGATTGAGCTTGGAAATCACGGAGATGATCACGAGGAAGAAGAATCAAAAGTCTGTTGACTGAGCTTGGAAAGGAGATGATCACGAGGAAGAAGAATCAAAGTCTGTTGACTGAGCTTGAAAGGAGATGATCAAGAAGAAGAATCAAAGTCTGTTGACTGAGCTTGGAAAGGAGAGATGATCACGAGGAAGAAGAATCAAAGTCTGTTGATTGAGCTTGGAAAGGAGATGATCAAAAGTCTGTTGACTGAGAGATGATCACGAAAGAAGAATCAAAGTCTGTTGATTGAGCTTTTGAAAGGAGATGATCAAGAGGAAGAAGAATCAAAGTCTGTTGACTGAGCTTGGAAAGGAGATGATCACGAGGAAGAAGAATCAAAGTCTGACTGATTGAGCTTGAGGAAAAGAAGAGATGAGCTACATGAGGAAGAAGAATCAAAGTCTGTTGACTGAGCTTGGAAAGCTCAAAGTCTGTTGAAAAAGGAGATGATCACGAGGAAGAAGAATCAAAGTCTGTTGATTGAGCTTTGGAAAGGAGATGATCACGAGGAAGAAGAATCAAAGTCTGTTGATTGAGCTTGGAAAGGAGAGATGATCAGGGAAGAAGAATCAAAGTCTGTTGACTGAGCTTGGAAAGGAGATGATCACGAGGAAGAAGAATCAAAGTCTGTTGACTGAGCTGGAAAGGAGATGATCACGAGGAAGAAGAATCAAAGTCTGTTGATTGAGCTTGGAAAGGAGATGATCAGGAGGAAGAAGAATCAAAGTCTGTTGATTGAGCTTGGAAAGGAGATGATCACGAGGAAGAAGAATCAAAGTCTGTTGATTGAGCTTGGAAAAGAGATGATCACGAGGAAGAAGAATCAAAGTCTGTTGACTGAGCTTGGAAAGGAGATGATCACGAGGAAGAAGAATCAAAGTCTGTTGACTGAGCTTGGAAAGGAGATGATCACGAGGAAGAAGAATCAAAGTCTGTTGACTGAGCTGGAGCTTCCGTTGAAGCTTGGAAAGGAGATGATCACGAGGAAGAAGAATCAAAGTCTGTTGATTGAGCTTGGAAAAGGAGATGATCACGAGGGAAGAAGAATCAAAAGTCTGTTGACTGAGCTTGGAAAGGAGATGATCACGAGGAAGAAGAATCAAAGTCTGTTGATTGAGCTTGGAAAGAGATGATCACGAGGAAGAAGAATCAAAGTCTGTTGATTGAGCTTGGAAAAGGAGATCACGAGGAAGAAGAATCAAAGTCTGTTGATTGAGCTTGGAAGAATGAATCAAAAGTCTGTTGACTGAGCTTGGAAAGGAGATCACGAGGAAGAAGAATCAAAGTCTGATTGAGCTTGGAAAGAGAGATGATCAAGGAAGAAGAATCAAAGTCTGTTGATTGAGCTTGGAAAGGAGATGATCACGAGGAAGAAGAATCAAAGTCTGTTGATTGAGCTTGGAAAGGAGATGATCACGAGGAAGAAGAATCAAAGTCTGTTGACTGAGCTTGGAAGGAGATGATCATAAAGTCTGTTGACTGAGCTTGGAAAGGAGATGATCACGAGGAAGAAGAATCAAAGTCTGTTGATTGAGCTTGGAAAGGAGATGATCGAGAAGAAGAATCAAAGAGAGCTTGGAAAGGAGATGAATCAAAGTCTGTTGACTGAGCTTGGAAAGGAGATGATCACGAGAAAGAAGAACTGTCTGTTGACTGAGCTTTGGAAAGGAGATGATCACGAGGAAGAAGAATCAAAGTCTGTTGATTGAGCTTGAAAGGAGATGATCAGAGGAAGAAGAATCAAAGTCTGTTGATTGAGCTTGAAAGATGATGACGAGGAAGAAGAATCAAAGTCGAGGAGATGATCACGAGGAAGAAGAATCAAAGTCTGTCTGACTGAGCTTGGAAAGGAGATGATCACGAGGAAGAAGAATCAAAGTCTGTTGATTGAGCTTGGAAAGGAGATGATCACGAGGAAGAAGAATCACAGTGTGTTGATTGAGCTTGGAAAGGAGATGATCACGAGGAAGAAGAATCAAAGTCTGTTGACTGAGCTTGGAAAAGAAAATGATCACGAGGAAGAAGAATCAAAGTCTGTTGATTGAGCTTCGAAAGGAGATGATCACGAGGAAGAAGAATCAAAGTCTGTTGACTTAGCTTGGAAAGGAGATGATCACGAGGAAGAAGAATCAAAGTCTGTTGACTGAGCTTGGAAAGGAGATGATCACGAGGAAGAAGAATCAAAGTCTGTTGATTGAGCTTGGAAAGAGATGATCACGAGGAAGAAGAATCAAAGTCTGTTGACTGAGCTTGGAAAGGAGATGATCAGGAGGAAGAAGAATCAAAGTCTGTTGATTGAGCTTGGAAAAGGAGATGATCACGAGGAAGAAGAATCAAAGTCTGTTGATTGAGCTTGGAAAGGAGATGATCACGAGGAAGAAGAATCAAAGAAGCTTGGAAAAGGAGATGATCAAAAGAAGAATCAAAAGTCTGTTGACTGAGCTTGAAAAGAGATGATCACGAGGAAGAAGAATCAAAGTCTGTTGATTGAGCTTGGAAAGGAGATGATCACGAGGAAGAAGAATCAAAGTCTGTTGACTGAGCTTGAAAAGGAGATGATCACGAGGAAGAAGAATCAAAGTCTGTTGACTGAGCTTGGAAAGGAGATGATCACGAGGAAGAAGAATCAAAGTCTGTTGATTGAGTTGGAAAGGAGATGATCACGAGGAAGAAGAATCAAAGTCTGTTGACTGAGCTTGGAAAGGAGATGATCACGAGGAAGAAGAATCAAAGTCTGTTGACTGAGCTTGGAAAGGAGATGATCACGAGGAAGAAGAATCAAAGTCTGTTGACTGAGCTTGGAAAGAGATGATCATCAAAGTCTGTTGATTGAGCTTGGAAAGGAGATGATCACGAGGAAGAAGAATCAAAGTCTGTTGACTGAGCTTGGAAAGGAGATGATCACGGAGGAATCAAAGAAGAATGACACGAAGTCAAAGTCTGTTGATTGAGCTTGGAAAGGAGATGATCACGAGGAAGAAGAATCAAAGTCTGTTGATTGAGCTTGGAAGGAGATGATCACGAGGAAGAAGAATCAAAGTCTGTTGATTGAGCTTGGAAAGGAGATGATCACGAGGAAGAAGAATCAAAGTCTGTTGACTGAGCTTGGAAAGGAGATGATCACGAGGAAGAAGAATCAAAGTCTGTTGATTGAGCTTGGAAAGGAGATGATGATCACGAGGAAGAAGAATCAAAGTCTGTTGATTGAGCTTGGAAAGGAGATGATCACGAGGAAGAAGAATCAAAGTCTGTTGATTGAGCTTGGAAAGGAGATGATCACGAGGAAGAAGAATCAAAGAGCTGGTGAGATTGAGGAAGAAGAATTGAGCTTGACTGAAAAAGGAGATGATCACGAGGAAGAAGAATCAAAGTCTGTTGACTGAGCTTGGAAAGGAGATGATCAAAGGAGATGATCACGAGGAAGAAGAATCAAAAGTCTGTTGACTGAGCTTGGAAAGGAGATGATCACGAGGAAGAAGAATCAAAGTCTGTTGAGCTTGGAAAGGAGATGATCTGAGCTTGGAAAGGAGATGATCACGAGGAAGAAGAATCAAAGTCTGTTGACTGAGCTTGGAAAGGAGATGATCACGAGGAAAGAAGAATCAAAGTCTGTTGATTGAGCTTGGAAAAGGAGATGATCACGAGGAAGAAGAATCAAAGTCTGTTGATTGAGCTTGGAAAGGAGATGATCACGAGGAAGAAGAATCAAAGTCTGTTGATTGAGCTTGGAAAGGAGATGATCACGAGGAAGAAGAATCAAAGTCTGTTGATTGAGCTTGAAAGAAGATGATCACGAGGAAGAAGAATCAAAAGTCTGTTGACTTGAGCTTGGAAAGGAGATGATCACGAGGAAGAAGAATCAAAGTCTGTTGACTGATTGAGATCATCACGAGGAAGAAGAATCAAAAGAAGAATCACAGTCTGTTGATTGAGCTTGGAAGGAGATGATCACGAGGAAGAAGAATCAAAGTCTGTTGATTGAGCTTGGAAAGATGATCATTGAGGAAGAAGAATCAAAAGTCTGTTGACTGGAGCTTGGAAAGGAGATGATCACGAGGAAGAAGAATCAAAGTCTGTTGATTGAGCTTGGAAAGGAGATGATCACGAGGAAGAAGAATCAAAGTCTGTTGATTGAGCTTGGAAAGGAGATGATCACGAGAAGAAGAATCAAAGTCTGTTGATTGAGCTTGGAAAGGAGATGATCACGAGGAAGAAGAATCAAAGTCTGTTGATTGAGCTTGGAAAGGAGATGATCACGAGGAAGAAGAAGAATTGGAAAGGAGATGATCAAAGTCAAAGTCTCAAGTTGACTGAGCTTGGAAGGAGATGATCACGAGGAAGAAGAATCAAAGTCTGTTGATTGAGCTTGGAAAGGAGATGATCACGAGGAAGAAGAATCAAAGTCTGTTGATTGAGCTTGGAAAGGAGATGATCACGAGGAAGAAGAATCAAAGTCTGTTGATTGAGCTTGGAAAGGAGATGATCACGAGGAAGAAGAACGAAAGTCTTGACTGAGCTTGGAAAGGAGATGATCAAAGTCGAGGAAGAAGAATCAAAGTCAAAGTCTGTTGATTGAGCTTGGAAAGGAGATGATCACGAGAAGAAGAATCAAAGTCTGTTGATTGAGCTTGGAAAGGAGATGATCACGAGGAAGAAGAATCAAAGTCTGTTGATTGAGCTGGAAAGAGATGATCACGAGGAAGAAGAATCAAAGTCTGTTGACTGAGCTTGGAAAGGAGATGATCACGAGGAAGAAGAATCAAAGTCTGTTGATTGGAGCTTGGAAAAAGATGATCACGAGGAAGAAGAATCAAAGTCTGTTGATTGAGCTTGGAAAGGAGATGATCACGAGGAAGAAGAATCAAAGTCTGTTGATTGAGCTTGGAAAGGAGATGATCACGAGGAAGAAGAATCAAAGTCTGTTGACTGAGCTTGGAGAAGGAAAGAAGAATCAAAGTCGACTGGAAAAGGAGAGAATCAAAGTCTGTTGACTGAGCTTGGAAAGGAGATGATCACGAGGAAGAAGAATCAAAGTCTGTTGAGGAAGTCTTGGAAAGAGATTGAGGAAGAAGAATCAAAGAATTGAAGGAGATGATCACGAGGAAGAAGAATCAAAGTCTGTTGATTGAGCTTGGAAAGGAGATGATCACGAGGAAGAAGAATCAAAGTCTGTTGATTGAGCTTGGAAAGGAGATGATCACGAGGATCAAGTCGACTGAGCTTGGAAAGGAGAGAAAGAAGAAAGTCTGTTGACTGAGCTTGGAAAGGAGATGATCACGAGGAAGAAGAATCAAAGTCTACGTTGATTGAGCTTGGAAAGGAGATGATCACGAGGAAGAAGAATCAAAGTCTGTTGATTGAGCTTGGAAAGGAGATGATCACGAGGAAGAAGAATCAAAGTCTGTTGATTGAGCTTGGAAGGAGATGATCACGAGGAAGAAGAATCAAAGTCTGTTGATTGAGCTTGGAAAGGAGATGATCACGAGGAAGAAGAATCAAAGTCTGTTGATTGAGCTTGGAAAGAGAGATGATCACGAGGAAGAAGAATCAAAGTCTGTTGAAAGGAGATGATCACGAGGAAGAAGAATCAAAGTCTGTTGAAAAAGGAGATGATCACGAGGAAGAAGAATCAAAGTCTGTTGATTGAGCTTGGAAAAGGAGATGATCACGAGGAAGAAGAATCAAAGTCTGTTGATTGAGCTTGGAAAGGAGATGATCACGAGGAAGAAGAATCAAAGTCTGTTGACTGAGCTTGGAAAGGAGATGATCACGAGGAAGAAGAATCAAAGTCTGTTGACTGAAAGGAGATGATCACGGGAAAAGGAGATGAAAGGAGATGATCACGAGGAAGAAGAATCAAAGTCTGTTGATTGAGCTTGGAAAGGAGATGATCACGAGGAAGAAGAATCAAAGTCTGTTGATTGAGCTTGGAAAAGGAGATGATCACGAACAATCAAAAGGAAGAAGAATCAAAGTCTGTGATTGAGCTTGGAAAGGAGATGATCACGAGGAAGAAGAATCAAAGTCTGTTGAAAAAGGAGATGATCATTGAGGAAGAAGAATCAAAGTCTGTTGACTGAGCTTGGAAAGGAGATGATCACGAGGAAGAAGAATCAAAGTCTGTTGATTGAGCTTGGAAAGGAGATGATCACGAGGAAGAAGAATCAAAGTCTGTTGATTGAGCTTGGAAAGGAGATGATCACGAGGAAGAAGAATCAAAGTCTGTTGATTGAGCTTGGAAAAGATGATCACGAAAGAAGAGAAAGTGATTGAGCTTGGAAAGGATGGATCACGAGGAAGAAGAATCAAAGTCTGGATTGAGCTTGGAAAAGGAGATGATCACGAGGAAGAAGAATCAAAGTCTGTTGACTGAGCTTGGAAAGAGATGATCACGAGGAAGAAGAATCAAAAGTCTTGATTGTTGATTGATCACGCAAAGTTGGAAAAAGGAGATGATCACGAGGAAGAAGAATCAAAGTCTGTTGATTGAGCTTGAAAGGAGATGATCACGAGGAAGAAGAATCAAAGTCTGTTGATTGAGCTTGGAAAGGAGATGATCACGAGGAAGAAGAATCAAAGTCTGTTGACTGAGCTTGGAAGGAGATGATCACGAGGAAGAAGAATCAAAGTCTGTTGATTGAGCTTGGAAAGGAGATGATCACGAGGAAGAAGAATCAAAAGTCTGTTGATTGAGCTTGGAAAGGAGATGATCACGAGGAAGAAGAATCAAAAGTCTGTTGATTGAGCTTGGAAAGGAGATGATCACGAGGAAGAGATGATCACGAAAGAAGAATCAAAAGTCTGTTGATTGAGCTTGGAAAGGAGATGATCACGAAGAAGAATCAAAGTCTGTTGACTGAGCTTGGAAAGGAGATGATCACGAGGAAGAAGAATCAAAGTCTGTTGATTGAGCTTGGAAAGGAGATGATCACGAGGAAGAAGAATCAAAGTCTGTTCATTGAGCTTGGAAAGGAGATGATCACGAGGAAGAAGAATCAAAGTCTGTTGATTGAGCTTGGAAAGGAGATGATCACGAGAAAGAAGAATCAAAGTCTGTTGATTGAGCTTGGAAAGGAGATGATCACGAGGAAGAAGAATCAAAGTCTGTTGATTGAGCTTGGAAAGGAGATGATCACGAGGAAGAAGAATCAAAGTCTGTTGATTGAGCTTGGAAAGAGATGATCACGAGGAAGAAGAATCAAGTCTGTTGATTGAGCTTGGAAAGGAGATGATCACGAGGAAGGAAAATCAAAGTCTGTTGATTGAGCTTGGAAAAAGAGATGATCACGAGGAAGAAGAATCAAAGTCTGTTGATTGAGCTTGGAAAGGAGATGATCACGAGGAAGAAGAATCAAAGTCTGTTGATTGAAAAAGGAGATGATCACGAGGAAGAAGAATCAAAGTCTGTTGATTGAGCTTGGAAAGGAGATGATCACGAGGAAGAAGATCAAAGTCCTGCTGACTGAGCTTGGAAAGGAGATGATCTGAGGAAGAAGAATCAAAGTCTGATTGAGCTTGGAAAGGAGATGATCACGAGGAAGAAGAATCAAAGTCTGTTGATTGAGCTTGGAAAGAGATGATCACGAGGAAGAAGAATCAAAGTCTGTTGATTGAGCTTGGAAAGAGATGATCACGAGGAAGAAGAATCAAAGTCTGTTGACTGAAAGCTTGGAAAGGAGATGATCACGAGGAAGAAGAATCAAAGTCTGAGCTTGAAAGGAGATGATGAGGAAGAAGAATCAAAGTCTGTTGAAAAAGGAGATGATCACGAGGAAGAAGAATCAAAAGTCTGTTGATTGAGCTTGGAAAGGAGATGATCACGAGGAAGAAGAATCAAAGTCTGTTGATTGAGCTTGGAAAGGAGATGATCACGAGGAAGAAGAATCAAAGTCTGTTGATTGAGCTTGGAAAGGAGATGATCACGAGGAAGAAGAATCAAAGTCTGTTGACTGAGCTTGGAAAGAGATGATCACGAGGAAGAAGAATCAAAGTCTGTTGACTGAGCTTGGAAAGGAGATGATCACGAGGAAGAAGAATCAAAGTCTGTTGATTGAGCTTGGAAAGGAGATGATCACGAGGAAGAAGAATCAAAGTCTGTTGATTGAGGAGATGATCACGAGGAAGAATTCTGGAAAGGAGATGATCACGAGGAAGAAGAATCAAAGTCTGTTGATTGAGCTTGGAAGGAGATGATCACGAGGAAGAAGAATCAAAAGTCTGTTGACTGAGCTTGGAAAGGAGATGATCACGAGGAAGAAGAATCAAAGTCTGTTGATTGAGCTTGGAAAGGAGATGATCACGAGGAAGAAGAATCAAAGTCTGTTGATTGAGCTTGGAAGGAGATGATCACGAGAAGAAGAATCAAAGTCTGTTGATTGAGCTTGGAAAGGATGATGATCGAGGAAGAAGAATCAAAGTCTGTTGATTGAGCTTGGAAAGGAGATGATCACGAGGAAGAAGAATCAAAGTCTGTTGATTGAGCTTGGAAAGGAGATGATCACGAGGAAGAAGAATCAAAGTCTGTTGATTGAGCTTGGAAAGGAGATGATCACGAGGAAGAAGAATCAAAGTCTGTTGATTGAGCTTGGAAAGGAGATGATCACGAGGAAGAAGAATCAAAGTCTGTTGACTGAGCTTGGAAAGGAGATGATCACGAGGAAGAAGAATCAAAGTCTGTTGACTGAGCTTGGAAAGGAGATGATCACGAGGAAGAAGAATCAAAGTCTGTTGACTGAGCTTGGAAAGGAGATGATCACGAGGAAGAAGAATCAAAGTCTGTTGATTGAGCTTGGAAAGGAGATGATCACGAGGAAGAAGAATCAAAGTCTGTTGATTGAGCTTGGAAAGGAGATGATCACGAGGAAGAAGAATCAAAGTCTGTTGATTGAGCTTGAGAAGAAGGAGATGATCAGATGACGAGGAAGAAGAATCAAAGTCTGTTGATTGAGCTTGGAAAGGAGATGATCACGAGGAAGAAGAATCAAAGTCTGTTGACTGAGCTTGGAAAGGAGATGATCACGAGGAAGAAGAATCAAAGTCTGTTGATTGAGCTTGGAAAAAGAGATGATCACGAGGAAGAAGAATCAAAGTCTGTTGATTGAGCTTGGAAAGGAGATGATCACGAGGAAGAAGAATCAAAGTCTGTTGATTGAGCTTGGAAAGGAGATGATCACGAGGAAGAAGAATCAAAGTCTGTTGATTGAGCTTGGAAAGGAGATGATCACGAGGAAGAAGAATCAAAGTCTGTTGATTGAGCTTGGAAAGGAGATGATCACGAGGAAGAAGAATCAAAGTCTGTTGATTGAGCTTGGAAAGGAGATGATCACGAGGAAGAAGAATCAAAGTCTGTTGACTGAGCTTGGAAAGGAGATGATCACGAGGAAGAAGAATCAAAGTCTGTTGATTGAGCTTGGAAAGGAGATGATCACGAGGAAGAAGAATCAAAGTCTGTTGATTGAGCTTGGAAAGGAGATGATCACGAGGAAGAAGAATCAAAGTCTGTTGATTGAGCTTGGAAAGGAGATGATCACGAGGAAGAAGAATCAAAGTCTGTTGACTGAGCTTGGAAAGGAGATGATCACGAGGAAGAAGAATCAAAGTCTGTTGACTGAGCTTGGAAAGGAGATGATCACGAGGAAGAAGAATCAAAGTCTGTTGACTGAGCTTGGAAAGGAGATGATCACGAGGAAGAAGAATCAAAGTCTGTTGATTGAGCTTGGAAAGGAGATGATCACGAGGAAGAAGAATCAAAGTCTGTTGATTGAGCTGGAGGAGATGATCACGAGAAGAAGAATCAAAGTTGGAAAAAATGATGATCACGAGGAAGAAGAATCAAAGTCTGTTGATTGAGCTTGGAAAGGAGATGATCACGAGGAAGAAGAATCAAAGTCTGTTGATTGAGCTTGGAAAGGAGATGATCACGAGGAAGAAGAATCAAAGTCTGTTGAAGAGGTGATGATCACGAGGAAGAAGAATCAAAGTCTGTTGACTGAGCTTGGAAAGGAGATGATCACGAGGAAGAAGAATCAAAGTCTGTTGATTGAGCTTGGAAGAGATGATCACGAGGAAGAAGAATCAAAGTCTGTTGATTGAGCTTGGAAAGGAGATGATCACGAGAAGAAGAATCAAAGTCTGTGATTGAGCTGGAAAGGAGATGATCACGAGGAAGAAGAATCAAAGTCTGTTGACTGAGCTTGGAAAGGAGATGATCACGAGGAAGAAGAATCAAAGTCTGTTGACTGAGCTTGGAAAGGAGATGATCACGAGGAAGAAGAATCAAAGTCTGTTGATTGAGCTTGGAAAGGAGATGATCACGAGGAAGAAGAATCAAAGTCTGTTCACTGAGCTTGGATAGGAGATGATCACGAGGAAGAAGAAGAATCAAAGTCTGTTGATTGAGCTTGAAGGAGATGATCACGAGGAAGAAGAATCAAAGAAAGGAGATGATCACGAGGAAGAAGAATCAAAGTCTGTTGATTGAGCTTGGAAAGGAGATGATCACGAGGAAGAAGAATCAAAGTCTATTGATTGAGCTTGGAAAGTAGATGATCACGAGGAAGAAGAATCAAAGTCTGTTGATTGAGCTTGGAAAGAAGATGATCACGAGGAAGAAGAATCAAAGTCTGTTGATTGAGCTTGGAAAAAAAGATGATCACGAGGAAGAAGAATCAAAGTCTGTTGATTGAGCTTGGAAAGGAGATGATCACGAGGAAGAAGAATCAAAGTCTGTTGATTTAGCTTGGAAAGGAGATGATCACGAGGAAGAAGAATCAAAAGTCTGTTGATTGAGCTTGAAAGGAGATGATCACGAGGAAGAAGAATCAAAGTCTGTTGATTGAAAAGGAGATGATCACGAGGAAGAAGAATCAAAGTCTGTTGATTGAGCTTGGAAAGGAGATGATCACGAGAAGAAGAATCAAAGTCTGTTGATTGAAGGAGATGATGATCACGAGGAAGAAGAATCAAAGTCTGTTGATTGAGCTTGGAAAGGAGATGATCACGAGGAAGAAGAATCAAAGTCTGTTGATTGAGCTTGGAAAGGAGATGATCACGAGGAAGAAGAATCTTGGAAGTCTGTCTGATTGAGCTTGGAAAGGAGATGATCACGAGGAAGAAGAATCAAAGTCTGTTGATTGAGCTTGATCACGAGAAAGGAATCAAAGATGATTGGAACGAGGAAGAAGAATCAAAGTCTGTTGATTGAGCTTGGAAAGGAGATGATCACGAGGAAGAAGAATCAAAGTCTGTTGATTGAGCTTGGAAAGGAGATGATCACGTTGATTGAGCTTGGAAAGGAGATGATGATCACGAGGAAGAAGAATCAAAGTCTGTTGATTGAGCTTGGAAAGGAGATGATCACGAGGAAGAAGAATCAAAGTCTGTTGATTGAGCTTGAAAGGAGATGATCACGAGGAAGAAGAATCAAAGTCTGTTGATTGAGCTTGGAAAGGAGATGATCACGAGGAAGAAGAATCAAAAGTTGATTGAGCTGGAAAGGAGATGATCACGAGGAAGAAGAATCAAAATCTGAATTGAGGAAAGAGATGATCACGAGGAAGAAGAATCAAAGTCTGTTGATTGAGCTTTGGAAAGGAGATGATGAAAAGTCTGGAGAAGAGATGATCAAGGAAGAAGAATCAAAGTCTGTTGATTGAGCTTGGAAAGGAGATGATCACGAGGAAGAAGAATCAAAGTCTGTTGATTGAGCTTGGAAAGGAGATGATCACGAGGAAGAAGAATCAAAGTCTGTTGATTGAGCTTGGAAAGGAGATGATCACGAGGAAGAAGAATCAAAGTCTGTTGATTGAGCTTGGAAAGGAGATGATCACGAGGAAGAAGAATCAAAGTCTGTTGATTGAGCTTTTGAAAGGAGATGATCACGAGGAAGAAGAATCAAAGTCTGTTGATTGTTGAGATGATGAGGAAGAAGAATCAAAGTTGGAAAGGAGATGATCACGAGGAAGAAGAATCAAAGTCTGTTGATTGAGCTTGGGAATGATCACGGAGAAGAATCAAAGTCTGAGGAAGAAGAATCAAAGTCTGTTGATTGAGCTTGGAAAGGAGATGATCACGAGGAAGAAGAATCAAAGTCTGTTGATTGAGCTTGGAAAGGAGAAGAATGATCACGAGATGAAGAAGAAGAATCAAAGTCTGTTGATTGAGCTTGGAAAGGAGATGATCACGAGGAAGAAGAATCAAAGTCTGTTGATTGAGCTTGGAAAGGAGATGATCACGAGGAAGAAGAATCAAAGTCTGTTGATTGAGCTTGGAAAGGAGATGATCACGAGGAAGAAGAATCAAAGTCTGTTGATTGAGCTTGGAAAGGAGATGATCACGAGGAAGAAGAATCAAAGTCTGTTGATTGAGCTTGGAAAGGAGATGATCACGAGGAAGAAGAATCAAAGTCTGTTGATTGAGCTTGGAAAGGAGATGATCACGAGAGAAGAAGAATCAAAGTGATTGAGCTTGAAAGGAGATGATCACGAGGAAGAAGAATCAAAGTCTGTTGAAGCTTGGAAAGGAGATGATCACGAGGAAGAAGAATCAAAGTCTGTTGATTGAGCTTGGAAAGGAGATGATCACGAGGAAGAAGAATCAAAGAAGAATCAAAGTCTGTTGATTGAGCTTGGAAAGGAGATGATCACGAGGAAGAAGAATCAAAGTCTGTTGATTGAGCTTGGAAAGGAGATGATCACGAGGAAGAAGAATCAAAGTCTGTTGATTGAGGAAGGAGATGAACGAGGAAGAAGAATCAAAGTCTGTTGATTGAGCTTGGAAAGGAGATGATCACGAGGAAGAAGAATCAAAGTCTGTTGATTGAGCTTGATGATCACGAGGGAAAAGAGATGATCATTGGAAGAAGAATCAAAGTCTGTTGACTGAGCTTGAGCTCAAAGTCTGTTGATTGAGCTTGGAAAGGAGATGATCACGAGGAAGAAGAATCAAAGTCTGTTGATTGAGCTTGGAAAGGAGATGATCACGTAGAAGAAGAATCAAAGTCTGTTGATTGAGCTTGGAAAGGAGATGATCACGAGGAAGAAGAATCACAGTCTGTTGACTGAGCTTGGAAAGGAGATGATCACGAGGAAGAAGAATCAAAGTCTGTTGATTGAGCTTGGAAAGGAGATGATCACGAGGAAGAAGAATCAAAGTCTGTTGATTGAGCTTGATCACGAAAGGAGAATGAAGTCACGAGGAAGAAGAAAGAAGAATCAAAGTCTGTTGATTGAGCTTGGAAAGGAGATGATCACTGAGGGAAAGGAGAATCACGAATCAAAGTCTGTTGATTGAGCTTGGAAAGGAGATGATCACGAGGAAGAAGAATCAAAGTCTGTTGATTGAGGAGATGGAAAGGAGATGATCACGAGGAAGAAAGAAGAATCAAAGTCTGTTGATTGAGCTTGGAAATCACGGGAGATGATCACGAGGAAGAAGAATCAAAGTCTGTTGATTGAGCTTGGAAAGGAGATGATCACGAGGAAAGAAGAATCAAAGATTGAGCTTGGAAAGGAAGAAGAATGAAAGTCTGTTGAGGAAGAAGAATCAAAGTCTGTTGATTGAGCTTGGAAAGGAGATGATCACGAGGAAGAAGAATCAAAGTCTTGTTGAAAGGAGATTGATCACGCAAAGTCTGTTGAAAAAGGAGATGATCACGAGGAAGAAGAATCAAAGTCTGTTGATTGAGCTTGGAAAGGAGATGATCACGAGGAAGAAGAATCAAAGTCTGTTGATTGAGCTTGGAAAGGAGATGATCACGAGGAAGAATCAAAGTCTGTTGAAGAAGAGATGATCAAGGAAGAAGAATCAAAGTCTGTTGATTGAGCTTGGAAAGGAGATGATCACGAGGAAGAAGAATCAAAGTCTGTTGATTGAGCTTGGAAAGGAGATGATCACGAGGAAGAAGAATCAAAGTCTGTTGATTGAGCTTGGAAAGGAGATGATCACGAGGAAGAAGAATCAAAGTCTGTTGATTGAGCTTGGAAAGGAGATGATCACGAGGAAGAAGAATCAAAGTCTGTTGATTGAGCTTGGAAAGGAGATGATCACGAGGAAGAAGAATCAAAGTCTGTTGATTGAGCTTGGAAAGGAGATGATCACGAGGAAGAAGAATCAAAGTCTGTTGATTGAGCTTGGAAAGGAGATGATCACGAGAAAGAAGAATCAAAGTCTGTTGATTGAGCTTGGAAAGGAGATGATCACGAGGAAGAAGAATCACAGTCTGTTGATTGAGCTTGGAAAGGAGATGATCACGAGGAAGAAGAATCAAAGTCTGTTGATTGAGCTTGGAAAGGAGATGATCACGAGGAAGAAGAATCAAAGTCTGTTGATTGAGCTTGGAAAGGAGATGATCACGAGGAAGAAGAATCAAAGTCTGTTGATTGAGCTTGGAAAGGAGATGATCACGAGGAAGAAGAATCAAAAGTCTGTTGATTGAGCTTTTGAAAAGGAGATGATCACGAGGAAGAAGAATCAAGTCTGATTGAGCTTGGAAAGGAGATGATCACGAGGAAGAAGAATCAAAGTCGTTGATTGAGCTTGGAAAAGATGATCACGAGGAAGAAGAATCAAAGTCTGTTGATTGAGCTTGGAAAGGAGATGATCACGAGGAAGAAGAATCAAAGTCTGTTGATTGAGCTTGGAAAGGAGATGATCACGAGGAAGAAGAATCAAAGTCTGTTGATTGAGCTTGGAAAGGAGATGATCACGAGGAAGAAGAATCAAAGTCTGTTGATTGAGCTTTGATCACGAGGAAGAAGAATCAAAGTCTGTTGATTGAGCTTGGAAAGGAGATGATCACGAGGAAGAAGAATCAAAGTCTGTTGATTGAGCTTGGAAAGGAGATGATCACGAGGAAAGAAGAATCAAAGTCTGTTGATTGAGCTTGGAAAGGAGATGATCAGAAGAAGAATCAAAGTCTGTTGATTGAGCTTGGAAAGGAGATGATCACGAGGAAGAAGAATCAAAGTCTGTTGATTGAGCTTGGAAAGGAGATGATCACGAGGAAGAAGAATCAAAGTCTGTTGATTGAGCTTGGAAAGGAGATGATCACGAGGAAGAAGAATCAAAGTCTGTTGATTGAGCTTGGAAAGGAGATGATCACGAGGAAGAAGAATCAAAGTCTGTTGATTGAGCTTGGAAAGGAGAATGATCACGAGAAGAAGAATCAAAGTCTGTTGATTGAGCTTGGAAAGGAGATGATCACGAGGAAGAAGAATCAAAGTCTGTTGAGAAGGAAATCAAAGTCTGTTGATTGAGCTGGAAAGGAGATGATCACGAGGAAGAAGAAATCAAAGTCTGATTAAGCTTGGAAAAGGAGATGATCACGAGGAAGAAGAATCAAAGTCTGTTGATTGAGCTTGGAAAGGAGATGATCACGAGGAAGAAGAATCAAAGTCTGTTGATTGAGCTTTACGAGGAAGAAGAATCAAAGTCTGTTGATTGAGAAATGATCACGAGGAAGAAGAATTTTGATTGAGCTTGGAAAGGAGATGATCACGAGGAAGAAGAATCAAAGTCTGTTGAAAAGGAGATCACGAGGAAGAAGAATCAAAGTCTGTTGATTGAGCTTGGAAGGAGATGATCACGAGGAAGAAGAATCAAAGTCTGTTGATTGAGCTTGGAAAAGATGATCACGAGGAAGAAGAATCAAAGTCTGTTGATTGAGCTAAATATCTACGAGGAAGAAGAATCAGAGCTTGGAAAAAGGAGATGATCACGAGGAAGAAGAATCAAAGTCTGTTGATTGTGCTTGATCAAAGTCATTGATTGAGCGACGTTGTTGATTGAGCTTGGAAAGGAGATGATTTTCTTTGATTGAGCTTGAAAAGAGATGATGACCTAGCTTGGAAAGGAGATGATCACGAAAGAAGAGATCAAAGTCTGATGTATCAAAGTCTGAGGAAGAAGAATCAAAAGAAGAATCAAAGTCTGTTGATTGAGCTTGGAAAGGAGATGATCACGAGGAAGAAGAATCAAAGTCTGTTTCTTTTGATTCCCCTCTTTTGAGTACCCTCTGACGATTGATGCATTCGAGGTTTAAAAATTATTTTGTTTAGCGTTTGAGAGAATTTTTATCTAATCCTATGCGCCTTCGGATATTTGTGTCACGTTTTCTTTATTTCCTCGAATTATTAGTTTTGGTTTTCATTTGGCAGTCTTCCAGACGACAGGAGCAGAGTTGCGGTGTCAAGGCCCGCCTTTTATCCATTTTGATTTGGATCTCAGATTGGTTGAGAGCTATAATCAGTGGAATGACTGAGAAGGATTTTCTTGTAATCACCCTAGTTGGAAATCGGCGTTGGTTGATGTTGATTGACTCTGATTAATAACATCGCTTATTCGGTATGGACTTTAGCGAAATATATATTTTTTCTATTTCAAGTCAACACAAGTGGCCAAAATAACTTCCTAATAAATATCCAGTTTCCTTTGACGTTGAGGGTTTTTTTTTGGTGACCTAAAAGCTAAAAGACTGTACACTACACATTTACACCAGAATTTTATATTACGCCATTCTTTTTTTTCTATGTACCGTGTCCCTTTAGGATGTAGGTGATCATGGATCTCCACCACTTCATTTTCTTTATAGATCTTAGCAATGTTTGTCTATATACTATTATTCCAGTCCTTGATATGTCATCAATTTATAGAAGCTCGTTAGATATGTTAGTCGTTGCTTCCCTCTGTACCTATTTCCTTCAGTGTGTGCTCTGTGTGTCAGATTTTCAAGGCGTACGTTTTTCATTATGTGTCCCAGAAATTTCAGACGTCGCTTTCCAATTTTCTGTATATTTATCGTTGTGTTTCCATTTTCTTTAAAACTTCATTGTTTACATACTCTGTCCATCCTTCTGTAGAAAACATAACGCTGTTACCTCGTCTCTTCTTCATCTATTGACTGCAATAGAGGAAGATGGAGATTAATAGCAGTTCTGAACTCCTTTCTTTGTTTCTATCAGAATGTTCTTCTCTCTTAATTAGCAGTTTTAAAAAAAATTGCTAGTTAAGTTTTTTATTTGCTAATGTTTTTATTATCAAAGTTTATTCAAAAACGTTTGTAATAAAAAGGTCATTTCACTTAAAATCTACCAAATTCACAATATGTCAACATGAGAAGTTAAATTCCTGTTAAGAAGACATCAGATATGTAAAGAAACCCTGTTTATGATTGGTCCACGTTCCAATGAAAATAGTTACCAAATTTTTCTTTGAAAAACACAGACCGTTTATTAATGAAAATTTTACGTACCAATCCACTCGTCTGTCTCACTTCAAGGCAATGTGGTTACATTCTTTAAGTTTTCATTGTTTACCATCAATAGTATTTCTTTTACATTTATTTTTATTTATCAATAAGTGTTTCTGTTAATTAATGAATAATAATTTTACTTAGCTTTCAGAGAATTGTCCGTAGATTGTATATAATCACCATTTCAAAATCTATCATCAATACTACATTTTGATTGGCTCATATTAATCAAAATCTATCACCAATACTACATTTTGATTGGCTCATATTATAAATTAGCAAATTCCTTATTTCTTCTTCCGGACAGATTTTTGGCTGTTGAAAGATGAAAATCTTGATTAGCAATCCATCCGCCCAATTTACTTCCAGGTAATATGACTAGATTTTTTTTTTTATTTGTGTTTTTATAATTATTTTCACTCATCTAAAAATTACCGATTTTGTTTCATTCAGATTTGCTTTGTTTTTTTAGTTTCAGTGAAATGTGTACCTAAACACCATATATTCATCATCTCAAAACATATTATTTAAATGAGGGAACCTCGATGTGGTGTAATGGTTAGAAAACTTGTCTTGCTAGAACAATTGCGACTGAGTAATGAGTTCGATCCCTACTCGGTGCTTCATACTTTCGGCCTTGTGCCATATCTGAGCTATGCTTCGAAAATCACTATATTTAGTTAAATTATTCTTCCTTTTGGTTGTTGAATAATTAAAAGGCCCTGAAAAGTTCACTTTTCTTTTGTTCGATTACTTTACAAATATTTCCCACTGTCAATATATTTTATTTTCATTTATTTATATATTTACGTAAGTCTTCTGATAGTCGTACTTGACGTAGTGGAGATGCTTCCGTGGTTCAATGAATCTGAGAGTGATGCCGTCAGGATTTCTAAGCTCCTTGTTGAGCCACCCTTTAGGGCATGACCGAAGACGAGGACTAAGCGCGACTAACTCCAAAGACCGCAAACAGTGGAACAAGCGGATGACGATTACAACAAATCTCAGCAGTTGAACCAGTGGGTGAAAAGGGCTACGCATGATGGATATGCTACAGAAGGCGTCACTAGAAATTATAACAAAATTCAGCGTCAGTCCGTTGCTGTTTCATAATTGGATTCTGCATGTCTCATTCCATATGTGACGCGGGGGAAGGTCACGAAATTAGATATGCGGGTCAATTCCTGGCAAGTTGAGGCCCACCTTAAACAAATTCACACCATCGGTAATTTCTTCTACTCTGATTTTGCTTCACCTCCAACCAAATCTTTCAAAGCCAAACAGTGACAAGGAATGGATGACGAGATCAGATTTTGGTGAAACTGGAAGTTTAAAGTCCCGAAGATGCAGTTTGGAGGCACATTTAGTCATCATGGCAATCATTATAAAGGAAGCGATCAGCAAAGAAGAAATTAAATTCCTCAATACGAGATAAAGCCGCCACTGGCCACGGTTTATCTCGGCCTAAAATCCTTTAAAAAAGATGAGTGTTTTCGGAAAAGAAAATATCAATCAGAAAGTATGGAACATTTTGCATGTTTTTCATTAGATTACAATTAGGTTAAATAATAATTCATTTCCGTTTTGTTTATTAATTATATTCTTCAATATATTTAAGCTGGTTCCCAAAAAACGAAATGACTTACGACTCGTTTTTACGTTCCAAAAGTCATGGAATAGATTCCGAGTATCACATAGGCGTCCATCTACCCGGGCGACGCCATGATTCCCAGATGAGTCGTTCTGCTTGGTGCATCCTGCTGATTCCTCTGTTCTCATATTTCATAGAAATTAAAAAATGTTAAAATTAGCTACTGGATACTTCTTGTATTGTATACGGATGTGATTTGAATCAGTGTCTGTTGCAACAGACAAATCTAACAATCTGCCTAATCATCTCTCTGTTGCTTCAAGTCTCATCTACCATATTAGAGGATAGATATAACAGGTTATTCGAAAGCTAATTAGAGACTTTAGAAGAAACTTTTATTTCTGAATAACTGTGTTTAAAGCAGTCATAACAGAGCTTATTTTTTACGAGTGTCATAAAGGATCCATTTCTCATCACAAGTCACTATTCAGTCGAGAAATAAATCATTCGAATTTCGCAGCTGCAGCATCGAACACACTTCAAAACATTGAACACTGACTTTAATTGAATTCATGTGGAGCAAACCATTTATCGAATTTCTTCACCTTGTCAGTTTTCTTGAAATGGTCTGATATTAATGACACCCATTGTTGACATCCATTGTCTGAGATATTTTGTCTGATCCTTTGGTGTGGGTTTTGTTCGACTAGAATATTCATATGTTGATTGTCAATTGCAGATCTTCAAGACTCGTATACTTACTGCTAAAATTCAAAGACCAGAAGCTTACTGTCCCATTACTAGTATATCCTTTATTCTGTTCTCTGTTAATATTGCTTGCAGTTTGAGAAGCGTCTTGTCCCTAAACGCATCTCTTCTATTGTTCACGATGAGGGCTATATAAATTTAAATTCTGAAAGAGACTGATATAATATTAGCAAAAATGTCACATTAAAAATTAGGAATTAGTAATATATTTTTATGTAACTATCTATATAATAAATGCGAATGTCAGTGTGTCATTGTGTCACACCTTTTCAACTTTACTTCTAAAGGCCGTAAGCCAAATTTTTTTAATTTTTATTACTTGGAATTAAATTTGGGAGTTATTTAAATTAATTGCGAAATCTAGCGAAAGTCACCCATTGTTTGTACGGAAAGTAAGGACCTACGAACACCAAACTGTCTTTAAATTAAGTGGTGACAGAGGGAATAATCGTTGAACTTTTAAAAGGTAAGCTTAAATATTAATTCAGTGCTTAAATGCATTAATCAATTTTGAGTTCTTCTGTAGTTTATTGTTGCCTATCGCATCTACTCCTCCTTACCTATTGTAATGAATCAAATCAAGAGTCCTCCAATAGGCCGGCTTTTATGCTTTTAATATATTAGAACACAAAAGGTTTATTCTAAAATCGGACATTATTTTCTGTATCACCTAATAACACTTCAGTAAAGCATTCTTTTCTTTCGTTCTAACAAAATTGTCTTGTTTCTTAATAATTTGATATTTCAGTGTATATTCGGATTTCTTTATCATCATCTGATATAAAACTTCTCAGATTCTCAGTAAAATTTCTGTATTTCCTTGATTTTGACATCTCCAAGATGACAAAATTCCTGGTCGTTAGCAAGGGGGCCAGCCCAAGATGAGAGTTACAAATTGGACATGTCAAACCAAATAAATACGGAAATTGAATTATCTGTGAAATGTTATAACAGAGGATGCAAAATGTGACAGAGAAATTCGAAGGCGCTTTGAAATAGCGAAAGATGCGTACCAAATTCCATTAAGAAACGTATAAGGATATTATTTCCAACCCACCACCTCCACCTCCGTCGTCAAATTGTCTTGAGAAAATGCTTTGTTGCTGACTTGTTCTGCTGGAAGCGACTTTTCCCTCTTGATAAATGGTTCTTAACCATCTCTTCACCCTGCAACCATTTTCAAATATTTGCCCACGCGGGTTCCCTCTATATAAAAATTTCACTGGTAAATGAAGTTAATACAGTTGAGTTTGCCATGTGTTTTTTGGGGGTTTGTTTTTTTTTGCCTTATAGAATTGCCAATCGCTAGAGGTAAGATGTGGTGAGGAACGGTTATGTCCTGACAAACCTTAGAAGATGGACGAACTTTGACTTGCAATCTTTTCACTCCATACAAATATGGCAGTTATATATAAATATTTAAATATACGTTTGAAAATTTAAATATGTAAGCAAAAATAAGTAAACATATGCGTGTATAAAATTCTGACAGAAGAACACATCTTCTTCCATGAAGATAAGTGGCAGTAAGTCAGCCTTTCCTAAACTTATACCTACGCCTATATAATGTATGTGACAAAAATGTATTTGCACATAGCTTCGGAGGAGAAAAAGATACTTACTTTGCACAGGGCTCCGTCCCTGGGCTGGTGGTATCACGGCTACGACTAGCTTGGACAGGCTCTGGCCTGAACCAGCTAGGACAAGACAAGACCAGCCATGACAAGCCAAGACCAGCTATGACTAGCTAAGACCAGCTATGACCAGCTTGAACAAGCTATGACCAGCTAAGAACAGCATAGACCAGCAGCCCGAATGAAAACACTCGGGTGCCCACGTTAAAAACTGACCTTGTGTCACAACCTGACTCAGTGGTGGGGTCAAGTAAATATCCATAGCTTCGTAGGAGAAAAAATAAACGTCGGTTTCGAAAGAAATTATCAAAGACAAAAAATAGCTCAGAAATGAAAAAAAAACAAAAAAAACATCAGGAAGTTTTACCATAAATACAGCAAATAGAATTACCCAATATTATCGTAGGAGGAAGACATAAACAAACCAGACAAAAGGCTGTTAAATCGGTCTTATCTTCAGAACATGTGTGTCGTAAAATGAGACCAAATTCGTTATCATTTATCTTTTTTAGTTTTAAAATATTACTTTTTTCTCTTTTCTCGAAAATATTTCTGGAAGTCAAAGATAGCAAGCCAGAGAGAAACCTTAAATATACTTTTTCTGCATCTCATTGAACCGAAATATGACTGCATATCACAGGCATACGGAGGTTGTGTTACCAAATACATGCAAGGAGACCTTGATATTATTTGGCAGTAGAAAACAGATAATTATCCAAACATATCATTTAGGAAAATCTATGACAAAGAGAAAAACATTTTCATGTTACGCGTTTCGTCCTTTAGGACTTCATCAGACTAAAGCGATGTTTACGTTGATGTGATTACATATGCGCATGAAGGAGAGGAGAGGCCAAATTTTTACATATCATTTTTTTTTAATATGTATTTTGGGTTTATAGTCTAGCCAATTTATGAAAAAAAGATAAAGACAGCTACTTAGGAGTCTGAAGAACATAAATGAAATTTATTTATTTTAGAAGGAGAAAATGCTAACAAAGTATAGAAACGTTTCACATGCCTTCTACCCAATCCCGAAAAGGAAAACTAGATAGTTTTAAAAGCTCTTGTTACTGACTGTTCTGGGATGTTACTTTTGCAAGAGGATGAGTCTACCAACATATCGGAATGCAACGTCTCTAAATGGCTTCTAACTGGACTGTCCTCTCTGTCAAAATAGGGCTCGATTGGTCGTTGAGGTTCACATGACCGGTCACCGTACACATTTAGAGTAAAGGAAGTCAGTTTAATCCAAAGTTGTGCTTGCCTAACATTTTTGATTTCGTAACGTGTCAATTGAATTCATTTAGTTATCTATGCATTTTTTTTCATTTTTTTTATTCCTTTATTATTTGTTTATCTACAGTTGTGCATTCTTCTTCCTCTATGTGCGGTGTCACTTCAGGACGTATGTGATCCGGATACGCAATCCTGGATTCCCAAGTTTTCATTACTGCGATTGGTTCGGCGGTTTTTACGTGATATCTTGCGACGATTTATTTTTATTTATTTATCTATTTATTTATTTTTTTTTTTTTGTATGATAGCAATTTTTATTACTTGGAATTAAATTTGGGAGTTATTTAAATTAATTGCGAAATCCAGCGAAAGTCACCCATTGTTTGTACGGAAAGTAAGGACCTACGAACACCAAACTGTCTTTAAATTAAGTGGTGACAGAGGGAATTATCGTTGAACTTTTAAAAGGTAAGCTTAAATATTAATTCAGTGCTTAAATGCATTAATCAATTTTGAGTTCTTCTGTAGTTTATTGTTATCTATCACATCTACTCCTCCTTACCTATTGTGATGAATCAAATCAAGAGTCCTCCAATAGGCCGGCTTTTACGCTTTTAATGTATTAGAACACAAAAGGTTTATTCTAAAATCGGACATTATTTTCTGTATCACCTAATAACACTACAGTAAAACATTCTTTTCTTTCGTTCTAACAAAATTGTCTTTTTTCTTAATAATTTGATATTTCAGTGCATATTCGGATTTCTTTATCATCATCTGATATAAAACTTCCCAGATTCTCAGTAAAATTTCTGTATTTCCTTGATTTTGACATCTCCAAGATGACAAAATTCCTGGTAGTTAGCAAGAGGGCCAGCCCAAGATGAGAGTTTCGAATTGGACATGTCAAACCAAATAAATACGGAAATTGAATTATCTGTGAAATGTTATAACAGAGGATGCAAAACGTGACAGAGAAATTCGAAGGCGCTCCATAACCTCTTATCCTTAGTAACTCGTAGAAACCGTTATCTTTTTCGCCATTCTTTCTACCTCGTTCCCACAAGCTCGTCAGGTAGGTGGGACTGCCTTCCCTTGACACTTTTGCCATCGATAACTCATGTGTCACATTTCTCTAAACCCTCCCACAAATTCCAGCTATTTACGATACTGAATATAAATATCCTTGTTGTTTCCAGTTTTCTCAAAGCTTCTTCGCTGCTTACACACTCTATCCATGGTATTCTCAACATCCTTCTGTAGAAATACATTTCCGGTGCTTTCAGTTTTCTCTTCATCTGCGAGGAGACTCTCTAGTCTTCACTACTATATTAAGTACTCTTTTCTTTGTTTCTAATGAAATTTTCTTAATATTTTGCTTAGATTTTGGAATGCATCTTTTGCTAATCCAATGCGCCTTCCTATTTCGGCGCCACAATTTTCTATCCCCTGTTAAAAGACTTCCCAGATATTTAAACTTTTATACGTGTTTGATTTTGACATCTCTAATTTCGCGTGCTGACAAACAAACATTGTGGCTTCTTTCAATTGACGCTTAGCCCTTCCTTCTCGTTTTCTTTTACTACCGGCCTATGAGGTCCTGTAGTTTTCCGTCAACATCTACCATCAACACAATGTCATCTACGTATCTTATCGTGCTAAGATTGTGCCCACTATAATGAATCCGAGTAGAATCTCCAGTTCTTTTAGGATAACCTTGTTGTTAGAGATTTAATAAACCCGATGAGAAGACATAACTTTGTCTTATCCCCTTCCTAGATTTGTGAAGCTACTCAATTAGTTTTTAATCCAACTGCAGAAGATTTGCTCCCCGTAAAAGTTCTGGAATGTATCTTTTCGTTTCGTTTCTTTATTCCATTTTTTAAAACATTTAGTATTTATTTTCTACACATTAGGTTAGCTTCTGCGGAGTGCTTTTGGGGCTTCGGCCTTTTACTTTCAGCGCCCTATGTACGTAAAGTTATAAGAATTTAGAAATAATCAAATTATTTTATCTATACTCGGCATCATCTTTCTTCGTATACGCAGTCCATCTCCATAGTTTGTTTACATTTATTTTGCACGCAATCTTAATTTCCTTTTTAAAAATCACCATTCTTTATGATCCCTTCCCATAAAGCCACTCTTAAAAGACATTAGGGAACCCGAACTATGTAATATTTCGAATACATCACAGCACGCAGGCTAGAAAAAGAACAGATAACCATATGAGCAACATACCGTGCCCCACTTAAGTTTTAATTACGGTTTAATTAGACTATATCAATTGCAATTGCGATGAAAAGCGAAATTAAAGTTAAAAGTTTAAGAATTGTTTATCAAACCTTTCACTCTGTCCGATATTTAAATTTAAATGAGTTATTTATTTAATTTTATTTTTTTAATTTCGTGTAGATACTGGGGCGTAATTTGAGTGTATTAAAGTACAGGAGGGTGAAGGAAGAGTATGTATATATATATATATATATATATATATATATATATATATATATATATATATATATATATATATAATAATAATAATAAAAAACAACGTAGGATTTAAAATTCGCGCCTTCTCATTCAGGCTCCGTTTTATAACGAAGGCCATTACTATTTCTTGTCAAGGGAGGTAACCGTGGATTACTTAACATCTATTTCATTTATTTAATTTTTTATTAAAGTCCTTTCAGTATGAAAGTCTATCAGGAGGTCGAATTTGCGATCATATCCGGTAAAAACTGATGGGCTTTTGCCATTGGCAATCGATTTTTCAATTTCAGTAATTTGGATTTCGTGTTGATCTCTTGACAATTCAGCTGGATTCGATTTTTCCAAGTCACTGACATCCGAAACAGGTCTTGATTGACGCTGCAGAGTATTGGAAGTTTGTGGCTAGGTAACTTTTGTTGATGATGGATGTTCATTGCTTCGGTTTTGGTGAAAAGTATTTCGTCGTTAAATTTCGCTGTCTGTCTAAAGTAGAACAGCCCGTACTGAAGCAGGTTTTACAACGATTGCTGGTTAAGTTTTTAGTGTTTTTACCGGACGTACATTTTCTTTTTCTACACGCCGTTACTGTTCCTTGACTTTTTTTCTTCATAGGCAGTGGCAAGCGTCGAGAAATTGCTATGGACATTATTTGCACAGACTCTTTTAAACGTATTTTTTTTTATATATTCTAGAGTTTACCAATGCCTGTGAAAAGTTCTGGAAATACTTTACTATATTTGTGGTCTTCATTTTTATAGAATTTACCCACCTCAGTAGGTTTCCCTAGTAATGGTTCCATCAAATTTTCAATAACAAACAAATCCTGTTTAGGCTTTGCTTTTGGAGTTTCTAATAAAGCCTCCACAAAACAGATAACATTTATCTGGTGATAACCTGGCCCATACAGATATTTGTTACATTTTTTAATAATTGGGGCGTTAATTCTATCGTGAATAGTTATAAATCCAAGGACCCAAGTGAGGTTCTTCCTCCTTCATCTCTAGAATTTTAAACCTGCTAGTCCTACACATTTTTGCATAATATCCCTTTCTTGAACACTTTCGGCAAATTGCATTTTTGGCTGGAGAGACGTTTTGAGTGTGAGATCGAATATTGCCACAGCGTATAAATTCATTTGCACTGCTTTTATGACTGAATAAATCTTTTTTTTTCATCTCTAATTATAAATACCCTTGTTGTTTCCAATTTTCTCAAGGCTTCTTCGCTGCTTACACACTCCTATCTATGGTATTCTTCAATATTCTTCAGTAGAAATACATTTCCGTTGCTTTCAGTGTTACGTTAGACTTATTACTACTTCCAAATTTTCTTTCCCCTCTTCATTCACTGAATTTCAAAATTCTGTAAATGTCGTATAAGTCCTCTATTATTAAAAAAATAATAATAGATGTTTGGAATGTACTTTCAGTTTCTTTGAGTCGACTGGCTTTTGAATAACTTCGAATAAACCTTTTCTAGTTAGTTACCAAATTCCCTGATAAAACCATTTTTGCAGGAGGCAGGACATTTGCCGTGAATTGTCATTAGTAATTGTGCCCTTGTTCAGATTTTTATGCAATGGAAAAGTCGTCAATTGGACTAAACATTTTTTTTAAGAAAGAAAACTTTTTTTTTCTTTTTTTTTTTTGCTTGTTTTACTTTACAAACTGTAGTTTAAACGCAAAAAAAAAAATTTCTCATGTTCTTTGGGGGGTAACGTTTTTCTTTTTACAATTTCACCTGTCTAAACTAAGAGTTTCTTTCCGAGCCTATCTTTGTCTTGATATCATTGTATTATATGAAAGGCCATTAGACTCAAACAACACTATCGCGTAGAGACTCAGCCGAATTCACTCAACGTACCGACGCTCACTCACAGACTCACTTTAAACCCTCAGCTTGTTTTTCCCTCTTTTTTTTTTTTTTTTAAACTTTGGTTCTGTTTTCGACATCTTCCATCGTTGTGCCACATAACAACCCAAATTATCCACGAACAGCCTGTCAGGATAATTATTTTTTATACTTGGATGTAGATTCCTTAAAGCGAAAAAACATTCAACATTTATAACTTGTTTGCAAAATATCTTGGCGACCAAATCTCTGACTGTCCTCAATACAACTAAATATTTTATCTGTGTTACCTATTGTGCTGAACAAATTGACATCTACGAAATTCTCAGTTACAATTACTGGATTGTAAAATATTCATGAACAAGTAAGTATACTAGATATATTTACAATTGAAATCCTGTGAGAATGTAAGTGAATTTCTATATATCAGTAGAAACTTGGATAACTTTAAAAATGTATATAACGCGTTTCATCATCGAAAAATTTCTTCATCAGACTCGTGTAATATTCGTGTTGTTGAAATTATGTATATCTAGCGTCAACGGGATAATATTTTATTATAATTATGTACCGAGAGAAAACGCTGAAGTTGGGGGATGCTAAATTCTAAATTATTTTTTCAATGTTATATTAAACTGCATAATTCAAATGCAAACTTTAGCGTCCCTATGTGTTTAGCGTTTTCCCTCACTGCAAAATTAGAACCGAAATCTACTTTTATATTCCCCCTGCAACTATATATATATATATATATATATATATATATATATGATTAATGCAAATATCAATTTGTCACTTAGCTGATTGATGTCACCTTCAGCATCCTGTCAGTCTACAAAAACTCTAGTTTCGTAGATAGACCCCATAGCAATCGGTTTCTCTCTCTCTCTCTCTCTCTCTCTCTCTCTCTATATATATATATATATATATATATATATATATTATGAAATGGAAAAGTCCGACAATTGTTTTAAGACATTTTTAAGTTTAACATTCATTTTATAGATACAAATATTTAAGGACGAATATTTTCTATGAAAATTACTCGGACATTCAGGCCGGTAAATGTTGTTTAATACTGTTTATTATAGACAGAGCATTTACGTAAATATTTGTATCTATAAAAAGAATGTTAACCATAGAAATGTCTTTATATATATATATATATATATATATATATATATATATATATATATATATATATATATATATATATATATATATATATAGTTCCATCAATAAGAATATTACTTTAGTTTCATGGAGTCCTTTTCGAGCATTGATTGTGAACGTGGGCCTTAAGACCACAAGTGGTCCAGAGAAATTTTGAAAATAGATCTGGAGTTGGCCCAAGGAAAAATAGATGGTCTTTGAAATTCTGTTTTTCTTTCCACTGGTGTAGAATTATGAGAACAAACAATTTCACTTTATTTTTAAAGGCAAATAATTCAGAAATTATTTAAGTGAAATTTTCGATGTTTTCTTCTTATAATAAATTATATTTACAAACTGATTTGAATTTTTCTTTTATCCTGTTGCATTAAAAAGAGTTTATGTCCATTTCATTTATTTTCCATTTAGTTGAAACCAGCATTTTTAATGCATTTAATATAAGTTATATGACACACTTAGTGAACAAAAAGGTTATTTTAGTATTTGAAAGAATCATCCTATCTTATATCAGCACTGTTAATTCACATTCCCACCTGTTATTTATAATTTAGCAAACTTTTTCCTTTAATGGCAATGTGTGTTTTAGATTTTAACGTCAGATATGCTTAAAATGGAATTTAAATTTCATTGCTTCAATCATTTTTGTCAGGATTTATAATTTCTACTACATTTTAAAATTCTAAATAGAATATATTTCATGTTACGCGGAATTTGTGCTTATGTGTACCGGAAAATGAGCCACAAGGAAGGAAAGGATGAGAAACAGATCTTAGAGGACGAAACGCGTTGCAGAGAATTTTTTGCTTTCTTTTGTCATTCAATTATGCACCAGCTGAAATCCAGGCGACAGGGACCCGTTGACTTTTAATCAGGATTTTCATTCATGGTTTTGTCAAGAGCTAGAAATCAGTAATTAATTTTATCGGAATTCGAACCGATTGCAGATTGGTTGTCTGCTGTATAATGTTATGAAAGACATAGACGAGCAGACAAGTAATAATATGGACAGGCTGGGAGAGTAGCGATGATGGTGTACGGTGAAGAAGCCAATGGCGGACTGATATGCAAACGGAAAAGAGAAAAGACAGTACTTTTGGTCATTGGACAGTCAAGTGATTGAAGTGGAAAATAATCAGACTTTTCCTAACCAATTCTCTGTGAATGACAGAATGGCAATGCGGCAATGCGGCACCGAAATGCGAAGGTACGTTTGGGATAGTGAAAGATGTCTTCGAAAAGCCAAACACAGTATTAAGAAAGAGGAAAGTCTCGTTAAAAACAAAGAAACGAACGTACTTAATTATTATGTAATATCAGTCCCCTATATGGCAGTGAATGCGGGACAATCTTATCGCAGATGAAGAAGAGACTCCAGGCAACAGAAATATGGCTCTACTGAAGGATGCTGAGAATACCATGGACATAACTTGTGAGCAATGACGAAGTTGTAGAGTAAATGGTCACAAAAAAAAGAAAAATACTTAAGATCAGAAAAAGACAATTGAAATTTTTAAGGTACATAATGAGGAAATAGGACTTGGAAAATTTAACACTGACAGGACATTAAAGTTAAGAAGAACAGAAGAAAGCAGCCCATAAGTTACCTAACGAGATTGTGTCAATGGCTGGCAGAACAGGAATTAGGTGTGATGATAGCAAAAAGACAAAATTTACTCAGAGTTACAATAAGAGACGGATATGCAATGTGATTGGCCCTGATCTGAAGAAGAAGAAGGTTTAAGAAGTGAGTTTTATTAAAAAAAAATAAATACGGTAAATACGTTTAATCATAAAAGTAGTAAATATCGGACAGAAATAAAAACAGTCTATATAAAAAGTAATAATAAATAATGAGATATGAATGGTAAAAATTGACTTAAGATGGCGGTTAAAAGAGACTGAAAATTGGCGGGAAAATAACACCAGGCGCGACAGTGTTTTATAAACTTTTAAGTTGTTTAAGAAACTGTAGATGATCTGAGGCCTGTATTTAGATAGATAGATAGATAGATAGATAGATAGTTAGGGAGAAAGGATGACTGATACATGCAAGTGGCTGTAGAGGAATTAGGGATTTGACCATGAACAAAAATTACATTTAATTTAAACTATCTCCCTTGATGCATTCTGTTGACTGCTATTTCTCTTCTGTATGTCCCATAGGCTACTGTTCACAAATTTTGCTGAGGAACAAACTCACTCAAATAAATATGGTGTATGTTTTAACAATAGCACAAAACAGGCGTCTTATATATTTACCACACACTTGAATCCACTCCGCGAATAACGTGGAGCCAAGTTACTGGAGACGTCCTTGCACCTTTGCAACAATAGCGACATCAATATGTAACCGCTATCGTTGGTCGAAAAAAGTAACAGAAATCCTGAATGTTTTACTGTTCGTCCCATTTGGTACTCTAATCTTAACACATAGTCAAATGATTTTTTTTTTTTTGTTGTTAATAAGAAAATGAGAAAAAATATATTCAAGGACTGAGGTAGTATACAGTATCTACTGACGAAATGGTCGCATTAAAAACAATTATTAATAAAAAAAAAAAAACAAAAAAAAAACAAAAACACGAACAATATATTCTCTCCAGAATCTATCTTACATATCTATAATTCTACGACCCATCTATACTTTGAATAATTACTGCCATATATGGTTCGGTACTCCTGCTATATATTTAGAGATTCTAGATAATATCCAAAGAAAAAAATTGCCCTGTTATTGGTATTGACCTGCCACCTAGGCTTCTGTCACTTTCTTACCGCTATAATGAACAATATATTCTCACCAGAATCTATCTTACATATCTATAACTCTACGACTCATCCATACTTTTAATAATTGCTGCCACATATGGTTCTGTACTTCTGCTATATATTTAGAGATTCTGGATAAAATCCAAACAAAAAAAAATTGCCCTGTTATTGGTATTAACCTGTCATCTAGGCTTCTGTCACTTTCTTACCGCTACAATGTATCTTCCTTGTGTCTGTTCTATAAATACTTTTACGTTAATTGTTAATTGTTCTGATGAACTTTCCGCTACATTCATTGGGGTTTCTTTTTGAAATGCTATTTAGACAAATTGTACATATGAGAACTAGTTAGAACTTCGTAGAGGTTTGAGGTATTACTGTGGTTGTAGTAAAGATGCAATGTCAATCGTTCTACTGTCTTCTTGATCTCTTGATCTAAGTCTGGTAACTAAGAATGTGTTGTTTTGGAGTAAAGAAAAGTGTGACATGTTTGGGTCAGTAATTGTGGCTGTCTATGTTTAATTATAAGCCACAATAAGACCAACCTTCCCCATCCCCTATTTTTGCCCTTGTGGATTTACAAAATAAATATTACTTTCTGCTATGGTGCCTAGACTTTATGAATTTAAACGCAATACTAGATTGGCGGCTAGGTCTCATCAACTCATAGTCGAATTGGCTAGGTTCTGTACTAACACTCCCTTTTCTCGCACTTCTCACTTGTGGAACTATCTTCCAGTTTCTTGCTTTCCAGCCAATTTTGATCTTCAAAAATTTAAAGCAATTTTAATCGTTATCTACTGTTTTCTTGATCTCTCTTCTTTTATTGTTCTCGCTCCTCAATAAAGTTTTTTTCTTTTTCTTTATTGCTTTGCTTGGGGTGAAATGTTTAAAAAATATACCGAAAAGTATACAGACTAATGAAATCATTTCAACTAAAACATGAAACAATACAGAAGAATAATTTTGTTAGAACAAAACGTAGATTGTAATAACGACCGCTCCATAACAGACGTCGCTTATATGTTTATATGTTAAGCAATTCTTTTCTATAGATCCATAACTTTAGAATATCGAACTCTTGGTAATATTTGAAATCTGTTAATCAATCATGGAACGCTATCACCAGGGCTGATGAGTACTACCCCGATCGAGGTGGGGTGGGGGATGATTGGGAGCTCCAGGCAGGGCTTTGTGATACTCGCTAGCTTATCAACATTTATTTTTTTCTGTCCACATTTATATATGTTACAAATTAAACTAAGCACAATTGACTATTAAAGAAAGAAAAATATTTTGCGGATTTCGACGTTCTGGGGTCTTGTATTTTGTCCAATTCCGTGAATTTGTTTTGCTTGTGTTAAATCTCGAAAAAGCACCTTTTTTTTTCATCCATAATGTTGAATGTGTTAAAATTATTCAATTTTTAACAAGAAAAATTTCAAGTTGCCGCAAAACATTGTTGATTTATTTAAGATGGAATAATATATTATGGCATATCTCCATTTTCTTGCATTTTAGATACATAGGATTTTTTCATTTTTTCTAGTTGAATTGTTCACCTATATATGACCCATTATTGTACTCATTTAAGTTATACAGTGTAACCCGGATGTAAGAGAGTTGGCGGGACCGGAGAAGAAGTCTCTTATATCCGGGTTTCTCTTATATCCGGGTTTGGTCTAATTTGTTTAGGTAAGTATGGGAACACTTTGGGACCAGAGAAAATCTCTCTTATATCCGGGTTTCTCTTATATCCGGGTCTCTTATATCCGGGTTACACTGTAATAAAATATGTATTTTATATGAATACTCCCTTATGAAAATTGAGATGTAATAGAATGAAGGCTCTGTATCATAGATTCTAGGTGAAAATTACGAGATTCTTATATCAGCCCTGGGTATTATAGTGACAAACTTTTGCTCTCCATAAGAATGGCTGATTCTAACGTTCAGGATAGCAACTCATTGTGCCTTCATGGTCTCATGTTTTCCATTGAATCAATTGCTATATCTGCTGCTATATACATTGGCCCAATGTATGGTGCTAGACAATTTTTTCTTGTCAGATTACAACTTCCACATTTATAAATCTACCATCCGCCCGTGCATTGAATATTGCCGTCATATTTGGTCCGGCGCTCCGGATATATATCTCGAGATTCTGGACAAAATCCAAAGACCTGACATCTCGACGTAAGTCACTTTTCTGTTTTTTCTAAAACTGTTTTCATGGCTGTTGTCTTTTCATGTCAGGATCTCTCCTCCGTTGTACCATGATGGCGTTAATTTAAGAATACTATTAGATTGGCTACAAGGTCTCATAGATTTACTGCTGATATAGCTAGATGTGACCGTATGTTCTATTTAAATAATTTCTTTCTTTGCTTTTTTCACCTGTGGAACTCTTCCGATTTCTTGCTTCTTTGCCGCCTACAAACTTAAAAACTTAAATGCAATGTCAATCGCCATCTTCTGTCTTCCTGAACCATGTTCTTTTATTGTCCTTTCTCTTCACTAAAGTCTTCTCACTCCCTTCCACTCTCATTAAACCCTCATATTTTAGTGGCTTTATTGCCTTAGTTAAGATGAAATGATTAAATAAATCACTGGAAACCCCAATAAGCCAAAATGTAGAGCTGATGATGAGTGTAGTGTATAAAGCCGGAACGTCTTTAATAAAATCAATAACAATCAAAGGAAGAACGATCTTTCGAATAAATGACTTCACACATTGTCAGATATCGCAGGTGATTTTGCAACATATTTACTTAATTTATATTGCGTTTAGTAACCTTCGAATTGAAACTTTCTACAGGGTAGATTGTTCTCGTTCCTCTCTTCATGTCCAGGGATATCTCATATAGTATTTTTTAGAACTGTTCAATTATATCTCAACCCGTTTACACTGAGTCCAACTACACACTGCCCGACCCAGGGATTGAATTCGCAATCACTGTCATGCCGGACGACACAACGGCCGAAACGTTGTGACAAGAACAGCAAAGCCGGGGAAAATTGTCCGCGTGTAAATAATGATAACTCCTTATCAAGTTAAATCTCGGCTGGCAAAAGGACAATATTTTCCAGTGCAAAAACTGTCTGAACTACAGTTACTGAAATTAGGTTTCTATCTTTTCTTTCCGTATTTAATTAGCGCATTCTGGCACGTGAATACACAGTGAGACTTGAACCCGCTAAATAAGCCTTGCTCGGTAAACAACGCTCGATAAAATATCCTATTTTTATTGCATGTAATTAAAAATGCAATGACGGAAAAGATTTAAAATTTAATTTATGAATGTTCATAAGCGTTCAGTCGAGTCCAACGCGTCGTTTTATGTCCTACGCTGTCGACAACAAATAAATAAATTGAATAAAAAAGCCACAGACAAAATGGCAGGTAGCAAAATTCTATTAGCGAAGCGCTTTTCAAACTTCAAAGATATTATTGATATTTTATTCCAGTTTTCTTTCCATCTTCTGTTCTGTTCATATTTAAACAAGACTTTTTTTGTCAGTGGATTTCCAAAGAGAATGTCAATATTCCTTCAAATATGTTCTGAATATTGTCCAAACAAATTCGTTCAAGCAGTTCTTCGTAAATATATACATGTTTTTTCATAAAGGAAAGGCATTACATTTAATTGATCATATATATATATATATATATATATATATATATATTCGACGGGATGTAATGGTTAGCAAGCTTGTCTCACTAGATCAGATACGACTGAATAGTGGGCTTGATCCGCATTGAGTGCCCCTTTCAACCTTGCTTACTTTCAGCTACGCTTAAAAACATCTCTACATCAACGTGGTGTAGCGGTTGGCAAGCTTGTCTTAATCAGTTGTGATTGGGTCGTTAGTTCGACCCTGACTGGGTGATCTGTACATCTAAACTACGCTTTGTATATATATATATATATATATATATATATATATGTGTGTGTGTGTCTATAAATGAGGCAAGTTTTGTCTACTTATTTTTAATAGGATCCTCTCATAATTACGGACAAGTATTTTAGTATCCTTATTAAAGAAAGAAAGAAAATTACCATGTTGATGCATATCAATTTTATTCCGAGTACTATCACATTATCACAATGCCGTTATCAAGGTTTTGTTTTTTCTAAGGCAAAAAATTGTTGTGTTCATCATTTTTCTACGATAAAGTTGTTGTGTTCAGCTGAAATTTTTTTTTTTTTTTTACGTGTGAAGTGAAAAGGTTATGTACTGTACATTTTGAAATTTTATCATGGATGCTCACGTGCAAACGTCAAGGGCGGTAACTAAGTTATTGTAATGTCTAAATACAGTGTAACCGGGATATAAGAGACCCGGATATAAGAGAAACCCGGATATAAGAGAGATTGTCTCTGGTCCCAAATTAGAGCCTGTGTTAATGTATATAGAATAGACCAAACCCGGATATAAGAGAAACCCGGATATAAGAGAGATTGTCTCTGGTCCCAAATTAGAGCCTGTGTTAATGTATATAAAATAGACCAAACCCGGATATAAGAGAAACCCGGATATAAGAGAGATTGTCTCTGGTCCCAAATTAGAGCCTGTGTTAATGTATATAGAATAGACCAAACCCGGATATAAGAGAAACCCGGATATAAGAGATTGTCTCTGGTCCCAAATTAGAGCCTGTGTTAATGTATATAAATAGACCAAACCCGGATATAAGAGAAACCCGGATATAAGAGAGATTGTCTCTGGTCCCAAATTAGAGCCTGTGTTAATGCATATAAAATAGACCAAACCCAGATATAAGAGAAACCCGGATATAAGAGAGATTTTCTCTGGTCCCAAATTAGAGCCTGTGTTAATGTATATAAAATAGACCAAACCCGGATATAAGAGAAACCCGGATATAAGAGAGATTTTCTCTGGTCCCAAATTAGAGCCTGTGTTAATGTATATAAAATAGACCAAACCCGGATATAGGAGAAACCCGGATATAAGAGAGATTGTCTCTGGTCCCAAATTAGAGCCTGTGTTAATGTATATAAAATAGACCAAACCCGGATATAAGAGAAACCCGGATATAAGAGAGATTGTCTCTGGTCCCAAATTAGAGCCTGTGTTAATGTATATAAAATAGACCAAACCCGGATATAAGAGAAACCCGGATATAAGAGAGATTGTCTCTGGTCCCAAATTAGAGCCTGTGTTAATGTATATAAAATAGACCAAACCCGGATATAAGAGAAACCCGGATATAAGAGACTTCGTCTCAGGTCCCGACAACTCTCTTACATCCGGGTTACACTGTATTTTTAAAAAAGAAAAAAACTATTTAAAACTATTTGTTAAAATCGAGATATTCAAACTATCTTCTGTAAACATTTTAAATCATTTGTTTTATTAAGGGTTAGTTACAATTTTTCATATAGAAAGTTTCAAGAATTTTAAGTTTATGCTTATGATTTTCATGCCAAACTGTAGATGTATTTTCAACAGAAATTTTTTTCTAAATTTTCAATGCAGACGCATGCTCTTGTAAATGTTGAGAGATGTTAGATGTATCATTCAAATGAAAACTCAGCAAGCGTGTGTAGAAGCAAGCGGAAGACATTTTGAACATTCTTATTTACTGTGTTTAGGTATAACGATGGCCTTTTGCACATATGTCTATATGAATATTTTACTGTGTTTTGGTGTCGGGAACTCATCCACAATGTTTGTAAACGAATTTATGCACTCTATCATGAATTCTACATTTAACAGCGTCTACCGTAAACTTTAAACTTAATAACTCAAAAAAGAAGGATTTGCGGATATATATTTATATGTAAGGAACCCGGATTTGCGGATATATGTTTATATGTAAGGAACCCGGATTTGCCGATATATGTTTATATGTAAGGAACCCGGATTTGCGGATATATGTTTATATGTAAGGAACCCGGATTTGCCGATATATGTTTGTATGTAAGGAACCCGGATTTGCGGATATATGTTTATATGTAAGGAACCCGGATTTGCCGATATATGTTTGATGTAAGGAACCCGTTCCCAAAGTTTGTAAAATTATTTTTATACAGCCTGTATATTTTATTTATATAGAAACTTGTGTGAATGAATAGCGAAACGAGATGATGGAACGGTTGGCAAAGGGACACACGTTGCTAAGAACTGCATGAGACTGGAGGTTATGAAGCGCCATGATGGACAATGTTCTGAAATGATACGGCATATTAGAAGAAGTTACCGGAAGTCAGAATTTCATTTAACCTGCACCACCTTCATGCACACCACCAGTGGAACTGAAAAGTGTTATGCGATGATTAGAGCAGGTACTGCCTTCATGCAAACTTCTTTGGGAGTCTGATGTGCACCTGGATATCGATAACTTCTGGAATGGATTCATCCACGACACAGAATCTCAGCATCCAACATCAGTGTGTCCAGAATCATAAGTTACTCTTTTCGATCACTGTTTTTTTTTTATTTTTTATTTTTATATGAAGCGTCATGTCTTTAATGCTTGCGGCATTCATATAAATACAGTATTTAAGGTAGCTTTTATGTACTGTTTGTACATTCTGTATTTATGGATGTATATATCTGATCATTTAATGTAAAGCAGCTATGTGACATGGACGTAATGTACAGATAACACACACACACACACACACACACACACACACACACACACACATATATATATATATATATATATATATATATATATGAAAAGATTACTTGACATTCAAATATCAATTTTATCCCGACTTCGAAGTTTCTTGGTAAAATTTCCAGTCTTCAGGGTTTCTGGTTTTAAACTATACCGTTTAATTTTACCAAGAAACTGCGAAGTAAAATTGATAATTAAAAGTAAAATAATCTTCTCATATAATATTATTTTTAATATTATTTTAATATTTTTATTATTGAGCACTATATATAAAAAAGATTTGTTTCTTAAATTTTATATATATATATATATATATATATATATATATATATATATATAAATTAAAAGAAAGAACAGTAAGATATGTAATCCAGTGTTCTTATTGATAATTTTATTTTTTGCAAAATAGTGCTCAATGTAAATTTACAGAGTATTAATATTATAAATAAACTGATTTAAAATGATTTTTCGCTACACAGTAATAACCATGTTTCAAAAATGGAAGCTAAAAACTTTAAATTTAATTTTGTAATTAAATTAAAAATATTAGTTCCATTTCATCCTCAAGCGAATTTTGGAGTAATTTATTTTTTTAAATTTACTGAGTTTTCACTGCAAGGGAAAATCATAATTTACGGTCACCAAGGATACAGAGAAATCCAATCATCCAGACAAGGAGTGGCAGCGTGTTCATTTTTATTAACTTTTGTTGTATCAGTTATTTGTTACGTTCGAAAAAGAGGTTAACTTTAGGTACGGGTGGGGATTATTTTTCAACGAATTCTGACATTACGCTAAATTCATTTCGTCTGTTTTTTTTTTTTTTTAATTTTATTGTTAACGGCAAAAATACTTACGGCATTTTTTCTATTTGTATAAAGATTTCGGGGGTGGATGTTTAGGTCAGAATACGTTTTATTTAACTACTATTTTAAAATATTTTCCTTTTAATTTTTAATAGACTATATTTCATTTTAAAACAAGTAAATGTAATAGAATTACTTCCATTATATAAAATTATTTTTCCATATTAAATATAAGTATGCATATTACCAGGTCACTGTTTTTTTAAAGATTTTATTTTTCAAAATATTATTTAAAAAAAAGTTTTGACAATGACGACAAACAATAGCTATTTCATTTCTCTAATTCAGTAAATTTTAATTTTTTTTTAATATTTTATAAATAACCTAGTAATATATAGTTCTCATGTATGCACAAAGGACATGGGTCATTTATTGGCTTACATAGTTTATCTTTTCTTATTAGTTTCTATCTTACTTCAAATGTTTTGTTGGATTCTTTTTAGTGTCAGAAGTACTTTGAGAGATATGTTTAAGTTAGAATTCGTTTTATTTTATTTAACTACAATTTTAAAGGATGTTTAGGTTAGAATATATATACACACACCTTTTTGTTGCCTAAAATATTAGAATTAATTATTTATAATTTATATCATTAAAATTCTTAGTTGAAAGACGAAGAATTCAAAAAATTAAAATTGAAAAACTGTCAAGGGAGATAACCCTCCTTTTTTTACTATAGTTATAACATTTAAAGTACTGTCTAATGGAATAAACTAGTACTCACCGTTAAGTTAATAATAGGTCGAGACTTTATATCTAATGTGTAACTTAGCCTTATACTTACAAAGTTTTCTGTTTTATATATTAGATAGTTTTATTTTAAGTGTTACATTTTGCTTGGACATTTGAATTTGTTTTTTTCTTATGTGTGTGTATTGCGTATATATACTTATATTTCAGTGTCTTTTTTCTTTATGTTGTTCATTGAAGAATATTTGTTTTTCTATACTACCCCTATTAAATTTCATCTACTGAATCATTTTTATCTATATATCTTTGCCCGTGTTAGTTATATTTTAATAGTATGTTTGAATTCGTTTAATAACATATTCAAATTTGAATATTTATCTGTGTGTATATGTGTGTGTCTTTATCATGTGTATGGTCGCTTATATATGCCTTTCATTGTTTGAATATGTTGTCGGATTTTTTAGGGTCGTGAACATCTATTTCGTGTTTTGTTCGCGTTTTTTCGTGTTTATATATCTAAATATATCTACGAGTTTGCGTATTATAATCTGATTGTGTATGTATTGTCTATTGCAAGATTTCACCTCCTCTGCCTGTATCATCACTTCAAATGTATTTAAACTGTAGCGAAGCTTAGAACAACATAAGATTTTAATGCTTATTCTAAACTGAAATTTTGGCCTTTCAATAAAAATTTTAAAAAATAACAAATCATATGTATTTTTTTCCTCAGTTTATTCTTTAAATAATTTTATAATTTTTTAAAACTTAATACAGATTAAATTTAAAATTAAAAACTGGTAATTTTTAATTTTCAATTTTATAGTAAAAGTTAATATTAATTAGAATGATTTCTATTTTAGTCTAACCTTAACATTAAGGCATTAATTATTATAACCAAGGTTTGTTGTCAAGTTTTTTGAATTCTCATATATTTGTATTTTGATTGGTCATTGTAGCTTATGTAACAGCGTTTCTCCTATTGAGGGGTGTTTGGTTGATTTGAACCTTTTAAAACTCTTTATTCTACATTCAACACCATCACTTGATAAGACATAAGAAGTGTTAAAACAAAATGGCTATTTTTGTAGTGATTTTATAACATATACATGTTATAATTTTCAAATAAATTATACACACACACACACACACACACACACACACACACACACATATATATATATATATATATATATATATATATATATATATATATATATATATATATATATATATGACGCTAATAAAACAGAGCTATAATATTAAATATATTTTTTTCTTCAGCGGTAGCGGAACTCTGGGTTTCATGCGCAACGAAATCGTCAGGTGCTGATTGGATACTGGCCGTTGTCTAATTTAAATACTGATATCCATACTGTACTGTAATGATAGTAGAGCAGTTCATTTATTTACGGGGTGGATAGGGTATCTAATTATTCGGGGTCGTTTCATTGATAAAATGCGTCACTAAGACCTGTTGGAAATACTAGGTAAGGTTGATTTAATTAAGGTAGGATATTGGAAATGTCGAGGTCATATACTGACAGAAAACCGCCTGCCTATGAAATCAGTAAATACACAAAAATAGAAAGGTGTGTAAGACAAAGATGCCTCTTCTCACCGGAGTTATTCAACCTTTACATTAATTCGGTTCTCAGAGAATTAGAATTCCTATCAGGATTCATTATTGGTTCTACAGTCTTAACAACATTATATATGCAATTGGCACTGTTGATAATAGACGCGAAAAGGAAACTGCAGGAACTCCTACAAAAGGTAGTAGAGTAAAGTGAGAAGAAAGGATTAACATCAATTGTAAGAAGACAGAATTATCAGTAAAAGGAACAGGCTAACATGCGAATTAAAATTTGGAGATACCAACCTCAATCAAGTACAAAAATTTCAGCGTCTAGAAACATGCAGAAGACGGTACAGAAATCCTTGAGATAATGAAAGATGTCTTCCAAAAGCTAAGTAATGTATTAGTGAAAATGAAAATTTCGTTAGAAAAAAAGAAGAAAAAACTACTGAACAATCAATGCTGGACAGTCTCGTCATAGGTAAAGGAGAAAAAATAAGGCAACAGAATTGTGGTTCTACAGAAGGATGCTGAGGATTCCATTAATTTTTGAGCAACGATGAATTTTTAGAGAAAATGGAAACAAAAAGGACACTCATACTAAACATCAGAAAGAGACGGTTGAAATTTCTAGGCCATATAATGTGGAAAGAGGGCTTAGAATAATTGAGATAGAAACTGGACAAAAGGAAGAGGGGGTAAAAGAGATTGAAGGCAAGAGGGAGAGGGGGAAGAGATTGAAGGCAAGAGGGAGAGGGGCAAAAGAGATTGAAGGCAAGAGGGAGAGGGAAAAAACGAGATTGCTTGAATGGTTGATAGAACACATTGCAGTGTATTCGATTTACATTACATGCTTCGACATAATTGCGTTAACTGCACTGAAGAGTGCCTAATCTTCAAAAGGCAAATTACAGGTATAGAAGTACACCTGCCTTAAACTTCTACTGGATTATGATGTTTTTCTGTTTTTTTAATCGAATTCACCCCAAGCTGGAATATATGTTCTTGGAAGAGAATTTCACAAGCGGGAAGTGCGAGAAAAGAAACTGTTGGCAAAGAACTTATGGTTACATATAGCCGACCCAACTGGGAACTGTTGAGACCTCGTTACCAGTTTTCTACTGCACTCAAATCCCTACAGTCTGGGTACCATAGCGAAGAGCTCATCCGAACAATGACCATAAAATCTTTATAGAAAAGGCCCAAGGAAGCCACTTTAGGACTATGGGAAAGTGAATGAAGATCAGACGCCGGGTCAGGGCCAATAATATTGCTGATTCTTTAGATTTTACCAAGAATCTTTATATATATAGCAAGAACACCGAACTATATGTGACAGCAATATTCTAAGCATAGATAGATATGTAAGATAGATCATGGAGAGAAAAAATTGTCTATCGGGACTCAGTGAATCAACATTTTTATCAGCTGACTTAGCAATGGATTCAATATAGTCTTTCCACTTCATATTACCCGACAAGGCGCAATGGGTCACTCACCTGGAGGTTAGCATCATAGACCCTTTCTACTTTCCATCATACTGATGGAAAGTAGAAAGGGGTCTGTCAAATGATTATTAGAGAGCAGTTTCGTTTTGGAGGTGTTAAAATTAATAAGCTATTCTTTACCCCAGTTAACAACAGAGTTAACTTAATTTATGACCTCAGCCGCCAATTTGACTTTATCGAACTGATCAGAATTACTATCGAGACAGGAGGAGAAATAATTCTCGTTTGTATTAACCAAAAAAGAAAACCATTATTTCCATAGTACAAAGAAAATCACTCTCTTTCTTTACCTTACTACGTCATATTCTTTCAGGGTGTAGGGTGTCGTGGCTCTCCAAAACTTCCTGTCTTTTGTTGATCTATGTAACGTCTTCTCTTTTACTTTTACTTTTTGTCTTGATCCGTTATTTACCCAGGCATATCAAATAGGTTACACAGGATTTTTCTCTTCAGCTTCTTTTGCCTTCAGTATACACTGTGAGTGTTAAATTCGCCTCGTCTTCTTCCCTCATTATTGTTGCCTTCTTATTCTTCTATACACCGAGTCTCTTCAGAACGTGAGCAGTCATGGCTCTCCATAACTTCCTGTCCTTTATAGCTCTAAATAGATTTTGTTTTCTCGCTCTCTAAATCCATGTTCTGTCAACCATTTATATTCGTTTTTTTAGACAGGTTATGTGCTGCTTACCTTTGTCCTTCTTGCCTTCATTATGTCCTTTTAGTGTCACATTTTAAGCCCGTTTTCCTTATTATGTACCTTACAAATTTTAGCTGTCTCTTTCTGATATTAAGCATAAATGTCCTTTTTGTTTTCAATTTCTTTAAAAATTAGGTTTGGTCCATGGCATTCTCAGCAACTTTCTGTACAACCACGTTTCTATCGCCTCAAGTTTTTTCATCATCTGTGATTAGATTGTTCAGCATTCGCTGCCATATTGAAGGACCCTTTTCTTTGATTCTGATGTGATTTTCCTGTTTCGTAATACTTTGCTTATTTTTTGGAAGGCATATTTCACTATCGAAATTCGTCTTCGGATTTCGCTGTCGTACTTGCCGTTCTCTGTTAAAACACTTCCTAGACATTAAAATGTTTGGACTGTCTTGATGTTGGCTTCTCCAAACCAATAATTCGCATGTTGGTTTCTTGTTTTTGATGACATCCAAACCTTCTCTCTTCTTACAACTGATGTTAGTCCTTTGTTCACGCTTTCCTTTATTATCATTTCTGTGTCTGATATCAACAGTGCCATCTGCATATTAAATACTGTTAAGATTGTGAACACCAGTACGCAAACCTGGTATGAATTCTAATTCTCTCAGACTCACTTCACTGTACAGGTTAAATAAGTCCGGCGAGAAGAGATATCCTTGTTTTGCAACCTTTTCTATTTTTGTGTTTCTACTGAATTTATTTTCTACCAGTATTCAGGTGGTTTGCTTCTAGTATAAGTTCTGGATTATTCTAATTTCCTTCCCACATATATTTTATCAGACACTTTTGATTACCGGTTCATACTTTTTTCTTTTTACTTAATCACATATTCTGTCATTCGTCAGTAAAACCACATCTTTGTTACTCTATGTCTTTTCTTCATCTGTGAGAATATTGTAGAGAACTTACAGTCATATAGGAGATTATTAACTATTACCATGGTAATATTTAGTAAACTACTCCTGCAATAATAATAATAATAATAATAATAATAATAATAATAATAAGGATTCAATCCTGGTTGCTGTCCTTACGATATTTGACAGAAGAGGCTCAGTTTAGTAAATATTTGCAAAACAGAGTTATTTCCCTTGAAACGTTATTTTATGTATTAAAGGACTGATCCAAGGGAGGTAATTTAGTATACAATTTTTCCACTATGAACTTGCGTGTTTTTTGTAATGTGTTTTACAAAGAAATGACTTGGACTTTTATAGGGTGCTCCATATTAATGCCATTGTGCCAAAATGATGCTATCCTTAAAATAACTATATATCCTGTAAACTTTTTTAAAAGTTTTTTTTTTTTTTTTTTTTTTTTAAATAGCTTGTTTTAAAGCAACAATATTCGTGATAATATTTTTTCATGTTAAATTTTAATACGTATTTGTCGACTCTGAAATTATGCAAATCTTAACGAAATTCTCATATTTACAGAATTCTCAAGCTAACAGAAAATATATAGCTATTTCAACACTTTTTCAGAATGATTTTCTTGTTTATCTTGCTTGGCAGATGTACTCATCGGCCTTCGTCACTGTTAGAAAATCCGAGATTTTTTTTTTATCAAGAGTTAAGGCGGAGACGTAAGAATTGTACAGCTGAAGTAAACTTTTGAAGAAACCGAAAACCCAATCCTAAACAGGAAACAAGGATTAAATTTCTAACCCTGTTCAAAAGACCGGAAATATTATCATTATTCCATTGTTAGGAATTGTGTGTGTCGGAGGTGGGGGTAGGTGAGAGATGCGCGCGCGCGTGCGTGCGTGTGCGTGTGTGAAAGCGGTCACCCGGGGTAAAACATTCCCAAGCCAGTGACAGATTCCGTGTCTGTCTTGCTACTACCACGTGCTGAAAGGAAATAAAGAAAAAAAAAAGACGAAGTAAAGGTCTCATTTTTTATAGTTCCCTAAACAGCGCCACCTAGCGAGTCTTGGTAAACCAAGTGGGGGTAATCCCACAACAATGACGAATCCCAAAATGCATGGAATTTTTTCCATCATATGTTTTTTTTTATTTTCTTTCCTCTTAAATCTTACGACTGAACTTTTCTTCGACGGAGAAAAATATCGAGTTTTATTGATATTTTAATTTTCAAAACATTTTCTGTCATTTATTTCTTCTTAAAATTTATTGCGTGAAACTGCTACTGTAGTGATTCACAAGTTCTCAGCCACATCTTTTCTCAATGTTAATGAAATCTTAAAAGTGTATTTTAATTTTACTCAGCTCTTTATTACGTATAAGTGCATATTCTTTAAGATCTGTTTGCATGAATTTATAATTTTGCTTCATGATAGTTGAATATTACATGCAGTCACAAATGTTTTCTCCTCATATACCACCATATATACACACGATTCTCTCTCTCTCTCTATATATATATATATATATATATATATATATATATATATAAAACCTATGAAAGGAATATTTCCCATAACTATCCACACATATATACGTATTTATATTACAATGTTATAAACTTATTCACACACATATATTATAAACGTATTCACATTGTTATAAACCTATTCACACACACATATTACAAACATTAATTCTAAGGTTTATACGTCTATATACATATACAGATTACAATTAGTTAGATATTTAAAAAAAAAAAAAAAAAAAGCACATATATAAATACATGTACACATATATATCCCTACATATACATACATTATACATATATACACATATATCTAGATACATGCACAAATACATGTCTATACATATAAATCCACACACATGTAGAATTCACACACTTATATATACATACATATAACGATACCTGGCACAAAAATAATGTCAGTATTCAAATATGCCCCCCACTAGTATATTCATATTCGCACATACGCACATACATATATATATATATATATATATATATATATATATATATATATATATATATATACCCCATACTTCCATACACATGTGCCTACAAATTAAAAAAATAATACATATATTAATATAAACACCCTTATCCATAATGTTCATACATATATATATAAATAGGTTCACGTATAAAAAATCTAATCTCAACAACGCACATATCAAAGTTCACAGTGTCCATGTGTTCATGCATTCATTTCAAAATTAATATTTTTTCTTTTTATATATTTGTATCTACACATACTTTGTTAAGATGAGGTGGTTTTTGTGTCTACATTTACAAATCAACTCGTTATGCCTGTTCAATAATATGTCCAATATATATATATATATATATATATGTATGCCTGTTCAATAATATGTCCAATATATATATATATATATATATATATATATATATATATATGTATGTTAAACTAATTTCGAGCATACGGGTAGAGAAAATACTTGAGCCAACAGAAATGTGATTCTACAGTAAGATGCTGAGAATACTGTAGACTGAACCTATGGGCAATGACGACGTTTTAGAGAAAACTGAAGCAAAAAGGAAACTCATAATTAACTTAGGAAAGAGGCAGAAAGAATTCCTAGGGCAGATAATGAGATAAGAGGGCCTAGAAATTTTAATACTAAAAGGACATATTGAAGGCAAGCGAGACAGAAGGAAAGCAGTATATAACTTACCTAACAAACTGTGTAAATGGTTGGAAGAACGATTATTAGTAGATATAAAAAAGACAAAATTTACAAAGGATTACTGAAAAATTATTTGAGACACTTTAAACATAATTTCTTTAATGCATGCCGATTTATTTAGGCACAATATTTTCCTAAAACCTTTTATCCGTACGTAAAAGATACTACGAAAAAATGACGTCATTGGATAGATTTAATTTCCAACTGAATGATCGAGTTATGTAACTTTGTGTTAGACTCAACTCGACTTTGAAAATAACATTAAATGTCAGATCAACCTAAAAGGAAATTAAATAGCTAAGGGGCGTAACTCTCATTATTTATGTCATGTTATTTCCCTTGATAACCCGTACATTTTTCTAAATACTGTACGTCTCTCTCATAGGATGACCTCGCAAAATATTGACTGGGTAGTGAATTCGATCTTTCTTCAATGGTATACTAAACTAAAATTAGTAAATACCTATATTTTTACTCGTACTCTAGTAATAGTTTTATATATTTGCTAATTTAATATCATATTAATTTAATGCTATGCTAAAAAAGGCTAAAGCGGTAAAGCGACCGTTATCTTGCAATTCTTATTGATCAGTTTTTTAAGGTAGCGAACTCTATTATTGTTATCTTGTACCATACTAAGTTTAATAAATAAATATGTTTGACGTGTTTGATCAGGGATTCCCAAAGTAGGTGGTAGTGCCCCTTGAAGGTAGTAGAAATATACAGGGTGTGGTGTGGGAAAGGTGGGATGGTAGAAAGCGGAAGGGTGTCTTTAGAACCAAGGAAATTTTTTTTCCTTTTGACAAAACTAAAATTTAAAATCTAAGTCATTAACACTAAAGGATCACATATGCTTCTCAGAATAAAATTAACATAAATGTTATACAAAAACGCATGGTTTTATTTTATTTTGTAATTAAAATCCGAACGTTTGTTTGTAACTTTCTGATGTTATCTCAGAACGCGTAACACGCCAGTCAGATTCGACAATCGACGTCTGCAGAGGTCAGTGCTTTAAGTTTGTATGTAGAGTGATATGACTATGGTTGATCGTCAAGCAACATCTCAGAAAAGCCGAAATGTATAGGCGTGCTTCATCACAAGATTAGGTGTTGTTTTAAATTTGCAATATAGCTAATATCAAGGAGTATTTTTCTTATTTGTGTGGTACAGGAGGCACTAGAGATGTAACCTGGAATTTAAAAGAGCAGCCACCAGAAAAGATTTAAGAATCACACGCGCTAGATTTGTGACATCGCATATCTTTATTCTATTTAAAAAAATAAAAGGAAGAATTTCGAGTGATGATTCGTAATAGGGGAGATACAATGTTTTTCTCCTTTTGTTTTTTTTTAATTAATGAAGTACTAAGTTTTAGTGATAACATTCGAATTGATCCGGTAGCCTGCTGTATACATAATGTCAAGTACGTTGATACGGATCGTCCGTATCAATGTGTCAGTGAGAGTCTCTGGAACAGCGAAACAGTGCGGCAGTCATGAACTCATATATATCAGAAAGGGAACGGTATTTATCCACCTTACGATTCTTAGTGTGTTGTGTGATAAAATCTAACAATGTGGCCGACGCAATCAGAAAAGTCCCTGGAGATAAGCGGCCTACCTCTCCCGAACGGTAAGACAGTTAAATCCCCAAGGTGCTTATCCTCTCCCGGACAGGCTGACATCCTCTGGAAGGGAATACTAGTTGTGACGTCACCCCCTGGCCTCTCTGCCCCCGTGCTATCCTGTGACGACCTATGTGACTTGGTATTGGTCGCGGCACCAAATGTGACGTTCTAACCTTTGGCTGATTCGGATGGGAATCTGGTTAGATTCGGTATCAGCTTTGTCGTTCCCAGCTCGCCTCCAACGTCTGGTTACCGAAGTAACTGTTTTGATTTCTAGTCTAACCTTCCCACGTTGTGATTTGATCTTAGGTAGACGAAATCAATCAGTCGTCGGGCCGTAATACAAGCCGAATTCGAGAAAAGGTAACACCGCACAAGTATATGTAAAAGAAAATAAAGTAACAACTCGAAAGATTTAAATGTGTTAAAAAAAGAATAACAAATATTTTTATATCTGGTTGCTGAATACAGGACAGCATCTTTCTCCCAAACCGCTTCTATGGATACGTGACACTTTGCGTTTGTTAGGCGAGTCTTAATATCTTAAGTTGTTTCTCAATAGCTGTTTTTTTGTGTCTTCAGGCGATATTCGTAAAACTTGTTTTGGTGGTGTGAGTCTAAGTCGTTCTTCAAAAATAAATTGTCTTTGGTTAGAAGTCTAAGTCGGAATGCGTGGATATCTTTCAGTCAGCTTCCTGCGAGGCTGGTCTGCGAGCTCACAGCTCAACTCTGCTCTGTCACTCTGTCTGCGTCTGCCCGCGTCTACGTCTCTCCAACTGCCACTGTCTGCTGCCTGCTCCGTTTATATGGACGCCGACCAAAACGGGGTGGGAGCCTGTCGTTGTTTGGGTTCCACGATAATTCCACATCCACAATAAGGATTTTCCTTGTTTTCGGACAGGAAAATTTATCACTTTCCATTTTTGGAAATCCATTACTTTCTGCTTTAAAGGGGTTCTTAAGGGAATCGTCCTCCCAAATTCTTCCTTTCTCATATTGGTATCTCACACCAATCCCCTCAGAGGGCGTCAACAGGTTTCCCTTCTTTCTCATAGTGGTATCTCACACCAATCCCCTCAGAGGCGTCAACAGGCCACCCCTCTTTTTCACATGTTTACCTTCGCCCACCGCTCACGCCACCACTCAGCCAATGAACGCTCGCCAGTCTGGCCTCAGCTTACAATTATCGCTCAAAGAAAAAAATATCTTCCTTTTTCTTTTCTTTCTTTTCTTCGACCAGACCCCTACGACTCGTAGTGGGGTCCTTAATCTATATCTTAATTGAATGTCATTTGGAATTTATCAACGAGATTTTCGCCAAGCGTTAAATGGGTGGTCAACTGAACGTCTTCGCACCCTGTCGCCAACAATCTGTCCCGGTAACAAACTTTTATCGTGTCCAGGTCTGGACATAAAACAGGTGTCTCTTCCCAAAACCAAATGATATCTCCGAAAGATAGTTAATGGTTTATTCTTTCCCTTTTTCTCTTTTCCCTTCCTTTTTCTTTGGGGGTGGTCGCAGCTGATCTTTTTTCTCGGTCGCATCCTCGACCTGATTACGATTATCTTCCAGCATTTCGCCCTGCAAGCCACTTGACCAATTTGAAATTTTCATTATTGCCATGGGCAGATTGCTATCTTTTATTCGCCGCATCATAGCATAAATTAATTCCGACTGATCCGAGATCTTACGAATTTTCTATCTTTCGTAAATGAAAATAAAATCTTTACCACTTTTCTTTGTTAAAAAAAATAACATCGCTCAGTATGTCTTTCGTGATAGCTTCTTCTCGCCTTAAGTATTTCTCGCTTTTAATTTTCACACAGCCGCTAAATAGTGTCACATAGTTATATCGAAATCTCTTCTAATGATATTACTGAAGTCGGTATGCTGTGTAAGTCGGCCGCTAGATAACAGTACCACAGTGACAAAGGTACAACAAGGCTTATGCGAGGAGGTGCAAGCAGTGGATAATTACTTTATCTTAATTTACATTATTATTGCTTTGCGCCACTGCCAGATTGTAAGATTAAGTAGTCGAAAGTTACTGTTGAGGTGTGATGGAAGAAAAAAAAATTTCTTAAGTAAATAGTAGTAGCACAGATGTCACATTTTGCTATTAGAATTTTCTGATAAATCATAATTATTAAATTAATGGCTTGCGAGTTCTACGACTCACTTCTACAACATGAATATGATTATATTGCATTGTTAATTTATTGTTTTTTTTCCAGCTTATCAACATTTTTATAGGTTATTTAAAGCCATAAAATATTTTTAGACTGTAATAATATAGTTGTAGTGGGGGGGGGGAATGTGTATTCATCCTTTCCCAAGGCTATTTGCGCGTAAGTGAATATAACAAACTCAACTGGAGTTCGAACTCGACTCTCCGATCTGGTATTCTCAAGCGGAATCCCATCTCGGTATTGGTTGAAGCAGATGTTAAACACAATAAGCTATTATCGCCTCTTCTATCATCTGTCTGTATCTTTCACTCTTTCTTTCTTTCTTTCTTTCATTATCTCACTGAAACCAAACAGCGTCCCTGATATTCTTTTCCGTAGTTCTTCGCAATCAAATCGAAATAGTCCATTATTTATACAGTATTGGCAGGGCTCAATGTACTTGTCAACTAATTAAGGAACAAAAGAGAAGGAGCTGAATTCTAATATGATACTAACAATGCTTATATTTCCTTTCATTTTACCCAGATGATATATTTTACTGCGTATTTTTCAAAATTAAAATGCAAAATAAAATATAAAGAGATGTAACATTGGGAAGAAAGTAATTGAACATTAATACGTTTGTCATAAATATCTTATTTCAGAATGAATGCAGTTCTAGATATATTCCTACATAAGTAGAAACCTTTTGGCCCTTAAAACATTTGGGAATAATGAACGCAGAGTTGTCATTCACAATTTCGCCTTCTCAAAACGAGGCTCTCATTGTGAAAGTAAAATAGTTATCGACAAAACAAGCAAAAGACGTAATGAAGTAACATCATGAAAGTTTCAGTTACAGAACGTTTGTCAGGCTGTTAGAGATCTTTGTCTGTACAACTGGATCTTTTATTTTGAAGTGGGAGAAGACTAGAACCACGAAAAACGTTCCTCGAACACGGTTTGTACGGACGAATATCCTCATCTCTGTTAATTTGATGACTATGTGTACTAATAGCATATATTTAAGGTTACGTGAAAATTTTAAAATTTTTGGATGAACTCTTCCATGAGGTCCCTGTTACATGACCTCGTGTACAGGTGGTGCACTTTTAAGAGACCTCAGTAGTCTGAAATTCTTTGACATGTCACGATTCCATGATTTATTGAAACGAATATCCTCATCTCTGTTAATTTGATGACTACGCGGGCTGCTTTTATATGAAATGTTGTCAGTATTCCAGGAATCATTTTTTTTTTATCATTTTATCCCAAGCAAGGCAAGTCGATAAAGGACAGAATACTTACTGAGAATGAAACAAACAGAGAGGAAAATAAAAGAACGAGATTTTGGGAGACACATGATGACGATTGGTGTTACATTTAATGTCTTGAAGATCGTAGTTGACAGAAAAGAAGAAAGTTGGTAGACATTTCCACAATTGAGAAGCACAAGAGGAAACAATTAGCGTAGAACTTATTGTTACAGCTATCAATTTCAACAGTGAAATTATTATATCTAGTTACCAGTCTAGTACTGCGTTTAAATTAGCGAAGAGGAACCTACGAGGATCGAATGAGAGTCAGAACAATTACCGTGGAAATATTTATAGAAGAGGCGAAGGGAATCTACTTCACTACGGTGGGGACCATTATCCTTATCTCTGTTAATTTGATAATTCCCCGTAATTGTTATGTAAATATTAGGCTACCTGAAAAATTTGACATTTTTTTATATTTTGTCAGTATTATATGAAATATTTAGACGAAAATCCCCCGCTTCGCTTCTATCTTTAGTCTGACTTCATCATTCCATTATGGCGAATATCCTGATCTTTATAAATTTTTCACTTTTATCTTCTCTTCAGTTTATCAGATGTCTGAATTGAATAATCTGAATTCTTCATCATTCTATGAATTACTGTGATGTATATCCTCGTCTGTATAAATTTCTCAATTTGTTTTTATCTTCTCACATCTCTGTGATACTATGAATAAACACATAGAAAAGGAAGATGTGACTTTATCACGTGCTCAAGTGTTTCTATTTTACAGCTCTCAGGTGGATCCTTTAAGTCTAGTTTTCTAAGTGGCATCCACTTTAACCAAAAGAGAATGTGAAAGTAAAGGAAGAGATGAGGTTTTCTGGGGATTAAGTGACAGCAAGACTGGAACACTTTGGTCTGTCAGATTGCTGGTCTATATTAACAATCATGCTTGGGATCGGAGTCAGTTTTTGTCCATCCTTGGCGGGAAACGGACTTGTCTGTCGCGTCGTTCCGATGACACCCATTTGCCTTGCCAGCTACACATCGGGATGTGGAGATGAGTGAAAAGATAGTAGGGGGAATTACTGATCTATGAGATCGACATCTACCTAACTACCCAGACGAAGCCCTGAATAAAACTATAAAAAGAATATAATATTGGAAACAGGTCACTCGTTCACATTTCTCGACGTGACATTTATTTTTCATCCCCATTATCACGGGAGTGTGCAGCTTTCGGCGTACCCCAACGTGAACAAGAACGCAAATCAACGCTGGGAAAACATTAGAAGGTCAGTGGTAAGCTTGAGCTGGGGGCACGTTGTATGCTTAAAAAAGGTGGTACGTTGTATGCTTAAAAAAAAGGATAAGTCAAAAATATTCCTATCGTATCGGATATTACTTGTTTTGATAGTATTTCTTTCATCTTCAAATTGTTGCTTTTATTACAATCCCCATACGTCAAAAATATATATATATATATATATATATATATATATATATATATATATATATATATATATATATATATGTCATTTCCAACTTCTTTTCTACTTCAGGTTTAATTTATATTATGTTTAATTAAAATCAGAATAATCAAAAAGTTCCCGCTCTACCAGCAGATAGAAAGTTTGGATCGTTTTCTTATCCCTGATTAACGGAATTTTGCTTTTCTGTAACAATTGCTTTATCGATATAAGTCAGAATTTCCAATCGCTTACAAGTGATCATATAATAACTAACTTAGAGTTGCAATAAAAATCAAGAGAAGTATGATGAAAGAAATACGAGTAAGGAAATTAATAATTCGTAATATTCCGATACGATTAGGTACAAGAGTTTGCATATAATTTAGCGATATAGACGTTTTAAGCATAATGAGAAAGAAATAAAAACAAACAATAAAGTTTTACAAGAATAGAAAACAACTTTATTAGAGAAAGGCACTTTCACAGATAAGAGAAATCACACCGATCGACCAGAAAATCTTTCGCCTAGGCATTGTCGTTAGTTTTTGATGACATCCGCCGTTTTCTTCGAACAAAAATGCATCCTCCGCCATATTTGAAATTGGTGGCAGCCGGGGAAAAAGGAAAGTGGGGACTTTTTGTTGTTGTTGTTTACATATTTGTCCAAAGGCGTCCGGGAAAAAGAAGCAATAAAATATGCAATAAAAAATATTTAAAAAATAGTTTGTTTTGCAATAAACGATATATAGCTATCTGCATTTTCTGTAACAAGACCCTTTCCAAAATGATTTTTATGAATTGAAATCGAAAATATGTGCTCGGTTGTTGTCCGCCCGACAAGCCAAGCAAACTTTTGATTTCAGACCAGAAAATGCCAAGTTGCAAACATAGTCAAAAATAATGAATTGGGAAAATGATTTAAAAAATTATATTAGAAAGTCAAAGTTCCTTTGGTAATTCCTGTAGTAATATGTATTTACTAAGCATATAGAGTCAAAAAGAAATAAAAAAAAAATAAGATTTTCCTGCGTCAATCTTTTAGGTGGGGAAGGCCTGCTTACCATGAAAATCAGCATTCGAAATCCTAGGACTCGAATAAAAGCTCGCTGACGCTGGTGGGTAAGAAGTAGCAGGCCTACTTACGATATTAATAAACAATTTTAAAGCGTTTCTCTAATACTAATTATAAAATGTTAGGCGTAATTTTAAAGCTGTTAGTATTTTGCTAAAATATTCGATTATAAGGGAAATGTATATATAGATATATATATTTTTTTAATTGTTTTTGGTATTTCTGTTTTGTGTATTAAAGAATGTATCAAAAAATTGTTACGAGAAAAAAAGCGGTTAGATAAAAAGTTGCTGCTGCTTTTTTCTTTCGTTGTTCCATTTCATATTTACCAGAAAATATAATCGTACCATTCGCCTTTTAATTTTGGTTCTTTGTTTTTACTCTCTTCCTTCATTTCCCGCCTAAACATTATCTTTAATCACAAATTTTCTAAAAATGATTTCTTTGATGCGTTATTAACTGATGATCGATATTTCTTGCACGGCGAAATTACAGAAATAATCGAAAACGCAAAGACGAGCAAGCTAACAATGAATCGATTATAAGACGTTTTAGTTAAAACATTTTCATTTTATTGGTATGACTGAGAAGAAAACAATTGACGCAGGAGAGCAGAGAATCGATTGATACAATATATATATATATATATATATATATATATATACTCTATGGTTTGTCATTTCACACTTCTCCGAAAAAGTCTCCCTACTTCGGGTTTCAGTTAGTTATTTCGTTAAATTCAAAATATTTAAAATGCCGAAAAGTTCCCGCCATACCAACAAAATAATCATAATCACCTAATGTGTATTATCAACATATCTACATTATAGCTATAAATGCAAAAATAGTAACATGTGTATCTTAGGAAATATAGATATTTATTAACTTTAGCTTTGTCAAGCACAAGCATACATTTATTTGCTCATATGAGAGGTTCGAACTCACTGTAATATTAAAGAGTTTGTGAATAGGCGAGTTTGTTAGGTTAGTGAGTTGATTCTACAAGGGGCATCACTGCTTTGACCTTGTGCTAGACTAAGCTACATTATGTAAATACTTTTTTTTATTTATTGCGTGCAATACTTAAAGACGATTAAAGATGATAAACTTACGAGAAAAGAATTCGTCTAAATAGTTGACATAAACTTTTCTCTAAATCAGTTTGTTCAACATTTGAACAGAATAAAGTAGGTAGAATTCTATGAAGCAGTTTCTGCATTCGAAGAACATCTAAAATAAAGAAGCAGAAAATTCTAAATTCTAAATAATTATCTAAGCTAGTTTTGATCTATTCTACTTTCAACTGTGCAAAAATCTTCATAATATTTTTTGTTTTGTATTTTCTGGTAGTATATGCAAAATAAAATATATCTACGAAGAGAACAAAGTTGCAGTCATTTTCAAAAGTCAGACCAAGCTTCTTAAATCGCAACTCTATTATAAATTGACAAGGGAATGGCGATATTATCATTTGGGTGTTTTATATTAGCAGCTGTGATATTAATAAATTGAATTTGTCAGTTTATAAATTGTGTGTGGAACATGTAAATTTAATGTATGCGCGTGTTAATATTTTTCCCCGATAAAAAAAAAAGCCTTTGACAAATATGGCGGAGTTTTAAGCGAATAGAAGGTTATAGATATTTAAAATATTTAAAATACGATTTTTTTTTTTTTTTAGGATAAATTGCTTTTTTTACGTTATGATATAGATACTGATAAGAAAAATATTAGTTGTCGTTGTCTCGTATTCGTTACGTTTTCGTTGGGATTAGTTTTGTTAGTTTTTCGTATTTATTTCGGTAGAGTCGTCAAAGTCGTCGTCTTGTTATTTTTTTGTGCGTCGAGTTTAGTTTTATTCGTTAATTCTTCTTCTTCTTCTTCTTCTACCTGATTGATAATGTTGACGTTATTTTTGTTTTGTTTCTTCGTTGCCTACAACCTTCTGTATCCGCTTGTATACTTGCTGGAGGTTGTGTAGCTAGTGAAACCAGTACCACCATTCTGGTCGTCTCTACGAGACCCTTGGGAAAATTGGTAAGTACTGGTGGGACCCTCACTAGAGTAAGATGCAAAACGGCTGCCACCAGATGTCTGGAAATCGGCTCTGCCAGTTTGGGTTATGTACGCGTTGCCTTCGGCGAAGGAGCTGCTACTGCTTCGGCCGCTCTGTGCCCCACCGCTCTGTGCTCCGCCGCTCTGTGTCCCACCACTCTGTGCTCCGCCGCTCTGTGCTCCGCCGCTCTGTGCCCCACCGCTCTGTGTTCCACCGCTGCTGCTGAAGCTGTTAAAGTGTGCAAACATCTGTTGATTTAGCAAACGGCTCTACAAAAGACAAAAAAAAGAAAAACCAATAAAGAGATGCATTAGATCCTATCAACTTTTTTTTTTTACAAAGATTTGACAAGTTACATTCTAACAAAAGTGTAAAGTCTTTAAAACGTTCTTGACAGTGTGACAAGATATTACTAGAATTATTTTTTTTAAATAAGTGCAGCAAAATGGCTTGTACGATATTTACATGCATTAATCGGTTTTTGAACAGAAAATTCCAGATGAAAATGCCTCGGTTATGGTACAGAATTTCGGTTCTCGAACAACATAGCCGAACCGAGTTAACACGAACAGAATAATTTGCTAGTCGACCGCCGTATTGTATACATTCGTGTGTTGTACCGTGCTTTTCTTTTCCAATTTTATTGTACTATGACTTTTTTTTCTCTACATTGAATCCTATTGGAAAAATATTTTCGGTTTACGAACATTTCGGGGTACGAACGGCTTTCAGGAGAAGTGTATGTTTTCTTCTTTTCTCCTACAAACACATGTAGACACATATATATATATATATATATATATATATATATATATATATATATATATATATATATATATATATATATATATATATATATATATATATATATATATATATATATATATATATATATATATATATATATATATATATATATATATATATATATATATATATATATATATATATATATATATATATATATATATATATATATATATATATATATATATATATATATATATATATATATATATATATATATATATATATATATATATATATATATATATATATATATATATATATATATATATATATATATATATATATATAGAGAGAGAGAGAGATAGATAGATAGATAGATAATATTAGTGGTAAATATACACATGCATATGTAATCATATATCTAAAATATATAAATATATATACATACATACATAAACATACATATATATTTGTATAAAAAAATAATTCCAAGAGGATAGAATCCAGGTAGAACTCAATGTCCCGGACAGAGTAAGGATAGTGTTTAAGTCTTTTTAAATATATATATATATATATATATATATATATATATATATATATATATATATATATATAATGTTCATATAGTTTGTGTACTCAAATCAAAGATCATATTTTTTATTCGGGAATTTTCAGTATCATGAACAGACTATTGTCATGATAGTAGACAAGATTATGTTGGCCGATATCCTGTTTAAACTTTACAATTCAAATTGAAATATAGTTCATCATATAAGCGACTTTATGCCTAAAAAGTTTTCGCTGATTGATAATGACTGGAAAGGCCAAAAGTACTCGATCAGAAACAAAACAAATCCTGATCTTTTAACAATTTATCCAAAACATTTACTTAGATGCATAATTTATTCGAAAATCATAAATATACAACATGAAATTAAACATAGGTAGCTTCAAGGTATAATTTAATAAAACTTGTTTGAAATAATTATTGCTATCTAAATGCTCTCTCTCTCTCTCTCTCTCTCTATATATATATATATATATATATATATATATATATACATACATACATACATATATATATATATATATATATATATATATATATATATATATATATATATATATTTGCAGAGTGTATCAAAAATACTTTACAAAATATTAAGTGGGTTCCTCAAACCAAAACAAGGACAAAAGTCCATATAAAGAAATGCACGCAAATCTTTCGTTTTTCGGTTATTAAGTTTAAAGACGCTGTTAAATGTACAATCCATAATATAATCCAACAAAAACTTTTACAAACTTTGAGGGCGGTTTTCTGAAATCAAAACAAGGTAAAATGTCCATATAAACATATGTCTAAAAGACCATCGTTGTACCTAAATAAATCAATTCATAACAAATGTTCAAAATGTCCTCCACTCATTTCTATACACGCAGCACAGTCTGGCGTACCCTTTCAAATACACGGTGTCAAATGGTTTCGCAAGCCTCCATAACACGTTGATGAAGCGTCTCTGCATTATTATAGTCTGCTGCATAAATCAATTGTTTCAGGTGGACCCACAGATGAAAATCCAAAGGATTGAGGACGGAGGAACGTGCAGGCCATGGAACCGGTATTCACCTACCTTTCATGGTATATGTCAACCAGTGAAACTCTTTTCACTCTCTCTCTCTCTCTCTCTCTCTCTATATATATATATATATATATATATATATATATATATATATGTGTGTGTGTGTGTGTGTGCGTGTGTTCGTTTGTAATTTAACATCTTCTTCTTTCTGCGTTAACGTGAGGTTAATTGGAAACAGCAATATCACAATTTAGACCTGGACTAAATCTTCGTTGTAATATAGTAAAATGAGCCCAGGTACTTTCAAATAAAGAAGATAATTATATTTCTAATGAGATTTTCTCTATGATAACAATGTAGATTATGATGTTGACAAACAAATCTAATTTTTATGAAACATGAACAAATCTTGATTCCGTCAAAAAAAAATACGAAATTATTTCTTGAGAATCCTAATATTTTAACAATATTTTCTCTAAAATAGCAACCTAAAATGTTAAGAATTGGTAATATTTCCCTATTAAAAATATTTAATCAAAATTAAACGTCCATTTACAAAAGCAATAAATTCGATTATAAGAAAATGTATTTACCCATGTATAAGCCATATGTCCACTTCGATTCATCAAGTGGACTTCATCAGTTGAATGGCGGGTCAAGATCTCATCAGCTCTAGCCGCCAGATCTTGGTAGATATGTTCGATATCTAAACCGAGAACGCGTCGTGTGGAGCTATCGGCCTGTGTCATTTCAAAGAAATGCTGGTAGCTCTTCCAGTTCTGTGCCAAATAAAAGAATATTTTTACATTTTTATTTAAAGTCATCAAATGAGTAGTGAATCCAATTTTTTTAACTGGTAAAAACGGAGAAAATGTTAATAAATAGAGAAATATCACGAGATACTGTGAGAAAGGCATTATGAATACTAGATTTGTAACCCGGAACCGTTACAGAAACTTTGAAATTCACGTTTTCTGGGTGTCAACTGCTAGGTAGATACAATAAAATATTTACGAGTTATGTCAAACATAGTACCATTTCTGTATTGAACCTGATGAATATTCATACTGAGTGGGATAAACAAAGACAATAAAGAGGAGAGTAAAGATATCTATTTCATAATGTTTGAGCCATGAGGACAGAGGAAAATGTTTGTGGTTTCGGAGCAGGGATCGAACCTTACGGCCAATACCCGAGATAACTTTTTGACTCTATTACACATAATATAAATAGTCTAAACATTTCTTGAAAATAAATCTTTGATTAAATCCTTTTGCTTTAAAGAATTTTCAACAGACTAAAGCCGTCTAAGTTTTAAGAAACAGCCATCGGAAAAATGTATTCTAACATGAAAGAGTGTACTTCAGTGAGACTTGCTTAAAATTGTGAGCGGAGTTAAACAATGGTAATTACGGATGGTCATTCGTTAACGTCAACTTACAAAATGAAGATTTTGAATAGAATAATCAAGCTTTGATTTGCTGTAATGACCTCAAGCTTAATGATAACACAAGCAGTGCTTGCAAGAGATTTCTCAGATTAAAAAGGAATGCAGGTTCGATTCCTGTCGGAAGCTCATTTTGTTTATCTCTAGATCAGCAGACTAATTTGTTTAAAAAAGATAGTGTTCCCTGCTCAAACAGGTGTACCTACTAAATAAAGTTTATAGTAATAAATAAATGTGTTGCGTTGGTCAAAAGATTCGCTCGGCTAATTAAATAAATCTTCTACTATAATATATAGATTTGTATGTCTTTTTGTAATTCTATCTGGAGCCCCATCATGTATGAAGCCCATTCGTCTTCGTATTAGCAGGGATAAAACATGTAGCAGATCTGAAAGTGTGTTCGAAATAATGTACCTGTAGACAGCTCCTGTAAGACGTGCTGGGAGAACATATAGACTTACCAGCCAATCACCTACAATTCCAGCCTACATATTAATAGTAAACTAATGTTGGTGTCTAGACAATTAGACAGAAAAATGTCAAACAACTTGTCGATATTTGCTACCGTGTTTTTTTCTGTTTTGCTACATCCGTTTCACAGATATATACAGGTAATCATAAGAAGAAAGATGTATTACCCTAAAACATTGATATTAACTATTGCCATAGTAATATAGCAATCTCCTTTTTACTGTTGAAAAACATTCAAGAAAAAATCAGTCACTGAAACTACCATTATTTTTTCTTCTATTTTCCAATTTTCTATAATAAAGAGAAAACATTCATAAAAGTCCTTGAAACAATAAACAGGGTTTCTGAAATAATTAATTAAATAAATAAAATATAATAGACTTCCTCCTTTCATTGGATTGGATTACTAAAAAAGACAGGTGAATGAATCGGCAAAGAATAAGTTCCAAATCAGCCTTTGTTAGGCATACGCCTTCCCCACATTTTTCATTCTTTGCCGTTCATAGGGAGGTATGAGCCATTACCCTACCGGGCTGACCGTTTTGTATTGGTAGCAGCTTACAGCATCTGATATTCCCAAACGGTTAGCCATCTTGGTACTGACCAGGCCCAAAGCTGCTTCTTAACTACAGTGATCAGACGGGAACTGGTATTTCGACGTAATATGGCTGATTGAAATGATAAGGACAGCCTAAAATTTCATACGGATCATATATTTACATAAGACCATAGAATAAGTCCACTTAAACACTCTGCTCAATACATAAGCAATAATAACAATAATAGTAATACATTTCTGTATGCTACAGCTGGAATAGCTCTCGTGGTTGCTGACATTAATTGATTAGAAATGTTAACATATATATGTTTTATCTTGGTGAATTTAACGGGTGAAACTAAATATCTTGTTCCGTAACACAGATTAGATTTGCTTGTCAATTGTCTGACCATAATCTGTTGGACATGTTTTCTAATGACTGCAGCACTGTTTATGAGCAGAATTAGTTCAGGAGAATCATAGCCGTTTGTCGAGAGGTTTTCTGTTTTTTTTGTTTGTTTGTTTTTTAAGTTTGAAGGATGAAAGTGTCAAGGCGGCTTGGAAATCATAATAAGGTACTTAGGAATACTCTCAATCGGAGACCGTTTGAGAGGCCTGTGTTACCCGACCTGAAGATATTTTGAACTGCACTACACCTGTAAATTTATGCGCTCCTTTTATCAAAACCTGTCATTATGCTGTGCATATTTGATTATGAAGCAAGTGTCTAGTATACTTTTGTTAAATTGTGTTATGATCGGCATATTTGTATGTCAGTTTCATTTTGTTGGCGTGCTACTCTCAATCAATAATGATAATAATAATGTTGCATCGATGGCCTGATGAAACCAATAACTTTTTACTTTTAATATGGGCTTTGAAGAAAAGGAAAGCTGGGGAAACTACGAGATACGAAAACAGCAAAATTATTAAAAATGTGACTCCAACAAAGATCAATTGCAAATTTTCTTATTTACTTATAATCGTCATTAAGCAATTAACATTGTGAATTGATGAAAGAAAAGTTAAAGTGCTGTATTTCTTACCCCGAGGCGTCTTTCATTTTCACCAATTACGACCAGGGCCGCAATCAGGAGGTCATGTGACATGGTTCCATATTGGGAATATTGTCCAAATCTTGAAGCGCTTCTTACATCCACGCTGGCATCAGTGCGGGCGAAATGCCCTTCTGGGTCCGGTTGGGCTTGACCTTGGAGTCTACTCCGAGCGTCGCCCACTTCAACAGTAAGGTAATCAGACAAGTTCTTCTGCTCAATTTCCATCATAATTTTCTGCATCTCAACTGCGTCATCGCGTCTCATGGCGCTCTCCAGTTCTGCAGAAGACAAATACAACTTTTTGACATATTTCCTTAGTTAAAGAGATACAATTTGTCTCTTTTTACTTAAAATGGAATCAATATCTCTAACGAATTTAAATTTTATAATCATGATCATGATAATGTGTCCAGTAACCCCATTAGAGTCGTAGGGCCACAATATACTGCCACCGTAGAAACAGTAGTGTGTCTTGAACAAGATATTCTGACGGAGCTTAACACTCTTCATGAGAGTGTTCAGAATTTTTTTTCTCCTAGATTGATTGCCAACCAAGGCTATAGTACCAAGTTAGTCTTGCTATTTACCCATAGCTGAAGAGATAGATTCCTGCCTTTCCCAAGGGTATTTTCACGTAAGTTAATTTAACAAACTCGATTGGAATTCGAACTCGGATTTCTCTTTAGGAGCTGCTATCCATTACGCCACGCGCATCAATCATGATTGTGATGTTTTCATCAACATCTGCCAATTCACTGTGCACTGCAACACAATGACTGGATGACTAAACGGGTACTTATATCGAGAGAATTTTTCAAATAGTAAATGCTGTCAATGAAATAAGAGGCTATGACGATAAGTAAATATAACCATTAATAGAATATCTAATAATTTTTAAAGACAGTTAAGGCACTTCACACCTCCCTTTGCTTTAACATGTGTGAAATGCCATGTCTTCGTAAAGTATGTTTCCGTTGCCAGTTCCACAGTTTTGTATTCGGAGTTGTCTTTTTCTTAAAATGACTTCCATCCAAGGCTAGAGAGCCCTGCCTACCCTACTATTTAACTCAATACAGACGAGAAAATCGTACATATACAAATTGTTTTCGTTTCAAGAATAAATAATTGTAATCTCTGAAATAACAGGCTATGGTGTCCCTATCCTTCAGTACTAGAAGCCTAGTGATCAGCTTGAATTGACCTTGTTCCAGAAAAAGTTATATTTACACATTCGATAATTTCACAGAGTAATGGATAACAATTTATTCTCGCTTATACTATTTCATTTTTACCGAGTATTCGGTCTTTGTGACACTGTATAAGTTCGGTTTAGATTTAATATGGTAAATATTTTCACAAAGCTAGAGATAAATAAAGTAAAGAATATGATACTTACTGGCACGCAGATTTTTCACTTCTTCAGGAGTACCTGCAAAAATTAAACATGAAATCTTATAAAATTATTCAGTTACATTTCAGATTTTCCATCGTTAAGGAAACTTATACTTGACACCAGGAAGTGACAGTTGAAATTTCTGGGGCATATAATGAGGTAGGAGGGCTTGATAAATCTGATAATCCCAGGACACATAGGGGCCAAGAAGGACAGAGGAAAACGACGCATAACATACTTAATAAGCATGAATAAATGTATGGTGAAACAGGCTTTAGGTTAAATATCGAAATACAAAATTTATTAAGAGCTATAAAGGACAGGAAATTATAGAGAGCCATGACCGCCTACGTTCTGAAAGAACACGGTACATGAAGATGATTGTATTACTAGTTTTATTGTTATTTTTTTTTTAATTAAGCGTTTTCATTATTATTTTATTAATACTTTTATGTCATTGTCATTTTATGTTATTGTTGCTTTTAGATAAGCTTTCACTATTATTATTTTATTAATAATTTTATTCCACCTTCGTAATGTTGTTTTAAGATGAAAAATTTTCCATGTTATTATTTTATTACACCAATTTATTTTTGTTATTTTTAGATAAATCATTTTCATTAATATTATAATAATTTACCTGCCCTGTCAAAATGTATATTGCTTACAGTTTCTACATGAGTACAGATTCTGGGGATTTTTATATATACACTTAACACTGTTTTCATATGCATCAAATAATTCTACGTTTAAAACATTTAAAAGTAAAAATGTAGGAAAAGAAAACTATACTAAACCAAAAAGAAACAAAAGCAATACATTCGTAACACTTTCCTAACACTTACTAATTAGCAATTATTTCATTATTATTTTTATTATTAGCTTTACTCTATCATGAGATATATTCCCATAAAGTCCATTTCATAATTAATGATCTTACTTGTTGCTTATATACTATCATCATTTTATTATTAATTATAGTTCATTTTATAATTCTTGATTTTGAGATGCCGTCAAGAAAATCTGCTCGAAAAATGTTGAATTAAATGGTAATTTTGTAAAACATTTCGTAACACTGCACATATTGCAAAAATAATAAGTCCATTTTAATAACAAAAAAAAAGTTCGATTACTAAAAATGAAGCTGAAGGCATACTTATTTATAAACACTGATTAGCTTTCAAAAACGTTTACAATTTTTGGGGAAAAGGATAATAACGTTTTTCACTTTCCTGATTGGTTATAAAAGGGGTATTATGTTTCTGATTGGTTCGAATTGATTACTGACGTCATTCAAATCCGTTTAAGTATCCTCGAACTAAAGATAGTGTGACGTTGTACACATCTTTCATTCATATATTCATTATTCATTCATCAAATTCTATTCCAAGCCTTTCAAAGACTTTACACCAGCAGTTCAGCTACATTATGCATTCCATTCTACAGGAGTGCTGAAAAGTTTTTGTTCCGAAACCGGACGAAATGACTAAAATTCCGACATTTTTTTTTAGGGGAAGGTTTTTTTGACTGTGTCGTGAACTTTTCAGCACATTCTCGTATGAATTGAATACATTGTTTCAAATATTTTTAAAGAAATATATTATTCAAATAAATCCCTACCATTATTACTTTCCCTGGAATTTGTCCGATAAATTTTGTATAACATAATAGATTGATGTATGTGTTTCCAGCATTTTTTAACAAAAAAAAAACAAAAAGCAAACCTATATATAAATTCGTAGTAATATTATTTAACCGTTAAAACATCCCTAGTTTTTTATGGTGTTAAGACACATTTCAGCTATTGTGTATTCCACCATAAATAATTATTCCAGTTTCGATTCAGTATATTTGTCAAGGGATTTTTCAATATCACGAAATTGTTGAAATTGGTAAGCGGACAAGGATTATAAAGATAGCGTAATGTTGTTGACTACAAATATATTTTTTAATTAATAATTAAGAATCTCTTACCAGCGCGAGCAGGCCAAACTGCATCTAGCATCTTCTTAGCACTTTGCACCTCTGCCATAAGCTGAGGATCTTTGGATGCTTCAGCTTCGGCAATAGCTCTCTCCAGACTTGCTGGGTGCTTGGTTTTCATGGCTGCTTTCAGTTGATCACGAAGGACATCCGTGGGCTTAGAGGCTAAAAATAAAAATTACTGTATTAATAATAAGCTAAGAACCATACAAATGATTGTGAATTGACAATCAGTGGGTTATATAAAGCTGAAATATAATTTGGATTGTACGAATAATTTTTTGCAATGATTATTGCATTATCAACGTTTGAGAAAAATAACAACTATTTTCCGGATACAAATCCTACTATTTAACCTATAGCTGGGAGAGGAGAGGAGTATTTGCACATAACTAAATGTAACAAACCGGAATAAAATTGGAACTGCGTTCTCCGATTTATCTTTTTCCATTCAACGACCTGGACATTCTATGGAGAGAAACTGATAATAAATACTGAGAAAGGTATTAGAGAACAATATACTCAAAAAGGTGCTGATAAGGGTTACTGGGAAAGCTGGTGAGAACGGATAGAAAAAAAAAGTTGCTGGAGCAACAATACTGTGAAAAGTGCCGGTAAAAGATACTGAGAAAAATGCTAAAGCTATGATACTGAGAAAGCAGCTGGGAAAGCATATGGAGAAAGTTGTTGGAATTTGGAATAAGAAAAGTGTTGAAGCTAGGTGAAAAATAATGTTCTTTAATGCCCAGAGATAAATCTTAGACATCAGCTATGGACCTACAAATGAAATTACTACTTGTGTACTAACTGTGTTCTAACACAGACTCCTATCCTCGGTCGGAATTATTTAACTTCTTAAACCACCAAACAATTTCTAAAATTTGCTCATCTTTCAAATGAGAGAAAGGAGATTGCATAACACTAATCTTTCAAGGTGAAGCCAGTCTTTTTACTATAAAAACAACATTAAGAATATTTCTATCTTAGCTAAAGCGTAAGGTCAATAGAAAAAATGTGAGTGATAAGAAAGACCGTGTAGCGTTAATCTTTCAAGTGTGAACAACCTGCTTAAACATTCGAAGTGTTGAATTTTAGCTGGGCTCGAGAACTGACCTACTGCATAGCTAGGAACTTCAGAGTAGTTTTTACATAAAAGGAAACAGTACATCAATGTTAATGAAAAACAGGGTACATTTATCTTAAAGGAAAAACAGTGCACGCCTGTTAAAGAAAAAGAAAAGCAATAAAATCGGATTATTGATTTTAGCCACGCACCTTTACGGCCTCCTCCAATGGAGTCAAGGACATCTCTGGCTTGTTGAACATCTGCTAAAAGTTCCGGGTGGCCGGAAGCGACACATTCTTCGATAGCTTTTTCCAGAGCTTGTCTATCTTTGAGTTTCATGGCTCTCTTCAGCCTGTCTCTAAGAGTCTCAGGAGTCACTGAACCTAAAAATGAAATCCATAAAATATGATTAACAATGATATAAGAGCGTATCATTCATGGTTCCCATTTTAAAAGCTATGATGAGGTGAGTGTGCCCTGCTAAGCACCATGGGGCATCCATATGAGTTGAACATGTTCTTAAGAACAAAACAAAATTATAGACATTAACAAAAAACAAAACAAAAAAAACAAAACTAAGCTTTCATTCAAGGAAAAATCCTGTAAAGTACATTTTTAAGAGGTAAAGTTTCAGTACAGTCTATTCTTAATAGTAGCTATTATAATATCATAAAAGATCAAATTGGGTAATGAAGAGTGTATAGTCCCTATTTTTAAGCTACACTGCCGAGAAAATCAGAATTTTTATGAATTAGAATAATTTACAATCTGTGGGCTTTTATTCTTTTTAGGCCTATAGATCCTCGCGAGTGGCCAGGTTGCCGTGAGATGGTGTATTTTACTGTGATGCCGTATCTAAATAGATTGCCATCCAAAACTAAAAGGATTTATGATTTCGTAAATTGAAAGATTTGAACAGTTTCGTCTTCTTAATCACAAAGTTTGGGTCAACATGTGGTATTGTTTTCCGATATTTCCCAACGGTGCCACACGCTGAAATCATCTCTCTGGGTTGATATTATCAAAATATCATCTCCTTCACCAATTACCCATGGTGATATCTGAATGCTAATGGACACATTATTTCTTTGTACTTTCTTTTACGATTTATTCGACTACCATATCACAAACTGTATTTCACGCTTCATATATTTACACTATCAATAATCTAAATATTGAAAGTCTCGTTAGTTTCATAATGATTTACTAAGCTTAGCTTCGTTTGGCATAAGGCTACAGCAGTAGAGCACTCAGTGAGGAACAAATTAACTAAACTTAGCGGAATGGTGTTTGAGATAAGCTTGTTAATCATCTTCATTTTCTTCTATGTGCCGTTTTTAATTCATGACGTGGCCGATCATGTATCTCCACAATTTCCTGCCTCTTGTAATTCTTAATAAAGTATGTATTTTTTTTATCTGTGTTAATTCCTATTCTGCCAACAATTGACTCAATCTCGTTAGGTTGGTTATGCACTGCTTTCCGCTGTCCCGATTGTCCTCTGAGTGCCAAATTTTCTAATCCCTCTTTTCTTATTATGTGTCCTAGAAATTTCAGTTTTCACTAAGTGTCCTTTTTGTTCCCGTTTTCTCTAAAACTTCGTTATTGCTCACATAGTATCCTCACTATCCTTCTGTAGAACCACATTTTTGTTGTTTCAAATCTCTTCTTCATCTGTGAGGAGATTGTCCAGCATTCCGCGTCATATAGGAGTACTGATATTTTGTAACAGAAATACTTTTTTCTTTTTTATGACGAAATTTATGTTTCTTAGTGCATTTCTTAGCTTTTGGAAGGCGACATTCACTATCCCAATGTCCCTTTGGTGTTTGCTGTGACAATCATAACATCGTAATATACGGATATTTACAAAGCCCTGAATAGTTTAACATATAGTTAAAGTAATGTTTTTTTTTCGAAATTACTACATCTAAATAACATCCAGTGACGATCGGACTCGCTACAGAAATCCGTGAGACGAACTTGCTAAACTTTTAATTAATTTACTGTTATTTTTGTTCTTATCATCTCACTAAATTTAGTCACAGTTTGAAAATAGTTCCGAGGATTGAAAACAATCGTCATAGTGATGCAGAAAAGTCCTGTTTAAGAAAAGTGCAAAATATTAAATGGAAAATAGATTTAAAAAAAAAGAAGTCAGTTTTAAGTGACAAGAAAGCAAGCAAAAGGATCCAGTGAAGTTGAATCTGCAGTGGACGTAAAACTTTTCAGTTTCACACATGTAAGAAATTTTGATCATGCTATTCTCATAGAAATAAAAACAGATGTGAAAAGGCTTTTAAGGAGAGAGAAAATGAAAACAAAATGATATAATTTAAAATGAAAAAATAGTGTTTAGAAGGTTCAGGCGAGCGCTGTACATTCCATGCAAAAGTCTTTTCTTAACCACTTCGGAACAAGGCTGTTACAAAATTCAGAAAAAAATCTCATCAACCGCTGCAAGGTAATTCTTGCTTTACTACTTTCGTTACCAAATGTCTTGAATCACTATCCGAATAGGAAGTTGCTATGAAATATCATGCCATCCGTTCTGAAGTGGTTAGATCAAATTTGGTAAATCATGCAAAGGTCGGACATAAGCAAATAGCGCGCAGAGGAGGGGATTCGAGTGTCGGTTTGGCAAGGGTTTCGAAGTGAAGGACGTTCTTCAAGGTGGATCGTTTAGTATTCATATCGCGATTGTTATTTGACAGAGTTAAACATGGGTTGGTCACATCTGAAAAAAACTAACCTCCACGACCACCACCCAGACTTTCCAGAGTGTCTCTAGCTTGACGTAAATCATAAGCAAGTTCCGGATATCTGGCTGCTTCTGCTTCATTTATGGCTCGCTCCAGACTTGGTCTGCTCTTTCGCTGGATTGCTGTCTTCAGTTTTTCCCGAATTGAATCAGCTGATTTAGTGGCTAAATTATAAGCAAAATATCTGTTAGGTTCTGTGTTTACTTCTTTTTGGGAACAGGGGAGGTGGGCTTGAAACAATACCTAAAATTGTACAATCACTTTAAATTATAAAAATGATGTTATTTTAACGGCTAGTTATTTAATCTTCCGTTAGTACCATAGGGTATTTGAACACCCAATAAAATGTTTTTCCGTAATATTTAACAAGTGACATGTCAAATTTTTATTATTAGTCTAACTTTCTGAATATCTCAGTAAAGTAACACTAAGAAGTTTCTGTTTTTGGTCATAATATTAGTCCGAATTGTAAGCACATGACCGTAAAGTAGTATAGTAGAAACGTATGCAAAATTCACAGTAACCTTTTTATTCATTGCATGAAAAAAAAATTTAAAGGAAGTCAGATTGATAATAAATTGTTTAAAAAGAAAATACTGAAAAAAATGAAACCTATTTTTGCATATTTGAATTTTTTTTAATCTTACAAATTTAATATTAAACTTTTAACCGGAGGTTTTTAAAATAAAATACTATTTACTGTTTTCACTTTTGTTTTCATTGTTATTTATCCTATAAAAACCAGAAAAAGAACCCAAAACAATACATAACAAAAATGTAGAACTAAATGCACTATCTATAATATTTTAAATGGGCTGTTTGAAAATCCCACTGTAATAATGCTGTGATAATGCCCTGCAGTACATACGGGGGGGGGTGAAGTGAATAAATAAGTTATTCACGTCTGTTGACATTTTCATGGCTTCTATTCGGATAATAACATAAACTATATGAAAAAGAAAACAACCTTTTAACAAACAATTTACAGCGTTGCGGGTCATTTAAAATATTTTTCTAAACAAATCTATAATCAGCATCTCATCAATTTATATGAATATGTATTACACGTTTATTGTATTTTCAAGTGCTGATGTATATCGGCAGACTGTCATTCTACGCCCGTTAGAAAATAGCACAGAACGGAAATAAATAATAAGCTAACATCTATTTTCTCCTTCGAGTACCCCATCTTATCATAACAGTTTCTCTACTGTTTCTGCTACGAGAGCCAACGGTGGTGAAGATGCAAATCTAATGATATAGATAACACTTTTTTCAGACAGTGCTGTAAAGTCTGTTATTTTTGTTTATATTTACTAGTAGTAGTAGTAATATTATTTTGAATTTGATTATTACTATTATTTGATGAAGGATTGTCAAACATTAATATTTTTTAATTGTATTTCTTTAATTCTAATGCAATTACTTTTCATCGCAACTACCTAGACCACCATACTACGGCTGTTATTAACCAGCATGGATTGGAAACAAAGAATAAATCCTGAGCTTGTATCTCTTTTTTCTTTGAATGCGGCTGCTTCTCTACAATTTGAACCACTAAAAATAACGCTTGTAGAATCACAAAAAAAAACTTCAACGCTGTTATATAAATCTTGTCCTTGATACTAATTTTATCATTATTTTAATTCTACCTCTAACTATAACCGAATAAGATTTTAAAAAAGACTTTGAATTTTGACAAATGAATGTTGCAAGACAGAAGCTATACCTCCTCGACCACCTTTCATAATATCCAGGGTGTCGCGTGCCTTCTTGATGTCATCTACCAACTCTGGGAAACCAGCAGCTATACACTCTTTAATAAGTGTTTCCAACGCAGGTTTGTCCTTACGTTGAATAGCAGACTGGAGACGTTCTCGCAGAGAGTCAGAAGACTTGATTCCTGTATTTGGAGGGAATAAACGAACCAATAAATCACAGTTAAAATATTAAAGAAACTACATAGAACGAACGCATTGATCGAAAGTCGTGTTTCGCTAAGTGTCTTCCTTAAGTTTATTCTTACTAAATTCAAATAGAGTATCGAATACAATTAGCGATATTTTACCATTATTAAGCAAAATAGATCACTAATTATGCCGCCTTGCTTTGGTACACGCACACACACACACACAAGCACACACACATACACACACACACACACACACATATATATATATATATATATATAATGAATCAAAACATTATGACTACCTGTCTAATAATTTGATGTCTCCTCATGCACTCGCAAAACAGCGTCTGTACCAGACTTCTACACGTTAGAAGCAGATCCTTTAATTCCTACAGGTTACAAGTTAGAGTTTCTACAGAGAGAAATGTTGATCCAACGCATCACATAAGTGTTCAATGCCATTGAGATGTGTATAGTTTTGTGATCAGGGTAACTCATTAAAATCTTCTTTACATTCTGAAACCCATTTTCGTACGCCTCATACGGTGTGGCATGGCGTACAGTCCTTTTGAATGATGCCAGGATCTCGACTCTGCCCTTTTTACTAAAATTGCTATTTTTTCCCTTTGCTTGGCTGAGACAATTTCGTTTGAGTTGGAAGAGCAAAAGAGAATTCTGCTTATTTAACTTCCGATTCGACTGAAAACTTTCAGATTAAGTTTTCCCTTTTTGTACTCAATCCACTATGCCAACTTTTCCACTACGAGATCATTGCAACGGTTTACAAAGCTAATCATCAATCCCTAAGAAATTCTCTCAATGTTCTCAATCATTCTTTTGTTTGTATCTAGATCTTTCTTTTAATTCGAGACATGGCCATAAAAGTGGAGCAAATATTGAGAATCGTACTCTCTGGTCATATCCTGCTCATCTTCGGCCATTTTTAAGTGAAAATATATTTAATAATCGTAATCTAGTCCTGCGTAAGTCTCTATAATTGAGAAAAATTAACCGATTGATCACATCTCGATAGCAGACGCCTTCGATCAACAAGTAAAGAAATATTTGCTTAGTTGATCTCTTCTTGGCATAATCCTATTAAAAATGTACATTAAGTGAGTTTCGAACTCTAACAATAATAAATTCTCCGACAGAGCTCTCAAATTTAACAGACGCATGATATAATATTTTGATAAATCTATTTTATTAACATTAGCGCATTTTATTCATATATTCATTACAAATATAATAATTACTAGTGTAGGTTTTATATTTGAAAAATTCAAGTGTTATACTTTCTCTATATATCAACATCATACAAATGAATACGTGTATATCAGAAATATTCTAACCTCCATATCCACCTCCCAAACTATGCAGGGTCTCCCTGGCCTCCTGCAAGATGTTACCAAGTTCAGAGTACTCGTATTCTTCGCATTCATTTATTAATTTTTCCAGTCCCGGTCGGTTCTTTTCGTCGATTACCATTCTCAGTTGGCTTCGAAGACTGTCAGGATTTTTGTATCCTGACATACAAATTAAAAAAGTCAACAATAATTAAAATTCTTTGCACAATTAACTATGAAATCTAATACTAAAATACGGTTGTTATCGAAGAAACACGTTATTTTGTGAGTTATCATTGAATACGAAAATAGAGTTTGTTTGTAAGAAAAAGGATTGATATTGAAATATATTATTGAATACGAAAATACGACTGTTGTTATAAGAAACGACAAGCATGTTAAACTTTCTCTAACACTTTGCTCACATGATCGAAATCATGCTTTTTTGTTTCAATATATATAAACAAAATAATTGTATTTTCGTATAATTTCAATAATAGATTACAGTTGATTATTTTTCTTACATAGCGGCCGTATTCAATGATAGATCACAAAATTGCTTTTGTCAAAAGAAGAAAATGTCATCTTTTTCCGTTTCCTAATATTTTTAACTATTTTGTTAAAAAATTCACGTGCAATCCAAATATTAAAAAAAATAACATTTCTTCTTTATCAGTTATACAAATCATAAAATGCAAGCGAAATCGATTTTATTCAAGATTTAAATCATTTTAATATTTCGCTCTGCATTTTTCTGAGTGGATACTTTTAGACTCGTTTAGAAAATCAATCAATGTCTTCTGTTTGTATCATAGTGCAAACTAAACCTAATTTTACCTTTTTCATTCGAATATAAATTCAGTCTATATCTACCTCTTTTTATTTTAGTGTAAATTGGGCTTGTTCCTACGTTTTTGATTCCGATGCAAATCGGACCTGTATCTACCTTTTTGACTTTAGTGCAAAGAGAACCTTTCTATACATTTATACTCTCGTGCAAAGGAGACCTTTATCGACCTTTTTGACTTTAGTGCAAAACGAACCTGAGTCTAAAATGAAGGCTCTAGGGTAAAGCGGACCTGTTACTACTTTTTTGACTCTAGTGCAAAGCGGACCTCTGCCTACATTTCTAATTATAATGTAAATCGGATCTGTGAATTTTTAATTCTAGCACAAATCGCATCTGTGTCCCCTTGTTTAATTCTCGTGCAAATCATACCTATGTCTACCTCTTATTCTAGCGCAAATCCGAAGTTTGTCTACTTTTTAAAAAAATTCGAGTGCAAATCCTGTGTCTACCTTTTTGCCTCTCATGCAAATCGTAGCTGTGTCTACCATTTTTATTCTAGTGCAAAGCAAACTTATATCTATTAATTTACTGTTTTTTCTTATACAATAATAAATTAGATTTCAATTAAATTATAACTAATTTTTCTATAATTTCAAATAGTTTTTTAAAAAAGTATTTTTAAAACAACCTAAGCAGTCTATATACTTGTATAGGGTTGCCACTGAAAACCTAAAGGGTTCGAAAAATGTTCGTTTTCATTCTATTTTATTTTATTTATTTATTTATTTTACAGGTTTTAGAAAATACCTTGGATATTAAAATGGCTAGGTATGATGTTCAGAAACGAGTAAAACTCATTGAGTTTCTCTATTCCAATGAAAGATTAATTATTCAAGATCAAAAAAAAAAAAAAAAATAGTGGCCTCATTTTAATATCAGAGTATCTCCTAGCGATAAAATGATTCGGATCTTAATTGCCTGGTTTGATAGAACTGGATCAGTCGGCACTCTTCCGGGAAGAGGTCCCTAGCGCACTGTGCACACTGACGCAGCGGTGGAAGCTGTATGGCCGAGTATCCTTGAGGATCCATCAGCTTCTACCCGTCGTCGCTCTGATCAACTAGGCATCACTAGAACATCGCTTCAGAAGATTTTGAAACTGGATTTAAAAATGTTTCTATACAAGATTAAAATGATCCAAACTTTACTACCCCAAGATACTCATGTTTTTGTAAAAGTTATTTTTGTTTTATATCATTCAGTCTTTCAGTGGCCACCCTATATTTGTTTCCATTTACAGTTTGACTGATTTTTCCACCTTATGCAAAGTTATTAAATATCTAAATAGCACAGCGACATTGTAAACACATAATGAAACTATGTGTTATAAAAAATACAATTTTACCAAATCTGAGATTTTAATGTATACCTTTTGGAAATTTAAAAAAAAATTCTGTTTAACATTTCTTCTTAAGCCATTGTCAACATTTGTTAACTTTTCTAAACTTGACATTATCCCCTTAGAAGAAAATAATAAATAATTCTTTATATGTGCAATTGTATGTATAAATATGCATGGTTTATATATAAAATTAAAATATTGATAGCGGGCATTGCTAACCTTTACGACCACCACCTAAGGTTTCCAGGACCTCCCTGGCTTGATCAATATCCCGTGTCAACTGAGGGAAGCCGGCGGCAACGCATTCCTGGAGAACTTTCTCTAAAGCGTCTTTATCATTTTTGCGTATAGCCATCTTCAGTTTATCTCTCAAATCCTCCGGGTTTTTCTTTCCTGGTAAGCGAAACAACTGATCGTTAAAGAAGCACAAAACTCTTTCAGAAAATAGAACGAGAGAGAGAGACGGAGAAAGAGAAAAAAAAGTGATATATTAAACATTGATTTTTTTACCTCTTACTTTATCACAACATTTCAGTCACTATTCCCTCCGATCTTAATCAAGTATCAATCATAATCGATAATCTTCTATGATTGTCAAAAGAAAGCTTTTATTGCAATCAGAAAGGTATGTTCTTATTCTTTACTTGTCATATTTTATACTTGTTATTTTGGATGCTCTTCATCGTCAATTCTTTGTTACAATGTCAATCGCTATCTCCAGTGATATACGTAGATATTTATATATGAATTTATTCATTTTTATATATTTCAGTTAGTATATTCTTCTAATAAATACATACCTCACAACTTTCAGTGTTTATTCATGATACTGATATTTCTTTCTACCTAGTGTATATTTCAGCACTATGTAACTGAATTCCATTTCCAGGGAAACAGGTGATTTTAACTGCCTTTTTATCCAAGTTAGCATAAGGGTAGAGCGACCACAGCGTTGTGATAAAACAATAAAAGAAATTTATCCGAAAAAATCAATGTATAATAGTAACAACACCTAGTCACAGATATTCAGACCAAAGAGATTCTATCTGAAAATCATTGTGTTGTTATGAGCGCACATAGCATTGCCTATTAGCTTTGGAAATCGAAAAGAGACAGGAAATGCCCAGACAAAGGGTTTAGTGACTAACCTCCACGACCACCACCTAGACGTTCCAAGGCTTCTCGCGCATTGCGAATATCTTGAGAAAGTTCTGGATATACTGCATTTTCAGCATCTACAATGGCCCTCTCAAGAGCTGGTTTGTTGTTCTGACGTATGGCTGACTTTAGCTGATCTCGTAGCACGCTAGCGGATTTTAATCCTGACACAATTTATAAATGAAAGTCAATGAATTCACGAATAAGAAAGTTAAAAGAATCAGCAAAAATATCTACTAGAATTATGGCTATTTCTTATTTTGTGTTTGTTTGTCTGCGTATCAATAATATTTTATCAATAGTTCATCGATACTATTATAGAGAAATATTTTCGACGATTATTTCTGAAGAAGGAATTCGTGGTAAAGAATCGCACCATATTCAAGTCTGCATCTACGTAACGCTTGTGTGATCACAAAGCCAAGATTTGAATTCAAAATCTTGTTCTTTCTAAAAATAAGCCGAAGTCTGAATACCAATCTTTAGTCGAATCACATGATACTTTCTCTGGTACAAAGGGGAGGACTTCTTTAAAAATTATTTTATTTTAATTGTTGCCTATTTATGTTAACGAACCTCTCCACCCTTGTACTGGAAAAGATTTGTTTTTCTTTTACGCTGAGCCATGCATTCAAACAACATTTGCAAATTGCTTTTTAAATATCCTGTATACATTTTACAAGTAAGCATATCATTTCTTGGTGTGAAAAAAGCAGTGTTTCCAAAGCTTAACAAGTACTACCATAACCTAGGATACCCTAGCAATACCTCAAAATATCACCACTCTTTGTTGACCCGATGTGAGAATATTCATTTTTATTCTATACGTTTTGAAAATAATAAAACCTGCATATTTAGCATTTCCTTTTAAGGAAATCGAGCCTCTATTCGGTTGGAGAAAATTTGATTATATTTCATTCTTTCTAAGGCAGACATACAATATTTAGCCAGAGAGAATGGGTCAATTTTGCGACAGACTACTGTTGCTTTTGTAAGGTAATAATAGCAGTTGATCAGCTGCGATCAAATGTAAGACGATGAACTGCGACACTCCAAACTGTATAGGATTAAAAATAGTGAATTTTACTTTTCTCTAGTCTGCTTAATATTTAAAAAGTTGCACATTCTCCCCAGGTTCCAGTTTTAAGAAATAATATCCACTCTTTCTCATCTGACTAAATGTAATCTAACGCAAATTAGACTGTTTAAAGTCTAGCATGATTATACATTCCCCACCAATGCCAGTTATTGGTGTTCGGGATAAGGTAAAAGCCAGGAGTTTGAATGGTGAACATTTAATAGCTCAAAGATAGGTGCGAATCTTTAACTTTAATCTAGAATATAATTGCCAAAAAATCAACTATCATACAAATTTACAGTGGATAGAAATAAAATAAAACTGACAGTATATATGCTTCTTGATAGCGAAGCTTAAAGAAAATTAAAACAGAGATTGGGATTTATGTATAAAATGTGATTAACGTATGCTAACCTCCGCGGCCACCCTGAAGCGTATCCCGAGTGTTTCGGGCCTGTAAGATGTCAGATTCCAGTTCAGGGAAGCCTGCAGCCACGGCTTCTTGAATTGCTTTGTCCAGCAATTTTTTATCTTTTTGCTTTATGGCCATTTTCAGCTGTTCACGAATCGTTTCTGGAGACATTGTTCCTGATAGTATAAAAAATGTCGGTTTTGGAAGAATTCAAATTGCAAAATTTGCTTGTCAGTCTTGCTAACAGAATTGTATCAAACAAGAAAAACGGTTATGGTTGATTGATTTTCAAGTTTAAACTCTTTCATCATTAGTTACAGAACTAATTTCAACATGTATAAAATGTTACCTAATAATTTTATGACCTAAGCGTTTTACTACATGGTTATAAGTATTTACTCAAGTTGGCCTACTCGGAACAAGGTAAGAATCAAATTCTACAACAAGGTGTCCTTATATCTATAATTAAACATAGTGAGCATAAAGTCTTTCTCTCATTTCAAACATATACATGCCATTTTGATACAGGTGATTGCAGCACCACCTGTTGAGAAAAAAATTATCTTTACATAATGCTTCAAGATTCATGTTGGTATTTATTTTTATATATTATTGTCTATAATCAGAAAAGGGTTATGGATTTATGTTCGTTTTTAATATCTAACATGTGTTCTAGCAAATATAATTTTTATTAAAAATGAAATTTTAATATTTTTCTTTACATTTTCAGGTTCATAAAAATGTCATTCTTCTAAATGTCCCGAATATGTGCGCATTTCCTTGCGTTTCTAACTAGGATATTAAAGCAAAAATGAAAAGCATAAATTTACTCTAACCTCCACAGCCTCCACCAAGTTGTTGGAGGGTGGCTCTGGCCTCCTGGAGGTCATAGCCAAGTTCAGGATAAGCACAGGTCTCACATTCATTTATCAGATTCTCGAGTGCATCACGATCATTTCTCAGCGTCGCTACTTTAAGTTGATCTCGCAGATAATCCGATGTCGGATTACGGTAAGCATCTAATTTCATGGGGAAAATAAAGAAGCAATATTGATTAGCGCAATCACTGAATACATTATACAAGAATAAAATATTGCACTGTGAACGGAACAATATATTTTTCTGAAAAATAGAAAAAAGCGCGTATCTGTAAAGAAAGTCATAACGTTTGTGTATGGGGAAAACATTTAAAACCAAACAAAAACAATCCATGCAATGTCCGACCGATTTGTTTAAAAACAAGAATTTCTGTAATCCAATGTCTGTATAAAGAAATGAATTTTTAAAAAGAGGTCACTTTCGTACCTGAAAAATAAGGAGGATGGAAATTATATTAAGTTGTCCAAAGAGAAATGTTTTCTCGAGAGCATAAAGTATACCTTCACAACAAAGGTTAGAGTTTATTTAATTCACGGTGCTACATATAATTTTATATAGTTATTCATTTACAAATTGCAATCTTATCGCATTCAAAATGTTGAGTTTATTGACCCATGAAAAGTTATTGAAATTGCACAGAACACTTACCAAACATTTTGTAAACTTAATGAAAGCAAGTTATCTTTTGACAATAATAAACTTACTGATTTGAGAAACAATGCCTTTTATAGTACAGACAAATATATCATGTTGGCAAAAATATGTTCCTACAGATTTTTTATCAGTGTTTTTCTCTCTCGTTTTAAACTTCTATTCCTCTAAAAATGCCATCACTTTCTGGACAAATTAATACTTAATGACGTAATAAAAAGAATACCGTTTAATCTGGGGAAAACAATGATTAACATATCACATATTCTCGTGGATAAGTCGAAATTTAAAGATATGAAAAAGAATTCACCAGTTCCAAATCTTTCCCTTTTCCCCCTCCATTGAAGCAAAAATAGTACGTTCAATAACCGAATTGATATGGTTTAAAGAAACTTTAAATGATGCACCAAGTGTGTTGAACACTGTGATGCATATGTGAAACACCATGTAAGTTTCATAGATATGGTTCATTGTTTTTGGTTAGCACAAGAGTCAGTAGTTGGTTCTTTCATTAAATCGACTTATACATGAGTGATACGTGATATCAGAAAATACAGATATCAAATAAAAGAAATATAAAAATACTTTTACCTTAAACGTTTTATGGCATGCAGTTTCTGTCAATGAAATAAAGCGCTGCGCCATCTTGGTTATTGAAGAGAGGATGTGTTCATATATAGAATATGTAGAAGTTCATAAGCTCAGTAACCCTTTTTTATTATCCCAGATGAAACACGTAATGTATTCCGCGAGTGTAATGCAAAAATCGCCACGAGTTTAGAAATAAAGTGTAATCCAGTTCAGTATATATCATCATTAACCAAAGATGTTAAGAGAATTTTTGATAAAGTATATCAAAATAGATTTCAATATATTTAAAAAAGATATTTTTCAAAAGGCTATCGTACGTCAGTATATTCAGAAAAATGAAACTTTTACACATCGTGGACTGACAGGTAACCTTTAAAAGGGTATACCTACTGTATTAACGAGTTGAATAAAATTTTATTTTTAGTGGGTTTTATACTAAAAATGGAAACGCACAGTCTCCGCTTTAACAGAGGTATCCACTAAAAATAACTTGTGTAGTAATAAGAAAAATGTCGGATTAAAATGCATTTAAAAACTAGTGTTTACATTTCAGACACGAAAATGAAGCGAGCAGATATAGATTCGTAGAAGTCTCAATAAGTGATATGTTTATTTTAGCGTCATATATATATATATATATATATATATATATATATATATATATATATATATATATATATATATATATATTTTATTTATACGTTACTTTTATAGATACAAATATTTATGTAAATGGTCTGTTTATAATAAACAGTATTAACTATATTTACCGTCAGGTAAATGTAGTTAATGGTGTTTATTATAAACAGGGCATTTACTTAAATAGTTTTATCTATAAAATAACGTATAAATAGAAAATATATTAAAATAACTGTCAAACTTAGTCAATTTCATATTATATATGCGTATGTGTATATATATATATATATATATATATATATATATATATATATGTGTGTGTGTGTGTGTGTGTGTGTATGTTTATCTGGAGTGGATAACCCTTTGCTGGGTTTGAATAATCTCCCTTGAATTGGTATGGCTTAGTAGCATTACAAAACCAAAAGAGGAAAAGATCGATTCTGTGAAATAATGACCGGAAAATATATTTAAAAAACAATATATTATAATGTTATAATAATATTAAAATCTTATCAAAACTTGCCATCATATTTTACAACATGGCTCAGCTCGTAACCAATATTGTCAGAGAGCCTATATTTTGTGTATGAAATACTTAACATAGCAAAAACATCCCTTGTAAACAGTTCTATTTGTTCCAGATATTTTTCAAAATGCCATCAGTTTTAATTGTTATCACTGATTGCCAGAGTCTTTAAAAAGAAGAGAGTGGTCTAACCTCCAGGATAATCCTTGCGACATGCAAACAACTCTCTGGCTTTTACGGCTTCAGGCACGATTTCCGGGTGTCCTGCTATAAGGCATTCGTCAATAACTTTTTCCAGTTCTTCAGAGTCGCCTTTCACTTTGGCTGCTTCGAGTTTTTCATGCAATAATTTTGGTGTTTTGTTTCCTAATAAGTCAAAAATTTATAAGAAAAATGTTCATTATTAAATTGGTGATCACGTATCACGTAAGCAGCGTGCTTATTTAAAGCGGTGCCAGTATATTTTGATTAAATCCAAAGTTTTTTTTTTTTTTTTTGCCTGCGTTGGAAGCGGAGAGGTCTTTGCTTGAATCTGAGGTGAAGTTATAAATTTTTAAGCAGTGCTTTCAAAACATATTTCCCATTTTAAGCTGAATTCTTACAGACGTATATTTATTGCAGTTAAAAGATATTAAATTTCAAACGTGATTTACCGTTATGGAAAGAAAGTTCAAATGTTTAACACATGACGACTTTACAAGAGGCAAAATGATTATCATTCGAAATAGCGGCTTAGTGAAGAAAAAAACAAAAACAACCCAACAAACCGCAATTTACCTGTAAATCTGCAAAAAATATTTGCAAAGCAAATAAGACCTAAATTAAAAATTTTCCGTTATAATTATGAAAGCTTATTTGTCAAAACTAGTTTCAGAATAAAGTATTTGGTTGTCATTTAGCCTTCGAACAAAAAGCTTTACTAAGCAAGTAAAAGCATTCTTCCAATCATATTTTTAGCTTTATTACGGTGCAGTCATGGTATTCTGCAGCCTTCTTTAGATGTTTTTGTGCTCGGTTACCTTTCTCGAATGTCCAGTAGGAGACGTAATTTGAATCATAAAACTATGGTTTTCTTATTCCTATATCAGTTACTTCCTCTATCCTTCTGAATTCCAGACCTTTTTTTAAAAAGCCGGAGACACACTAACCGATATGTTGTGATGAAATAAAAAAAGAGGTTTAAACAATCATCGTATAACCAAGATACCACCTTTTAAAATGTATGCACATTTACAAAATAAACACGGCATATCATGTAATACGCATAACAGTATTGGTTACCGACATCAGTTGGCTTAATTTAAGCTATGATGTCCCAGGTCTAATGAGATGTATGTTTTTTTAACATAATTTGCTGTGAGACAGAATTACACATTATAGTGAGGGAAACTGCATATCAAATTGATTGTAATAAAACAAACTTGAACCTGTTTCATAGAGGGGCGGATTCCGTCCCTTAATGGAACAATCTATTATGACTTCCTCCGAGAAACTCGTCTACACTGTTATTTAACATATAGCTATGGGGAAAATAAACTGTTTCATGCTTTTTTTTCTAGGGTATGTGTGCGAAAATAAACTCAACAAACTAGCCGAGATTTTGAAATCGTATCGTTGATTCAACTTTTCGCGTAGATGTCTGTTACACTGGCTGAGCATCATTTATAGCGATACACATAATTTTAAAATGGGTAATTAATAAGATCCTGATGGAATAAATATAATCTTTTAAAAAGGATTAAGAAAAATGAAAAATATAAAAAGACCGAAAAATTCCGTAAAGTATATATATATATATATATATATATATATATATATATATATATATACACATATACATTTATATATATATATATATATATATATATATATATATATATATATATATATTATATATATATTTATATATATATATATATATATATATATGTATATATATATATATATATACATTTATATATATATATATATTTATATATATATATATATATATTTATATATATTTATATATATTTTTATATATATATATCTATATATATATTTATATATTTATATATATATATATATATATATATATTTATATATAAATATATATATTTATATATATTTATATATATATATATATTTATATATATTTATATAAATTATATATATATATTTATATATATTTATATATATTTATATTTATATATATATATATATATATATTTATATATATAAATATATTTATATATATTTATATATATATATTTATATATATTTATATATATATATATTTATATATATATATATATATATATATATATATATATATATATATATATTTATATATATATATATATATATATATATATATTTATATATATATATATATATATATATATATATATATATATATATATATATATATATATATATTTATATATATTATATATATATATATATATTTATATATATATATATATATATATATTTATATATATATATATATATTTATATATATATATATATATATATATATATATATATATATATATATATATATATATATATATATATATATATATATATATATATTACTTCGAACGGTATTTTGAGTAGACACTCTTATTTGAGCAGACGCTTTCGTTTATTTTAAACAATATTTATATTGTCTACTAGTATCCACTAAAAATAACCATTAAAGTAATAAAATTATGTCATTAAAACAAACCATTAATTTTTTAGAAATATATATATATATATATATATATATATATATATATATATATTCGTTCGTGTGTTAAAGAAACTAAATACAGTGAAAGGATCCAGACCGACAAACAGATATAACCAGACTAAGATAGATAGCAGGTGCACTATTGCGCATGAGTGCATATATGTGCGTGATTTGAAGCGTGACGTAGCAAACATTTTTTACAACCAACAAAAAATTGCAAAGCCGTCAAATCAACTTCGAAGCAAATATCAGAATATAAGCAATCAATTTTAAATGGTTAGATTTTCTCCAACCATTTCATTGCCGCGATTGAAGCAATTCATAATACAGAGGGTAGGGATCATGCCGATCCCACTAACCTCCACGACTTCCTGTGAGACCCTCAAGTGTGTCTCTTGCTTCATGGAGTTCAATGGCCAATTCCGGATATCCGGTTGCCTCACAGTCCAAAATTACTCTCTCCAGAGCGTTAGGGTCTTTGTGGGCAATGGCAGGTTTCAGCTGTTCTCGTATTGAGTCGGGAGTCTTAAGGCCTTATAAATAATCAAAAAGGAATCATTTAGGAAAATGAATAAAAAGAATAGAATTTAGAAGAAGGAATTATGAAAATATCGTTTCAAAAGCGTATAAAATCAAAATATTAAAAAATAATGACGTACTTTAAAACCTGTTAAGATGTACATAACACATTCAAATAAATAGCATAAAGAGAGAATAAAGGAGGGCTTGAAAATTTTAGAATGCTCTTTACTTATTTCATGATGGCGTATTAAGGTTATTTATTTCCACTTAAAACGTTGGAAATTATTCAATCCAAAAAGTTGTGAACAAAATTACAATAAGATGTTGCGTTTACTAGCAAATTAATATGAAACTACTTGATCTCAGATATCAGTTTTGAATATATCATCTTTGTAATTATTTATCCAAGTAATTACAGAAATAATATATTGAAAATTTATTGAAGCTTATTATTGGACCATCATGAAATTAATACGTCTTTATTTGACATTGAAGCGAATGCTTAATGCGAAAGTTTTAGGTTGTATAACAGAAAATATTAACTAATTTATATTTTTAAATAAATATTCTGCTAACCTCCTTGTCCACCTTGCAAAGTATGCAGAGTTTCTCTAGCATTTTGTATGTCAGAGTCCAAATCAGGGAAGCCAGCAGCTACACTTTGTTTAATAACTCTTTCTAAGTTCTTGATGTCATTTTGAGAAACAGCTTCTCTCAGTTGGTCTCGGTAATAATCTGGAGATAGGACTCCTGACAATAGAATCATACGAGCAATTTTATGCAAATGATTTGAGTATAATCCAAAATACATTAATCGTAACTTCGTAAATGTTTCTTTTATATTATAACAAAAATATCAAATACATGTTTTTCATTTGTCATGATAGTGTATATTGTGTTATAAATATGGCAATATTTTTAGAATTTAAATTTCATATTTTATGGCATATAAGATCTCTCTTTTAAAAAAAATGGATTTAAAATATCTGATATGTCTTTTATGTGAAGCTGAGGTTTCTGAAAGAATAACATTTACTCAGATGTTGTTGATTTTCAGAACTTGTACCCAGCGTAATCCCATAATATTTTAATAATAAATCATCGGCATCGTACTTAAAGTAAGTGTATTTTTTATGTGTGAAAACAAAAAGGAAATTTCAATATAACCTTACACAACATATGACGTTTTTGTATGATAGTTTTGTTATTTTTTAAATTGGGACCTCACAAACTTTATTTGTATTAGAACATTGTTTAAGTTATTGTATAGGGAATAATTTGCTCATTTCAAAAATAGAAAATCATGCTAAATATGCGTATGTCAATTTACGAAATGTAAATGTTAAGGAGTGTCATATATGCAATTATATATATATATATTAGATTATTTCCGCAAGAACTGGAACAAATACTAGATTTAATACAACTTGTGTGTGGGGGGGGGGGTAGAAATCTAACGCTAGATTTTCTGATTTATTGTTCAAAATCTAAAGATTAATAATTCACAACCAAATATATTTTTTTTTGTTTTAAATGATACAAATGAAATTAAGGGAAATTCAGAATTTTGTTTTATTGGAAAACAAATAAGCTGAAATTTACTTATAATTTAGTCTAATTCTGTTTGGTTTTGGAAATCATCAAGAGACTCTGATCTTAACCCTAACAATTCTATATCGCTGTAAAATGGTTGATATAAATTTAATAGTTCCTTATTCAACTATTTTTACATTTAATAAGAAACAAGTTTTTATTGGTTATTATTTCGTGTGTTTTGTAAAAAAATTTATTATGTCTTCTTTTGGATAAGTTTTACTACCTTTAAGGGTGTTTTAGTAATGGTTACTATCTCTGGATTTAGTAGAAATTATTTGAAAATAAACGCAAATTTGCATTTTGTTTCTTTATTATTATTATTATGGGATAAAGAAATGAGACTGCTAACCTCCGTTACCACCACCCATCTGCCTGAGATTGAGTCTGGCCGACCGAAGGGTGTGACCAAGTTGAGGATATTCCGCACCCTCACATTCTGCGATTAACTTTTCAAGATTTGGTTGGTCTTTCTGTTGAATAGCGCGTTTGAGATCTCTATCCATAATATCAGCAGGTCTCACTGAAGTTTATATGAATATATACAGAAGTAATATTGAATAACCGTATAAATAGAATCAAATAGAAAAAATGGAAATAATTGAACATTTCAATGAACTCAATGAATGATAAATTATGGATAAAAGAGAATACGTTGCTAACTAATTGACGCTGTCGCAACATTTTTGAAATGTCACTTAAATGCAACGTTAACTTGTAACATTGGTAATACGTTGTATGTAAAGTTACATTAAGAGAAAATGAACAATAAATTCCAGAAAAATATTAGAACCTGCATCCATCATTTAAATTAATGATTTTCAATTTAAAAATACGAAATTAAATGTTATACCTTCTATATATATATATTGCTAAGTGAAGAAAAACTATTTGCATAAATTTACATAAATTGACGAATTAACCATAGCTGAATTTTTCAGCTAGTACGGGGTCAAAAAATAGTTCAGTGCAACGTTACAGTAACGTCGCTATAATATCACGTATCCTCCACCCAAAACACAACATATCTGCAACTTTGAAAGAACGTTCCGTGTTAGTTAGGGAGATACGTCGTTATCAGAAAAGACTAAATAAAGAGCACAAATTTTGGGGAAGCACTTAAAATAGAAATTGAAAACCCCAAAATATAAATAACTAACTGTATTTTGTTAAAACGACTCAAGAGCTTAGATTACTGGTCGAATATCGATTAGCAAGTATGTTAAAGCAAAGTTTCTACATTCTACTATTCCATTCTTCTTTGATTACAAGAAAACTCGAAATAAATCTAACCTCCAGAGCGTCCGAAGGTTATTCCCTTTTGGTCTTCAAAGACGCGATGTGCCATCTCTGGCGCCACACGGTAACCGCTGGGTATCTGACCAGGGAGTTGTCCAAACAGTTCCCTTGGTTCTGGCCCTTTCATGGATGGCCACGGAGAACCAGGGGCAAGAGAGACTAATGGGGCAAAAAGTGGAAGAAAATATAACAAAAACAAAATAATAAAATGTTTAAATCGACAATATTGGTAAGAGTAAGCAAAAAAATATAAGCTTCAAAACGCATAATTTTCAAATTAAAGTAAAAAAGCAATTGAACCAACACTGCTTAAATTGCATTTATTTTCATATGTGAATAAAAACTTTAGTATTCATAAGCAACATGACTTTTCTTTAGAGATTTTAGATATAATCTAATCAGTTAATTAACAACATTAATTATTTATTTTCAGTCTTATCTTCCTATTCAGTTGCTACATTAGATACTCCTATTCTAATAACTACGATTATTCTGCTTGAACACTTCCTGAATATTCGACTATATATATATATATATATATATATATATATATATATATATATATATAAAGTCAGCAATAACCTGCCAATTGGTACTTCTACAGACTGTTTATTTTCGTATCATTACTCATGGACCTTCAATTCGTATCCAGAATTGATCAAGCAAAAGTAATTTCAGAAAAAGCCGAGTTCAAGTCGTAACATATAAAATAGGCACAGTTTTAAGTACTATTGAGTACATTTTACCACTTTTTATGTTTTTGAAACATGACATACTTGAAACAGACGGCACGTTGTTTCTAAACATTGTTCAAAATTAAAAATAAAAACAGGCCGTCTATTTCATATACGAATATCAACTAAAAATAACGAATATATAGTGTACGAATATCAGTAGTTATTGATGTGGATCTTCGTTAATTTCAAACCTTTCACTAGCGATCGCTGTACTTCTGCTACCTCCCCTTAAAGATGATCAATGAAATTACACACAATTTAGGTAAGTTTTAATTTTATAGCTGTCCATCTGAAACCAGGAAAAATCATAAAAGGTTAAAGATATACCATATCTGCTCTTATTTCTTAGAATATGCTTAAAAGAAGATTGCTGCCTAAATATACAATGTTAGAAATAATATATATGCATTAATATATAATATATTCTATATATTAATTACATATTAGAAATATCGATTTGATAATTTCTCTTTGCAAATAAACGCAAAGAGTTGAAATCATATATCACTAATTTTATCTCCTTACGCTCAATTAAAGCAAAACAAAACTTATTGCAAAAGCCAGATGCAGGGGAGAAAAGATAACTATTTACGCATTGTACTTGTAAAAGTGCAAAGCAAAATCAGACAATTGTTTACTCGATAACCAACCTCCTTCATAATCATCCATATAATCCAAAATCTCTCTAGCGTTTTGGATATCAGATGCTAATTCCGGATGTCCGGACATAACACATTCGTCAATGGCTCTTTCCAAAGCATGGCGATCGTTTTGCCGTTTGGCGGTGTCAAGGTTAATTCGTAGGGATTCTAGTGTCTTCGAGCCTTGAAAGGGAAAATGGTTATGTTAAAAGAATCGAAAAAGATATAAACAGAACGATTCAGACATTAAGAGATAATGTCCTTCATAGAATCTGTTTTAAATTGCTTGTCTTGAATAATGATTACTTTGAAATTGTTTACAAGGACGTCAGTTTAACACGAACTAGACCTATGTGAAATTTTACACTTATTTAAATTAAAAGGCAAATAACATTTTACAAAATATCACAATATATACATGAAAATTCACTACTAAACAATTTTCCAAGTTTTATAGGAAATAAAACGTAAATATTTTTCTATTTATCTTTACCAAAAAATAATACAGTGTAACCCGGATATAAGAGACCCTCATATAAGAGAAACCCGGATATAAGAGAGATTTTCTCTGGTCCCAAATTAGAGCCTGTGTTAATGTATATAAAATAGACCAAACCCGGATATAAGAGAAACCCGGATATAAGAGAGATTTTCTCTGGTCCCAAATTAGAGCCTGTGTTAATGTATATAAAATAGACCAAACCCGGATATAAGAGAAACCCGGATATAAGAGAGATTTTCTCTGGTCCCAAATTAGAGCCTGTGTTAATGTATATAAAATAGACCAAACCCGGATATAAGAGAAACCCGGATATAAGAGAGATTGTCTCTGGTCCCAAATTAGAGCCTGTGTTAATGTATATAAATTAGACCAAACCCGGATACAAGAGAAATCCGGATATAAGAGACTTCTTCTCCGGTCCCGACAACTCTCTTATATCCAGGTTACACTGTATCGTTATTGCTCTATAAATCTCGTTCAATCAAGGATTTTTTTTAACTAACTGAATATTTCACTTTATACGAGATTTCACTTTCTTCTGGAACTAAAAACTAACAAACCAACCACGAAAGGTAGATTTATAGAAAAGTGAGTTAATGAAATAATATTTTGTGAAGAGGACCAGGGAGAAGCTTCACTGACCTCCGCGACCAAATCCTAAGCCCTCCAGACACAGACGGGCATCTCGAAGTTGGTCGTTCAGTTCTGGATAAGCAGCAGCTTCACATTCAATTATAGCACTTTCTATCTGCGATCGGCTTTTATTCTGACAAGCATTTCTCAGTTGTTCTCGGAGTGTTTCTGAACATGGCAGTCCTGATAAATAACCGCATTAAACATGGAATTTTTGCATCTTTTCATTTAAAATATTCATGGAACTTAACATTAAAAGATATGCAATGACATCATCGAACAATGAGATTGTTGAGATTCATAAGTAACAGCAAACTCTAAGGAAAACGTCCCATTCCTTAAACCGTATTTTCAAGTAAATATAATAATACTAAAAGTAAGAATATTGAGAGAAATCAAATTTAAATTTAAATTTCTTTAGTCTGTAACAAACGAAGAAATAAAATTAAGTTTCTTTCAATTTTAATATTTGATAAAATTTGTTTCCTTCATATATGAGAATATGACTATTTAACTTCTTATGTTTTTTATTAGATTTACAATTTTAATTAAAATTAATTTTAATGATAAATTCACATTTAGATTGTAAGTTGTTTCTGGAATGTTTTCGAAGTGAATGCATCAATTAGATTGAAGAATTTTAATTGGAAAATAGCAAAATTTCGATTAAAAATATTAACTCGTTTTCAATTTAATTTAATATAAAATTTTAAAAATGTAAAGTTCAAATTAAAATTTAAAATCATTATTAAAATAAAATTTCCAGAAGCGCTAAAGAAATATGTGTGCAGAAAAGATTATATAGTCTCAGAGAAAACATATCTCTGGAACAATTGTCAATAACGGAGTCACGTTATATTTTGACCCATAATTTTGTATTGCACAAACATAGCCAAAAGATAAATAATTTAAGGAAATTATTGCTTTATACATTATATATTGGAGAACAAGTTAATTGATGCTGACCTCCTTGTCCCCCTTCAAGTATATCCAAATTATCCCTGGCCCTGTTAATATCTGCATCCAGTTCCGGAAAGCCTGAAGCCAAACATAACTTAATGGATTTGTCTAAAAGGTTAGCATCCTTCTGGCGGGTTGCATCCTTCAGTTGTTCTCTAAGAGTTTCAGGATTGAGTGAACCTGACAATCAAAAATGGAGTTATATATATATATATATATATATATATATATATATATATATATATATATATATATATATTATATATTTTGCACATGTTTATACATTTTTTGTACTTGTAAACAACAAGAAATATACACTTACACACATATATACAATTTTTGATGTATGTATATAATTTATATAAACATATACAGGGTGCGACAAAAATACCCCCTATATATACCTCCAAGAAATACCTCCCACATAATGGTAAAATATGGGTGGTGTCTTCATCTAGCTAATGTCTTACCATTAATTGGGAGGTATTCGTAGGGGTACATATGGGAAGTATTTCTGCCACACTATCTACATACATATATATAATTTTACATATATTTATATATATATATATATATATATATATATATATGTATGTATGTATGTACATATTTTGTAGCCAAAATAACTGACTGATATATGAACACCTTCATTTTCTGCTGAAGTTAATTTTGAAGATGAGTATATATTTTTTATTCATTATCAATGAATATTTTTGCAATCTATTCACATTTAATGAATTTATTTTTTACCTATTCATTTTTCTCATAAATAGATGGACTGTTCTATTATTTTAACAGTAGCTTATAAATATTGACATAATACAATGGTCAGTATCCACGTTCTGCCTGCGCATTGGCACATGCATGAAAACAGATTTGTACGAAACTTTGAAAACAAATGTATATTTATTTTAGTACATATATATATATATATATATATATATATATATATATATATATATATATATATATATATATATATATATATATAACTTTCAAGATTCATGCAATGAATGCATTTATCAATTTTCGCACTTTAAAAAATTATCAAAAGTATAGATTAATTTTTATTTAATATGAAACTACCATGTTAATTACTTAATGTTAATTAACCAGTGAAGTAAGACAGAAAACTTGGATTGTTTTACTTAGTCACAGAGATCTTAATATTACAATGCAATCGAATGCCAGTCGTTGATTTCTTAGTCTCCTAAGTTTCATGGGGAAAACAAATTAAAAGCTAATAAAAATACAAGAAACACTTTTTTGATTATCTAACCTCCAGCGTTTCCACGGAGCTGCTTGTGAATCAGACGCGCCTCACGAAGTTGATGGCACAGCTCAGGATATTTGGCGTTTTCGCATTCGGTAATTATTTTGTGCAAAGTTGGAGCGTCTTTTTGTTGAATAGCAGATTTTAGTTCATTTCTTAGAGTATCAGGTGATTTTGATCTTGGGAAACGGACTAGATGAACGGAGAGCATGCAATGAAAGTAAAATATTACATATATATATATATATATATATATATATATGCATTTACACATATAACGAAAAGGGTAACAATTAGACAAGCTACTAAACAGATAGGCAGACAGGTTGTCTTTTAGGTGCTATAATCTGTGTTGTAGAATATGTATTTTATCTGGATGTTAAAATCTCAGAATTTCCATTAATTGCGTTAGAGTTAAATTTGCCACTACCTTAATTACTATATATATATATATATATATATATATATATATATATATATATATTGGTGACAGTGAGAGAAAGAAAGAAATAAGACAATAAAGCAATAAAGACAATAAATTAAAGACAGGAGTGACAGGTATGTAAGCTATAGATAGATAGATAGATAGATAGATAGATAGATAGATAGATAGATAGATAGATAGATAGATAGAAAAGGAAAAGCAAGAGAGATAGATAAGGAAAGATAGCCAGTGAGCGAAATAGTTAACAAGATAGATAGATAGATAGATAGATAGATAGATAGATAGATAGATAATTACTAACCCAAATATACTTATTCATTATGAAGATGTTGAATTAGAGAAACAAAGTCAAATCTACAGATCGTAAGTGCTTTAGATAGATAGATAGATAGATAGATAGATAGATAGATAGATAGATAGATGCTAACCGCCACGTCCAGAAGCAGGCAAGGAGCTAACTGTTTCCTGATAAGGAATCTCGGTAATCATTCCATGTTTGTCGGTCGCAGTCGTGTCAGAAGGCCTGCCCGGTGATAAGGTGGACTTTTGTGATGCCGTGTCCTCTGCTGAACAAATACGTTAAGCGGGTTAGACGGATAAATAGAGCAAAAGAATGGACGAAAGAAAGCAAGAAAATGAAAAAAAACAAAAAAAACAATACGAACAAAGGACAAAAGAAATAAGAAACGAAGAAGATGATAAAGTAGAAAAGAAAATGATAAGAGTTGAAGGTTAACAGCTGGAAAGCCCTCATTTGCATATTCTTTGCTTATATTCTGCAAGAAAAGTATAAATAACATTTCATTTTAGTTTCTGGGAGTAGCCATTTTGTTGCTGTGCACACTCGCGTATAAGTCATTTTTTGGAAATAGGAGAAACTTTTAAGATTAACTTGTATATTATGATCTTCGGAAAGTAATTACTTATTCCATTGCTATAAATTATGAATCAACCAATCAAGTCAGAAGCCAGAGTGAATTTTACGAAACAGCATCTGGGATTACGTTATCTTCTTTTCTATCCAGCGGTACATTGTTTATTGTGTATTACAGAGTTTGATTGCAAATATTTGCAAAGTGGAAATGTTGGCTCCTCAGGAGCCTTCGTTTGAGAACCGAACATAATAATCTAGCATCTTATGCAATGTTTTAACAGAAACGTCAACCTTCCATTTTTACATCACGTTGTTACAGGTGGTGAAAAATATGTTTTGCATGTAAAAAGTATATATCGTTTATAAATTTAAATTTTTAGACTATAGACTTTAACAGAAAATCTTGTGTTATTTCGCTAAGATTGAAATCCATACATGATGGGAAAAGCTACGTACAAAGCTCGACATTAAACACATTCATCCTTTAGTACTGGAGTTATAAAAAGATATAGAATACTTTACAGTAGATGAAACTCACGAATTTAATGCATAATGTTCTTATAATAGTCTATGTGAATGTTCTAAATCTAGCATGTATCAGATCTGGCGTTCAAGTAGGAATAAATGTGCAGTTAATTAAAATAAACCTTAAGGAATTTACGCGTTTAATATTATTAACTCCTTATTTTATACACATGTGATTCTTAACGCTGGCAGCATTGTAAACTCTCAAAGGTGGGTCAATAAACGTACATTATGGAGGTCACTATAACTTTTAAAAGGCGGTAACATGATTTAACCATTTGAATCCCGATTGGGACGCATCAAAACTTTTTATATTCCCATTTGTTTATCTTTTTGCCTATATATTTACATATTTAGAGGTAATTTTAAATGTTTACCTTCAATATAAATATATGTATGGAGCAATAATTCTTCAAGCCAAAGGTCTGATTCAGTAAGTGTTGCTTGGCTGTTTCCGCCAGAAATTACTTCCGGTGATTAGCGCTACATAATCTTGTCACATTAACTCCTTTGCTTTAACTCTGCTCCATTTACCAATGCTGCTGACATAGATCTGGCCATTTGCGCAAATATTTGAAAAGCGACGTTGACAAAGAAAAGATTAAGAATCACTGTTATACACCGATAAACTACCTACCAATCAGTTGTGACTACCTTGTCAATAGGGCAAAATCCCCGATGCTTCTTTGGTAAACACTTTTTCCATTATTTTCAAACACTACAGTTCCCTATATTGACTTCTAAAACGCGGTCGACTCATACACGGATACCTACGGCAAAGAAGGCAGTCTGAATTATTATTTTTGCTGGTCTTGTAAAAAAGGTTGATAAACTATCGCTTGTGAAAGCGTAACAACTGCAAGCAAAGAAAATTGGTTGAATTTTGTCCACCTTAAACAGAAAAAAAAACTTGAATGATAACTCAATAAAAAAACAATGATGAACAAAATGACGAATAATAATAATGTTCGAGAACAAACCTGTGGAGGTTTGATTTCAAAAATGTCGCAGGATATTTATGTCGGAAGTTAAGAAGGAAAAGTAAACGTAGAAATGTGATGGAGAATCACTTCTGCCTACTAACTGTGAAAATTTCTTATCTGAAGCTGAAAAGACGGTAACAAAAGAAAGCAGTGCGAATTGGTAGCTAGAAAAACAATAAAACAAACTAACCTCCTCTACCTGAAATACCACCTTGTCCATCAAGATATTTCCGAGTTTGGTTGATCTCCGATATCAGTTCCGGATGTCCGGAACTTATGCAATCATCAATGACCTTTTCAAGGGTTTCCCTATCATTGTTACGGTGAGCAGTTTCGAGTTTTTCGCGCAAGGAATCGGGAGTTTTTGTCCCTGAGAGAGCAAAAAAGAATACACACTAAATATTTTGGGGATTGGCGCGCGGGGATTGCAGTGAGCAGCAGATGGAGAAAATAAGGAAATACAAGGCTTTTCCCAAAACAAAGAAATAAAGTAAAGCGCAATGTTGCAAAAGTAAATGCAAATCAGTTTTTCTAAAATTCTGAAATGCTGTGTTTTTATGTATCATTATAGATATTCTCATGAACTTTTACAGATGTTAGCTGAAAATAATTTGTTTCTATGCAACAATATGGTTGTCGAAATGGACAAAAGTACTTCTTATGAGTAGACATGTTAACAGTCCTAGTGACAATCTACAAATGTCCAAGAGGAAATAACCTGGTTTTTGAGTAATGGTGCCCCCCCCCCGCCACACATGCTAAATCCATACAGTCTCGCTACAAAGAAACTATGTTAAGATTGCACGGGTAACGATTATTGATGAATTCTTTTGTCGCTCAACTTCTGTGCGAAGACCTAATTATTAAACAGACAAAAAATCAGATGTATACTGTTTAAATTAATCTCCTTTGGGTTTTAAGCATGAATCTATGTGTGATACTCGGTGAGAAACAAATTCATTACAATAAACGATTTTCATATTGCTTGTCACCAGATCGTTCTCAATATAAAGATTCACAAAACAATATATCGATATGCGAAATTAACTGCTTTTATAAGAGATATGCAATTCAATGCGCTCTAAAGCCGTATCTATCTCTATTAATAGACAGAACTACAGTCTCTTATTTCGTTGATTATAATGCTTAGCCCACTGAATATAGATACATATGTACATATACAAAGAATTAACTCTCCATTGTCACAACTCTCGATTGTCACGTTCAAATACATGGCAGCATTAACTAAAGCTTATATTTTTGCTTCAGTTAATGTCATGTCGTATGTATCTGTATGTACCAAATGAAACCGTTATAAAAATATTTGAAATTCGTTTAATATGTTTGATATATTCGTTTCTGCTTTTGGCAAGCACCGTGAAACCGTTCTGCACTTGACGTCCCGATACAATAAAGGTAAATTTACAATAGTAAAGTCTGTCCTTGCATGTATAAGGGTTGGAGGTGAAGGGTTCACAGCCTGATCCTGAAGGACTTCTCAAATTCTGGTATTCGATTATTTGACCAGATTCTTAAATTTGTATTGAGCCAAAAACGTTTCAGTACATGCCCGTATATATATATATATATATATATATATATATATATATATATATATATATATATATATAACTATCTTAGTTATGAGAGATTACACTAGGTTTAGATTTATGAGGTATAACTCCTTGCATAATAATACCTACTTGAATTATGCCAATAAAAAATGAATATAAGAATTATTAAAGAAAGTTTGAAAATAGCGAAATATAAGTGATTTTGTAAATTCGAAAAGCCAATAAAATAAAGCAAAATTGATGATATTTTCCCAGCAAAAAATAACTTATATATCTTCAGTTTGTATATTTCGGATTGAATTTAAAGACTGATTAATAGAAGGATGATAACAATTTATCCTTGCAAACGGCTGATGAAATCCGGTGGGCGAAAAAGCCGAAATTTTGTGACTATAATAACCAAAATGGATACAATAGTCTGAATAAATAAATCTATACTTAACATGTAAAAACTTGAGAAGCAGAAAGATGGTAACAAACGAAGCGTACATTGAATTTTTTTACCAAATTAAGCCGATCAAAAGCCAGAGAAAGCTGATTAAATCATTGATTTAATACAAAAAAGAAATGGCCCACAAAATGAAACATAAGATATTTTCCTGAAATCAACTAACCTCCACGTCCAAAGCCCATACTTTCCAAAGTATCTCTGGCCTCACAGAGATCGCGAGAAAGTTCCGGATAACTGGCTTCCTCGCATTCAGTGATGGCTTTCTCTAATTGAGATCGACTTTTCTGCCTGATGGCGTTCCTCAGGCGATCGCGAATATCTTTCGAAGGCTTAATGCCTGAGAGAAAGAAAATCATTCGTGTTAAAATTATATAAAAAGAAAACCTTGTTAACCCATTGTCTACATACTGAAAGATTATTAAATAGAATATTAACCGCTCCAGGGAAGAAAAAGCTTTTAACGAAAATGTAATTTTTATGTTTCAAACTCTTATTTTTAAAAGTATAATTTAGGAAAATAATTATCAGATAGTAACGTCTGTTAAACTTTGTTAAGTCTCCATATTATGTTAATTTGTCAGTTTAAAATAAATTTAAATATAAAATATCAAATATATATTAAAAGACAATAATATTGTTAAAGTTTATTTTTCATAAATATTTTGTAATTAAAATGAATACATTTGTAGATTATTGTTTCGAAATGTAAAGAAGTTATAAAATTTAGGCAAGAAAATCCTTCTTCTTACATTGTATTGTATTTTTCCAATATTCGAATGATGTGTTGCACATCAGGATTAAACTTATAGATAAACTGTTTTTTCTGCTTTGATCGAGTATTTTCGACTTTCTCGGTCATTATCAACCAAATGAAACCATTATAAATGTATTTAAAATTCGTTTAATATGTTTGATATATTCGTTTCTGATTTTGGCAAGCACTGTGAAACCGTTCTGCACTTGACGCCCCGATACTATAAAGGTAAATTTACATTTTAAATGAAACGCCAGGATGTAGCTAACGAATTCTTGTTTACAACACTGACATTTATTTCCTGTTAATGATTAAAACGGTCGAAAAACCTCGAAAAAAAAAAACTTTAGACATATTATTCATAATTTTGATCCGGATGTGCATCAATTCATTCAATCGACACAGCCTGTCGGTTGAATTCACTACTTGGGCAAATTAATTTTTGCAGCACCCCTATATATATATATATATATATATATATATATATATATATATATATATATACACACACACACACACACATACATACATATATATATATATATATATATATATATATATATATATAGCCAAAATAAAATTATAGCTAACCTCCCATGCCACCCTCTAATAAGTTCAAAGTATTCCTGGCTCGGTAAATGTCACTATCAAGTCCTGGAAGACCGGAAGCAACGCTTTGTTTAATAGCGCGTTGGAGAGCCATCTTATCTTTCTGATTGATTGATTGCTTTAGTTGATCGCGGTAATAATCGGGAGATTTTGAACCTAGGGACAAAAAAAAATCATTAGATGAGATTTAAAATATCTCAAGCCACATTTAGAAGCTTGGAACATCTTATAAAGAGTAAAACTATCGTTACTTTTATCTAAGCAGTGTTAATTGTTTATTGAATGAACCATGCAAAAAATAATAATAATAATGGGGTTATCTAGCGACTCATAGAATAAATTTCGAAATTAAAAATTTGTAATTATTTTAAAAAGAAAAAATAGTAAATGTGGAAAATTACGTTGGAAGAATGTGCATTAATTTTTTTTGTAATTACAACGATGTTCTAATTTACACATTATCACATATATTAAAACATTGCTGTCCCTTAATACAATACTCTAAATAACAATATCAAAGATTAATGAACTTAAGCAGATTTTACAAAAATAATGGAAAATTCACTGGTAAGAGTTTTGATTCTATCTCACAGTTTGTTTTTAATTGAAGCGTTTTACATTCTTACGTAAGTAAGGTTCCCGTCTTCACCATCACACACACAAAAATATAACCTAGATTCAACACTTCTAGTTAAAGTAAAGGTTACTCTCTTCATTCTTTAATGGCTGTGATTCGGTATCTCACTATAGACACTAGCACATTATCGACTTGTAACTATTTTTGTTATGTATTTTTATATTTTATAATAAAATTGCGAGTCGATACACTATTCGACCACCTGGTAGTAACACAAAGATAGCATACAGAATAGGGAAAGATGTTACAGGAAAATATGTACAGCGGTGTATCGATTAATCAGCGAGACATCCGTGTCCGAAGTGGTATTGTGATGTCCATGAGATGTGGATTCAAGTCTCGGAGAAAGTGCTTTTTTTATCATCTGATTTTGCGCACTTTTTTCTGTACGACCGAGAAGCGTATCAAGGTGAGATGCTGCAATGAACCGCAGCAATTATTAGCTGGAATAAATCTAGTAACAAAATAAGTGCATTATCTAAAACATCAAAAAGTGAATAAAAGGATCTGCGATGAAGAACTAAAACTTGTTAAAATTAAAGAGAATTTATATTCAAATATGAAAATTAGAATTTGTAAAAAAAAAGAAGATATGAGTGAAATAAAAAGGCTGACCTCCATAACCACCACCCAATCGTTTGAGCAGTAGCCTAGCATCTTGAAGGTCAAAACCAATCTCTGGATACTCAGTTCTCTCACATTCTTGAATTAACCTTTCCAAATTACCGCGGTCTTCGGTTTTCATGGCCGATTTTAAATCATCGCGTAGAGTTTCGACAGATATTGGTCGTGTTGAAGTATCTACGCATGACACCAATAAAAGATTCTGTTAAACCCCATCAAACTTACAGAAAAATCTAATAAAAGTCTTGTGTTGAGAGTTGTTAAGAAATTATTGTCGAATTTTTGGAGATGGAATAAAAAAACAAGTTATAATTATCTGGCAAAAAAAAAATAAAATGATTATTCATTATAAAAGCTCAGTATGAAATTCATACCTTTATTAAACCTAAAATTTAATGAAACAATTTTTGGCACTCAATCTTTATGCGATACATCAAAATCACTAATAAATGATTACCAATGACTGAAAATTAAGGCAAAGCAAACTAGAATTAGGTGATTATATGTGTAGTATAAAGGTGTTACTATATAATTTCATTATATAATTGTATTGAAGACCAAGAAGAAAGGGATTATCAGTGGTCAGGAATTAATACAAGATTACCAACAGAATAAGTGTAATAAAAACGAACTGCTAATGATTCTTATTATAGAAATAAATTTAAAATCAGAAAGACATGAATTCTTAATGATCAACAGAATAAGGTTGTTAGATATATGTAATAAAAATGAAACCTTCATGTATCTACTATAGGATTGCTGCAAAGCATTTTACAATAAATACATGAGCCAATAAGGAAAAAAGAAAGTGTCAATAGTCAGTAATCAATGTAATGTTACTAACAGAATAGGGCAATGAATTTTAAAGTAGAAATACATAACGAATGATTTGTAAATAAGGAGAAAAAGATTGCCAATGGTCAGCAGTCAATGCAATCGTTACGGACATAACATTATGTGAATAATTCAGATTCTAATTGTTGAGCAAAAATATTTAGATGATTCCTAAGTGCAATGTAGGATAATCGATCATCAAGGAATTTCCTAAAATTGAATAATGAAAATATCAAACCTCGGGAAGTGTCGGTTGTTTGGAGACTCTCTCGTGGTTGGTACATCGCTGGGGTTGTTTGTTGGGTTAGCGGGGTTTCAGATGGGATTTGGCCGACATTTTGCTTAGTCTGACGTCTTACTCCTCCTCTTGGAGAACAGGGTGATTGAGGGGAGTGAGGTGACTGCGATGAGCGGGGTGAATATGGGGAATGTGGTGACTGGGACGAGTGTGGCGAGGAGTATGGAGAGCGGGGTGAGTGTGGAGAACTTGGTGAACGCGGGGATCCGGGCGACAAGAAACCTGGTAAACAGAACGCGAAAGAATAATTGAGCCAAAGACTTTTATGCTGTTGTAATCATGATTAACCAGCAACTATGGTAATTATAGATACTATTCTACAGTATAATTTGACTGAAAGCATATTGGAATAAAGGGAAATATAGAAAATGCCTACAGAGATACTATACTCCCTCTCTCTCTCTCTCTCACTCTGTTTACAATCTGCTTCCTCTCCACTTTTCACTGTTTTACTCTCTCTCTCTCTATTTCTATCTACTTTATATATATGAAAGAGAGAGGGGGGCAGAGACAGTGTAGACAAAAGAAGCAACAAATATAGTTACTGTCATTTTCAAGACTCAAAGCAAATTTCAAACCGATGTTAAGCCAAATATTTGAGCACTTCTTCCTTTAAATATAACAAACTTGAAACAATATAACTAAGTATTACGATATAATCAAGCACCTGATATAATTCGTCTGTACATTTTTAGTGTCTAAAGATTAATTCTATCGAAGCACACATGAAATATATTATGTATTCGATTTTACCGTAACATTTTGTGTTACCGGTATGGTTGTTTCATTATTAATAAGATTTAAAAAGAAACATATCATTACACTATATTTACCTCTATCCCCAGTATGCTGAGGATAAATCAACGACAACCTGTATTTAATTGAAATTACTTTGTAATTAATTTTGCTATTGTATATATATATATGTGTGTGTGTGTGTGTGTGTGTGTGTGTGTGTTTGTTTGTTTGTTTCTGATTGTCACATAGTAAATTAAATCTGTCTCCTGAAATCTTTGTACCACTCGAATGACTTCTGTCTTGTTTCGGCGTCCATGACTCCTAAGACTATCATTCGATTTCATAGGTGCCATACATATATGACAGGTAAACTCTGTATTCTTGATTTGATTGATTGGATCTGCATGCCCTACAACTTTCCTGCCTAGCACCATGTTCCTTTTTCAGTACAGATGATGATCTGTAATAGTTTTGTAAAAAATACAGGTATTATTGTCAGGAAGATGAGGCAGTTTGGCTTGGTTTGCTTCTGGTTATTATGATGAGCTTCCAGGTACGTTACATAACCTGCCCCTCAACAATATGCGCTCACACACACACACACACACACACACACACACACACACACACACACACACCTCGAAGATTGCATAGTAGTTGGCAAATCGGAGTGGGTGCTCCTTCATTGATCTGCGCATACTTAAGATATTTATCCGCAAAGGCATTGCATCTCATCCTTATAAAGTGCCACCACTTTGTACAATTTAAGTTTCTCTCTCTCTCATTTTATATATATATATATATATATATATATATATATATATGTATGTATATATACAGAGAGAGAATGGGTGAGAGTGAGTGAGAGAGAGGAAGGAGGCGGGAAAGAGGATTTATAGAGAGGAGAGAAACTGAGAAAATATAGTGATTCATTAAATTTCTTATCGTGCTAATCACCAGTATAATTTTCATGTCATTTCGTACCATCATTCTCCACCTAGCTTTGATCTAGAGGGCACATTGAGTCGTAAAACTGAGAGTCAGCATGCCCACACTACCTCCTATTCGCTGCCAGGGTTATTGTGAAGACACACGGTGATGGGTGTGATCCATAGGCGAATCTAACAGACCAGATCTTTGGCATTGAACTTCAGTTGTATCCTACAAAATATCCTTCGTGATGAACAATGGAAGAGACGTAATTATTCCGAGTTAGATTGAAACTGCGAAAACACATACAATAGCACTTTGTGTCTCCTAATATATGTGCAACCAAACTTCCGATGATGAAAAACAGCATGAGAAAGAAGCGTGTGAATGCTATGGGGAATCTAGTGAATTATTTCTGTTTCTAATATGCACTCTTCTAAAAGGTAAGCACTTGCATTTTTCTCAAGACTAAATATATGTATTTCTTATTCATTATTTCCACACTGATAAACAATGTTGTTCCTAAAAATAATTTTACAGATAGACTTTCTTTTCTTAGATTGGGACCATCATGAACATTAATAGATCTTGTAATGCAGTCAGTTATTTTAATATTTCAATAATAAAAATAAAAGGATATCTGACAAAAATACAGTTTCTTGAAAAGATTCAAAGGAAACTGAATGCTATCAAAATAAATTGTACAAGAGAAATTTAGAAACCAAAAAGAAGAGGTAATCACTGAGGAAGTTAATGTGTTATGTATTTGTAAAATATTAAAACCAAAATTATTAATCAATAAATATATTAAGAATTATAATCCAAAACAAGTATTATCAAAACAACTTGAAAAGGACTGTAATTAAATATTTAGAAAGCAAAAAGAAGAGGTAATCACTGGAAACTAACCTCCACGAACGTCACCAAGGTTATCCAACAAATTTCTCGTTTGTTCGATATCTGACTGAAGCTGAGGATGTCCTGAAGTTATGCAATCGTTCAGTGCCTTCTCCAGGGCTTCTTTGTCTTTTCGTTTTCGGGCGGACTCGAGCCTTTCTCGTAGTTTTTCAGGGGTTTTTGATCCTATCGACCGAAATCAACAATAATGGAATAGAGATCGATTCCAGAAGAAGCACGTCGATGCGTTGCATTGGAAACTTGAGTAAGTTGAAAAGCAGTAAGATCCAAGAAAAGCCAGAAACGGACCGAAGACAATAGGCATAACAGTCAAAAGGCACTTTGAAAGTAGCATGAATATTTGAGAGGGTTTCAGAAAAAGCAGAAACCTTTTGATCGGAATGGGTATTTTATTTTTAGTTCTGTTTAAATTACTGAGACAAGGTATAATTATATTTTCGATAAGATTTATCTTAGACTAAAGAAAATCGATGAAGGCACCTACCAAACCGTCATGAACAATAAGGATACTAAAGAAATATTACAAACAGCAAATAATTTCTCTGTGAGTAAGGATCGAACACAGTACAATAATTATAATTTGCTGGAACAGCTTGCTAAACACTATACCACGGCGAGATGTTCATAAATATTTATTATAGCTGTTGGCGTATAATACACATCCGCTGTGTGACAAGAGATATTTAGCACAAAAAAATATTTTAATTCTCGTCTCACATTTTCTAAAACCTTTACGCAACCAAGTTTTAGTAAGGGATGAAAACGTATAAATTTTTGGATATTTGCTAACTTGTTATAAAAGAAGAAAAAATGTGGAGATTTGGGATAGGGGATTATATTCCGCCCTCTGATATATATATATATATATATATATATATATATATATATATATATATATATATAAGTGCTCTGCGTATAATACGCCCTCATGATTTGATTCGGAATATTTCAATAAAAAATAAATTATTTACGTCCATTCGACAAGCTTCACTTAGCAACTTGTTTAGCATTCTGTTATTGAATAAAACAAGGACTATTTAAGCAAGGAATATATAGCCGAACTCAGAAGTATCACTAACATCTGCTGTCTAATTGCAAGCCTTATGAGTTAATGCGCAGAATAATTTCTGAAGCTGGAAAACTGCGCAATATAAGAAAGTAAAACTTTTGAAGTGAGAGTCGATTATTTACAAAACAATTCAAATCTTGACTAGTCAGTTGTTATAGCGATTTTCTAAGCGCTGCTTAGATGTGACACAAGGCCGGAAGTATGGAGCACCCAGTAAGGATCGAACTCACTACTCAGTCGTAATAGGTCCTTGCGAGACAAGCTTGCTAACCATTACACCACGCCGAGTTGTTATATTCAGCTAGGCATTTTCGTATATATGTATTTTTAAACATTTCTATATATTTTATAGGTAGAATTATGACAAAGCCGGAATTATAGCATCAAAGTTATTATGATGACTGAATATTTGAGGCGAACATTTGATCATTTAAAGAGTGAATAATAGCTTAAGCGAGATGTTAAGCAAAGATGGAATATTGCGGCTGTTAATAAATAATGATCAGGTGATATTGATAGAGTAAAACACTAACCTCCACGCCCAAAGCCCATACTTTCTAAAGTATCTCTTGCCTGACGGAGATCGAGAGAAAGTTCCGGATAACCGGCTTCCTCACATTCAATGATAGCCTTTTCGAGTTCAGGTCGGTTTTTTTGTTTAACGGCACTTCTGAGATGTTCAGAAATATCTTTGGGCGACTTTATTGCTAAGAATCAAAAGGAATAGTTTATTACATAATCACTTATTATTACTGAAGGCATTTCATGTTTTGAAAAATGCTCATGACATTTATATAAAAACAAAAAGCAGCTGCAGTAAGGACAAATAATGAAGACTTATTGGTATCGTTAAGGAATAAATATCTTCATTACATAACTTTACCAGATAAACAGATGAATCTATTTTTTAAAACACATTTTTTAATCTTTTTTATAACTTAATTTCTTCTTTTTTTTTTAAATTAATTTAATTTTGAGAAAAATATTTTTATTACGTTTTTTTTAATTTAAAATTATTTAAAGTAAAAATTACTTTGCCCGATAAAAATTAATAGAACAAAAATCCAAAATATTTTAAGCACAGCTATGCGGAAAGTGGTAATATTTATCGTCTAACTAGCAGTAAAGCAAACTTAAATAAAAATGATATAATTATAATACATAATTAATATCTTACAAAATCATAAAATATAATTATATATAAAATAAAGCTTATTATGCATAATATATACCTGGTTCGCTAGATAAATATATCTTTATCTTGTTTTTAATGGAAGATGGCTTAATGCAATTTTATGCGTCCTGCGCCAAATCTTAACATTTCCATTGCTCTTTCAGACATATCAAGAGCATTAATATAGTAGTATTCAATTTAATACAGATAATGAAAAGGCAGCCCCTTGCATTTGGCACTAACCACTAACCACATGAACTCAAGATAATGAAATTCTTGGAAGTGGGCAGGATATTATGACGAACGAACAGTAATCCCACAGGGGTACTCACGGTGATACACACATGAACTTTGATCCTCCTGGGGGTAGTGAGAAATCAAAGTTGACATGCTACCTTACTTCTTCCTATAGGGTCTCAGGTATAGACAACATCGAGTTGCTGAACAGAGTGACCAAGTCTGAGATTGAGGTGATGGCCAAGGGATATATATATATATATATATATATATATATATATATATATATATATATATATATATATATATATATATATATATACATACATATATATATATATATATATACATACATATATATATATATATATATACATATATATATATATATATATATACATATATATATATATATATATATATATATATATATATATATATATATATATATATATATATATATATATATATATATATATATATATATATATATATATATATATATAAAGTAATATATTATTATAATAATATGTGTAATAAGTTTTATTTCATAATATATAATAAAAATAACATTTAAATATATTTGGTGCTGAAAAGTCCTCGACTAGTCCCACTTTCCCAAAACTGACAAAATGAACAAATATGAGAATTCTTTTCTGCCTTCCATCGTAGATATCTTAATATTAAACTATATATGTTAATGATATTAATTATATTATAATTATAAAATTTAATCTGTCGACTTCAACCTCAGTATTAAAGGGCGTAATTGTCAAGACCGAAAAGCGAATGCAGAGTAAACGAATCCATATTGCTAACCTCCTCTTCCGCCTTGCATTTTATCAAGAACCTCTCTGGCTTGCTGAATATCAGTATCTAATTCTGGAAATCCCACCGATAAACAATCCTTTAAGATGTCCCTCAAAATCTTCTTATCCTTGTACCTGATGGCCTCTCTGAGTTGATCGCGTAACAATTCCGGGGAACGAGCGCCTGGCAAGTGAAATGAATTTATTCAAGTGAGGTGTTCGATAAATAAGTAGTATATTCATTGATAAAAGAAATTAATCAGAAATCTCTCAACAAGTATCGATATAGATTCATGACAAACTGCAGTTTCATTAATACTGATAAGTGAATTGAAAGAAATTGAAAATAAATTAAACTCTCAGAAACTTGTTTCAAGGATATATATATATATATATATATATATATATATATATATATATATATATATATATATATATATATATATATATATAAACTAACTGATTTAAAATATGGCTTTTTTGCTACACAGTAATAACCACGTTTCAAAAACTGAAGCTAAAAACTTCAAATTTAATTATATAATTAAATCAAAAGCATTAGTTCTGTTTCATTCTCAAGCGAATTTTTGAATAACTTATTTTTAAATTTACTGAATTTTAAACGCACATATAAATTCATAATTTCCTGTATCCAAGGATACAGAGAAATCCAATCATTCAAACAGGGGCGGTAGCGTATTCATTTTTATTAACAATTGTTGTATCAATTATGAGTTACGTTCGAAAAAGGGGTTAAGTTTAGGGAGGTTAGGGGTATATTTTTCAAATAATTCTAACATCCGTTAAACGCATGTCGTCTGGGTTTTTTTTAATAACGGCAAAAAGTTTTTCGCCATTTTTTTCGTACTTGTATACTTAAAGATACTATCTAGGTGTATTTGGGTTAGAATACGCTTTATTTAACTACAATTTTAAAATATTTTTACTCTTAATTGCTAATAGACTATATTTCTTTTTAAAACAAGTAAATGTAATAGAATTACTTAAATTATTTAAAATTATTTTTTTATATCAAATATAAGTATGTATATTACCAGCTCCCATTTTCTTTTTATTTTTAAATAATATTTAAGGAATTTTTTTTTTATTTCTGGCACTTAAAAGAATCCAATAAAATACCTACAGTAAAATGGAAAATAATAAGAAAAGCTAGAATATGTAGGTTATTAAATGACACGTGTACTTTGTGCATAAATGAGAAACTATATATTACTAAGTTTATAAAAAATAAAAATTTACTGAATCATAGAAATGAAATAGCTATTCTTTGGCGTCATTGTTAAAAATTTTCAAAAAATTGGTGTGACTGTTTGTGTAGATGGTATTATTAGTAAAAATTCGATCTCTGTTTGGTTTCTCGCTGTTCGAAACTTCTTGCCAAAATAAACTTAGATTCAAAAATTAGACTGTACCCTTTCGTTTGCCCTTGTTTTATTAACCAAACTATCTATTTTACATACTATTAGAAACACACGTGGACTCTTCTTTCTAAATCCTTATATAATATATATCTTCATTTCTTTGAAGAAAAAAAGATAGCGCTGAGTGCAGATCATATGCGATTTCATCGTCATTCGTTAAGTGCCTGATATGCACATGTGCTGATATGTATGTGTATATTTATGCAATAGAGAGAGATTGATAGAAGAAAATAAAATTTTCTGTATAAATAAAGAACAATATTGTATTACCGATTACATGAAGCTTCATCAAATATTAACATTCCTTCGGTTCAATTTGGAATTAAAATAATACTTTGATAGAATAAAAATAGAAAAAAATCAACTTAGGATCACCTCCACGTCCGCCTCCGAGTTCATTCAGAACGTCTCTGGCTTGTCGTATTTCAAAACACAGTTCTGGGTATCGGGCATTTTCACACTCGTATATTAAGTTGTCCAAGCTATCTGGGTCCCTTTCTTTCGTGGCCAGTCTCAATTGGTCACGAAGTGTTTCTGGAGATTTGATCTCTGGCACGTAATCTGAACAATACAACGATGTCTAAGCAATATGTTTACAGGAAAAAATAAAACTAACGTTACTTTCACTGTCTTTAGAAGTAGATGCAACTCACAAATTACAAATTATTATGGCTGGATGTTTCTAGTTAGGTTATTTGGGAAATAGTGTACAAAATATATCAAACATTAAAAAAAAAAGTATTAATATTATTCGAAAATAAATTTCGTAGCGGAGTAGCATTCTTAATTAAAACGTCCTTTTTGCGATGTAAACCTTCCTCAGATTTTCACTTTTATGTTCCTGGAGAGGAATGGGTTATTACCCTGACGCGCTGGCGAAATGCGTGCTGGTATGAACTTAAAACAATTAGTATTTATAAGTGGTCATCCAGCTAAGTATTGACTCGGCTCAATGTTGTTTGATTTTAGTGATCGGATGATTGGTGTTTCAACATGATTAAGCTGTCGAATGATATACATGAGATTAAATCAAGACTGGAGCCTGTCAACACTGGCAACGATGTACTCACTTACTGGTAACTGAATTAGTTATGTGAGAACTGCTTGCCCAAGTCCTCTAGGCAATGGAGCAGAGGAAGAATGATTTCATTTTTTACAGAAATGCATTAATGAAAAATTGATATAAATATCACTTGTTACCATTCGAAATCGGTTTGTCGATATTAGATTCTGCCTCGTAAATAATGAAACTAAATATAGAAATTATATTCTTTTACAAAATATATGCATGTCAATACATAAAAACGAAAATATATTTTAATAAGAAAATAAAAAAAAATAATTTTTGAAAAATTGAAATAATTTTTTTTTTAAACCAGTTGACATTGAAACAAAAATAAAATTAATTTTTCTAACCTTTTTGTTCACGATACTGGGGGCCATATCTGCTCTGGAAGACGTTTGAGGTGGTTTCTGGGCTGACAGTGTAATCACCGGACATACGTCCGGCGCCTGGAACATCTGGTCTTTTAATAATAGAGCGTGGAGAGCCGGGAGAGAAAATACCTGATAACCAAAACGTTGTGGCACCATAAGATTTGTTCATTGCTTTCTTTTTTTAATTTGCAATAAAAGCCTTGATAAATCGCTTGCAATTATGCAGTTAAATCTATATACACTGACGGGAAATAAAATTGCAACACCCTCAAGGATAATGCCGATTTTGACTTGGGTACAGTACATGTAATGCTAATGGATAATAGATATGGTGATAAATCTTTAACTATCTTGTGCCATACGCAATGACACTGATAACAGTGTACTGCTTGTCTGTGCTTTTGACGGTGACGAATGCTCAGATAACATTCAATGTTCTGAAAGAGACTAGTGCAAACAGATGCCATGGCATATACGTGCTCACTTTGCTCACCTGAGGTATTTAAGATCGGGAAGATTGTAATCTTTCGAGAATTTGTATTGTTATCTCAGAGAACCACCATATCAGTAGTGTTGTATCGATGTTGCTAATAGGCTAATAGTAGTTAAATGTAAATTATCATAGATCAGGTTTGGGACGGTAACGTAGTACAGAGAGTCGCAAAGTTTGATTCATTGTAAGGGCAGCAGTGGCAGATGGTACGATGTCTATAGCATAGGTCAGAGAAAGTGTGTAAAAACAAATCGTTGGGACTCATTTACTTGCCGCAAAACTACGTGCATGCGTTGCCTATTGCCAGACCTTACCTTAGACAAAAAAACTGACGTGTACGTCATTACCGGCTGTGGAGTTCATGATATTCTATAGCGTTTAATGATCAGATTAGTTTCTACCTTCATAAAGGTGGTAGTCATTTCCACGTGTGAGAAAGATCTGAGTCGCAACATCTTCCAGTGTGTATTCACACAAGTTCAAATCCCCGGCATCATGTTGAGAAATAAAATAAGTTACCACATTTTTTGTGGGGAGAAGGTTGGATGGAACATACGTTCAGAACATAGTTCAACCATTTCTGTTGACATACCTGCAGCAGCAAAGCAATGGGCTGTTACATCCCGGTACAGACCGTGCCGCTACTCAACATGCTAAGATGTTCGACAGCTTCCATACTTCGAACGATCAATAAACCAGTCTCCTATTGAACATGTATGGGACGACAATGATATTCATTTAGTCCACCGCCCAACTAAAACTATTGTTAGATTATATCAACAGGTTAAAAAATCCTAAAAAAATATATCATAGGACGCCATTCACCATCTGTACGATCATATGCATGCAAACTGTTGATATACTCCATATTTTAGATTCTATGCGTGTATTGTTCCTATGTGTAATCATTTACAGCAACTCATATTGTAATTACATTTCATTTTTAGTAAATTGAAACAAATATTCGGGGTTTTGCATTTTTTTTCCGTCAATATAAATATATATGTATACCTTTGAACAAGTATTTGTTACATCAATATGCCAATGAAAATTTCGAAAAGCAACATATGCTAGAAATTTTTAGAGTTCGAATATTCTGATCATAGCAAATAAACTTCATCTAAACAATTGATTTTTCCTAATGACTATTTTTTCTTTGTGATTTGAAGTTTATATAATTTTTTTCCATTAAAACATTTGAAGCATTATACCTTTAATTATGGAGGCAATTAATTCCACATCTATACATAGGAAGCGTTAAGCTGCTCGAAATGCTGCATACTTGTTGTACACACAGGTAGGCGCCCCCCCTACACATATATATATATTTAAAAAACTTTCAACCATATCACTGCTAACAGCACTTCTCCATGAAAAGTAATTTGCAAAAACCTAATGTACACCAATCCTCTTATCGTGTGCCTCTGTTAATAATTTTCAAATATCTATAATGTTATATTATTGGTAATACTATAACATCAAATAATTTGTAATTTTCTCCAAATGTAAGAAAAAAAAACGATTACAATTCTTGAAGTACTATACAGCAAAAGAAAGCATGCCTTAGTATTAACAATTTTGAATGAGGCAATGGGAAGTAGGTTTTTGGTAAGTAATTTATTTCATGCTCAAATTTCCCGAAGTTTTGTGTCGTAGCATATATGCAGAAAAACTTTCGTATTATATAGAAGTTAGTAGTTACAGTTTATTGAATGCAAAAGTAACATTTTTCAGGAATAAAATGATTGCTGTGTTTGAAGACTTATATAATATTAGCCAACATGCAATCCAGGTGTTACATGCGGCCCGCGAAACAATTTCCTGCGGCCCGCGTCCAGATCTGATGCAAAATGATATATTTTGCCTCAGAGTGAGACCGGAAGATTTGTCATTTAAATTTCGCTCCATCACAAGTGTTGCAAGAATAACCTGACAATGATACCTACACTTGGGAAAATGGACAAACACTAATAAAAAATGTAAATGAACATGTTGGGCTAATGAACCTCTTCGCAATTTGGTTAGAGAATCTAAAACCCAATTCCAGATAGAAATTAAATATATTTCTGAGTCGATAAAATTTTCTGTAATCTTAATAAAAAATTTCATATTATTACAATCTTCTTTTCTACTAATTTTTTTTTATAAATATCATTGAATAAGAAAAATATATCTTTTAATATTACAGCAAGCGTTATAAAGACAAAAGCAAAAATCTCCTAAAAAACATTATACTTATAAAATATAGAAACTGCGGCTTGTAATTTTCCAAATGTCGGATAGAAATGTCAGATACAAAGCGTGAGGAAAAATGATGTAGTCGATCAGAGAATATTCGTGAAATAATTGTTTGCTGTCATAATAAAAGCTATATATCGGCTTTAATTTCACGCCACGAAGGCAAGATCATTTGCATCCATTTGTTTTGAAAATATCTTGTTATATGTTGGTAATTATTTTTTAAATATGCTGCCACACTCTTTCATAAAAAAGCCCCTAAAGCCTATGCAAAGTCATATCATCCTACCCTCCTAACGTCACTTCAAACTAACACCGCCTCTTTTCTATATATATATAATTATCTATAATTACAAACTATAATTTTGGAAGTGCAAATTTCACTGGCATATATCGTTTTCATCTGATGGCAAGAAAATACAAACTTTAAGTGTTCATAATATATGGACAAAAGAAGGCGTCAATTTAAACTGATGCCAAGTGGATATAGGTTACTTTCTGTTCACACCGCGGTGTTTTTATTTACACTGCAAGATAGTATAAAGTAAGCATAAGCGAAAATGAAGCACTTTATTTCAGCAGGGAAAATTAAAAAAAAAACACAGCAAGATAGGCTAAATATTTTAATGTATCTAATCGGTTTATATTTCTCGTTCTATACATATTCAAATTTAATTCAGTTCCTATCTACTTCTCCTAGGTGTGCCTGATCTCTGGGGATCTGTCTCATAGGCAGTATCTCCCCAATCCATTAAATTTGGCATTAGCGATAAAAGCCAATGTTATTCGGTAGTTATTTTTTTGTTTTGTTTTTGTTTTGGTTTTTTTTTTTTATCACGCCACTTGAAATTGTTTCTATATTCCAACATTCCTATGCGGATGTGAATATGATGTTTTACTTCGGGCCACTGATCAGTCAGATTATAGATATCCATGTGCGACATGGTAGCGCTAATAACTCGATATTATAGGATTGATGACCGGAACAGCCACAGTAATAATTTCGGGTTCCTTACTACCAATCGGGGTACACCAACTAGAAAACTGCCAACCCGCTACCGTTAAAATGAAAAGTCACGGCCACTGATTAGTCAGGTCACCAAAAACTCAAGACAGTTGAATCATTAAGGACACGGATGAAAGGAACCACTAAACCACACCCTAAACAGGAAAAAAAGTGATAAGACCTGCATACACTCAGGCATAAATGATGCTTACTTCGGTCAGTGTTGACAACAGATGTTTCAGCTGCATTTACTCTTACTACCGAGGATACTGTTCTGTAATAATAATGGGAAATTGAATTTCTGAAGAATTCTATCAATAATTTCACAATTGTGCCAAGGTGACTTACTTTACTGAGTATACTTTCCAATGCTCATAATCGAGACGCTGTACCAGAAGCCTTAGGCGCCAGTGCGAAATACTAAATTGCTATAGCAACGAAGCAGGCTAGATTCAGTCTCCTTTAATTTCGTTTTAATTAATCAGAACACAAAAAACGAAAGCTAAAACTAATGTGCGTATAAATTCGACTAATAAGCTAACCTAATGCAATAAAATGAATATTCCACTTAATAATAAGCAAAGCTTTGTTGGTTAACAGAAATTAGACCAAACTAACCTCCACTGCGGTCATCTCCAGTGGGCTGCAGAGAAAATCTAGCCTCCTGGATATCAGGCAAAAGTTCCGAGTGTCCGGAACTAACACATTCAGCTATCGCTTTTTCTAAAGCTTCTGGATCGTTTTGTTTTATGGCCGTGTCCATTTTCTGACGTAGTTTATCTGGGGTCATTGTTCCTGGGAAGCAAAACACGCTCATGATAAGTCAAGACAAAATACCATTTTTACAATGCCAAAAAGAGAAAAATTGCCAAAGGGCAATGATCGGCAGAGATGTAAATATGAAACAAGCTTAATGAATGCGAAGCGATGAAATGTTTTAGATCATCAGATATGAACTGCCGTGTGAAAATCAGATAATGGTTAATTAACGTTTGAACATAATGGTAAATAAAAAAGAAAATATTTGATGCAATCTAGATACTAACCGTTTCCTCATAAGGACATACTCGGAATTCATTAGCCGAACAGTCAGTGCTGGCGTTGGTTGAAATTTATAAAATATTTCTCCTAAAATATTTTTTTAGGAATATAGGTTTCTCAAGTTCAGTAGTTGGTATTGCTCTTTCCAGTATTGTTGGGAGCTTCCTCCATTGCATTTTCATTGAAGTAGTGCGGATCTTTAGCATCTTAATTATGTCAATATTCTCTCTTCCAGTTCCATGTACGATCTGTTTTTTGCTTGTTTTGAATGGCTTTAAGTGATGTGGTTTCTGTTATCTGGTATAGTTCTTTGTTTATGATTTTGTAATGCCAGTCCATAAGGTCCAAGAAAGGATAGTCTTCGCTGTGGTCTACACATTTCCCTCCCTCGAAGCCATTTTAAACATCGATTGAGAAAATGGCTGTATACAGTTGGCAGTTAAGATATTTGTGGACGAATCTGGTGCTATGTATGACACCCCTTTTGAAAATCTCAATATAACGAGACTATTTAATATGAATAATTACACACACACACACACACGTGTTTTAATGTATAGATATTCTATGTGTATTAAACTTAACCATCTTTCTAAATTGTGAATAATCTTCCGCAAACCTGACTTGAGATGCACAAAAATGATTTCGCCTTAATTTTGGTTAACTGGTGCATCTCAAGTACACAAGTTTCGGAAGATTATTCACGGTTTAGAAATAAAGTTGGTTAAATAAGTAGACATGAAAATTCTATAATTTTAAATAAACATATTTAATATAAAACAAATCTGCCTATTTATATTACATTAAATATATATATGTGTGTATGTGTGTGTGCACAAAGTATATTTAGATATATAGATGCATATATATATATATATATATATATATATATATATATAATCATAAATTATAGAGAAAATTATAGAGGATAGAGAAACTATTGTCTGAAATGTATTAAGAACAAGAACAGAAACAACAACATGTACATGTCTAAAATATTGGAAATAATTAATCTTAGATATTCTCACATTACAAAATGAACCCCAAATAAAACACTTTAAACGTGTAAAGTCAATGATGATCTGGAAATGCACAGAATCTTGGAAATAATACATTTAAATTTAGACACAACAAGAAGGCCATAGAATAAAACTACTGAAATTCTGAGAGTAAAAAAAAAATATTTAAAAAAAAAAGACGAATAAAATGGTTTGAAACATGTATGGAATAATGAGAAAATTTCGTTTCAGAATTTCAGATAGTACAGAAATGAAGAAAATTAATACAACCAAAAATCTGTGGTAAATTCAACAAAGATGAAACGAGTGGATAGAAATTGTATCGATTCGGGGTAATAGTTCATAGAAGAAACTCAATAAACGATTTAAATTCTAAAACAGAATTGAAAAGAATTTTGCGGACTGAGAAATTTCAATACAAAAGACGCAATTTCATGAGGAGATGATTATTTATTAAGAAATATGCAAATGGATTAAGATTAGTGAGTGACAAATACAGATTAACAACCATCAACATCACGTTGAGCAAACAATTTCATGACATGATTAAACATACCTGAGAGCAATCAATAAATATATCTTAAACAGAAACTAAAAATGAACCTTTCCAAAACGTTTATATATTGCTTCACATAGACGGACCAACCGCTTATTTACCCCAAATCTTCCCGTTGTACTTTAACAGAATATGAATCCATTAATGCAATTTTTTTTTCGAACGGTGTGCATTAATTATATATAATATTCCACAAAAAATCCTTCACAAAAGGCTTCAATTTCAGACGATGAACAACTCAAAGATGGCAATAGTAATCAATACAATGTAAGTTTTAAACAAGGCACAATTTGATGTTTTAATAATGTTTGTCAGTTAGTCAATGCTTTTTCTAAGATAATGAATCGATTAATTTGATCTAAAATCATTGATCCTTGAAACATTTCTTTAGTGATGCCTTAAGAATTGGGATTAAAAATTGAACTTTCATAAAAGTCTGCCTGCTTTTGTAAAAGTGCTTCTCGGTTTTTCTATTTTTCTTATGAAAATGGTTTATTCCATAAAATAGTCAAGAGACATCTGTTTTATAAAACCGTTTTGGTACGATTATGTTATGCTCTTAAAATCATTCATAATCTTAATTTTGTAGCTTACTTAACACGATTTATAATTTGGACACATTTACTTATCAAGTTGGAAATATTTAAAGGTAATTTTTAAAGTATATTTACTCAATTTTTTCAAGTTGAAAGATTTTTTTCAAAATATATTAGGAATTTACTGAGTTTTACTTATTCTGGCACAAGGCCGTAAATATTTGGCACACATTAAGTGTAGAACTCATTACAGCCATAATAGACTGCGAGATAAGCTTATTAACAATTATTTCATAACGAAGCATCCACACAGTTGTTATTCTTTTATTTATAAACATTGCATAAAAATGTACAGTTTTAGACATAAAACGAACAATAAAAACGCATTTCATAACACATAATTTTGAAAACTACTTGTTTTATTCAAAATACAATATTGAATCATAAATTCACCAAATTATACTTAAAAGTAAGAAAATTCTCGGTTACATATTTATTTATTTAGTCGTTATTATACTGTTTTACGATAATGAAATTAGATTAGTTAGTATTAAAATCGATTTTTAACATGATATTGGGTTTATTTTAATATTTCGGTTGATTATATGTTTAAAAAATGATGTGTGCTTTAATTTGGTTACTGAGCACAGTTATCTTCGTTCCATTCATTGATTCAAGATGGTGGTGTAACATCCCAACTTTGATGAGTTTTCTTCCTACGGAAAATACCAGGGATTCTCAATTGAAGGCCAGATGATTGCACAGACGTTGCTCCTGATAACCAAAATTAATCACAATTGAAGCAACAATTCAAAATAAGATTGTCTAGGAGAAACGGTATTTGAAGTTATTATTGCTTATATATTGTTTATAACTTAAATGAGTCATTAACATTCCAAATTTGTTTCGGACAATCCAACATTCAGTATTGTTAATTATTACGATTATTATTATTTTTTTTACTAATATTTATTTCAACATGTTTCTTCTGCATTTCTTTTTATAACTTCAATATCGTCATTCTACGAATTCACCAGTGCTATTTATTCTTTAAAGCCTGCCATCCCACGGAATCATATTAGACTACGGAACAATTTACATTTATTATTCAAATTTAGCCATGTTCTTTTTTTGTGAGAAAATTCTAAAGAGTTTTCGGTCCAAACCACTTTCCAAATTCAGAATATCAGTCAACTGCGACAAGATGTTTTTAGACGCTCCTCGCAGTCATTTTTTACATTTATATTTTACACAAATAATATATTAAATTTAATAAGATTCGAATGTCTTAACTGAAACTTCGTCAGTTATTTATGTGACTAGTTTTCGTTTTATTTTAATATATATGATGTAATATTTATATAAGCGACCATTTTTCTGTCGATATTTCTTAAAAAAATAGGATTTTGCCCATTTTTTGTAGATTATACACCGGAAAGAAATGAAAAATGGTTTGGATTAATCGTTGTGGATAAAAATAAAGAGTTTAATTGTCCGAACAAAATTTGGAATATCAGTGGTTGTTCAAAATATTTATCCGCACTTTACATGGTCTCTAAGAACCTTTAACCTTATATAGTAATAATTAATATTATGTATATGTTAATATTAACATTTTATATAATACTTAGTGTAATATAAATTATTTTGCATTAAGTAATAAGTTAAATGAAAATGGATGGAATCATGATGATGTAAAAATATCTGAAATCATAGTAATTAAATATAGTGTTTTTATGAATGTACATAATGAAATGAAATAAAACAAAGTTACTGAAAATATGATGAGCGTTAAAAATGTATTAAAGATTGATGAAAGGAAGAAAATATTCTGAATAATAAGTATTAAAAATCTTCCTGATACTCAAGCAACAGACATCAAACGAAGTTACTTTCGACATGGTTAAAAATTATATTAGATATTTTGACAAATCTTTGCCACAGGCTACTGATTTATCTTTGCCCGCCTGAATACCGGGTGTCCAGAACTGTCACATATGTCTATCATAATCACAAGAAATTTTATCTTGTTTTTGCTTGGCAACATTTTTTATTTTCTTGAGTAGTCTGTCTGTAGTTTTAGTACCTGACAAGACAATTCCAATTAAATTTAGTTTGTTGATTAATTTTTGAAAGCATCAAACCGGTTAGAAAAGTTCGTTAGAAAGAACAAAAAGCGAAGAGAATGTTATTGAAAATTGAAACATCGAATTAAAAGAAAGAGAAAACGAACATCCTTTGAATAGAAATTCGTATCTTAATTTTAAAAATAAATTCTCATTCATTTAATAAAAATAATTAATTGTTAAACTTAGTTTTGTCCAATGGGGGGGGGCACGAACTCATGACAGAATTAATAGTCTGCGAGGCTAATTTACTAGCAGCTGCTCCACAACACCTAATGTATTTATTAAGCTTAGTTCCAGCCAACTTTATAAATTTGGGGAATTAATGAGAATAGAACCCAATACAAATTCTGGAAGTCTATGTGAAATGATTACTCAAATTTCGTTAACACTACTCACATTTTGTTCGGATTCTAAATTTTATGGGTGGCTTGGTTAAATGGCTGATGCTAATAGAGAGAACTTGTGTGTAAGATCAAATAATTGTTTGAAAATGTACATGGAGATAAAAATTAAAAAAAGAAACAGATTAACAAATAATTTTGAAATTAGGTTGTCATATTATGATATTAATATGAAATGAAATGAAACTACAAATACAAGACAACGTTATCCTTCGAATAATATGTATAATCTTCAAATGTCTTAGTGTCATTATTATTAATGTTTGACGAGTATATCTTTTGACATATTTCGATTGTTATATTACAATAGTACTATGTATTATATGTAATGACTTCTATATTACTATATGAAATATTATTAAATTTTATTAATTTTTTACTAGTATTTCATTTTATTTCTGTTAAGATTTATTACATTAGTTATAGTATTAGATGTAATAATATAAACATTAATTAATGTGAAGACAATTAAATTTATTTATTTAGATAAAACATTGGAATCATTATTAATCTTTTACTAGTATTTTATCTTATTTCTGTTGTCTAACAGCTTTTGTGAAAAAAGGAAACACACCAGGCATATTAGGAATATACATGGGCTTCCTCTATAATTTTTCAGTAACATAGGTACAAGCTATTACATTACAAGTTAATAATTTAATATGTAATACAGGAGTTTCATAGATTTTAGTTTGATCTATAGATTTTAATTATTAAGTAAATGCATTTAACTAAACAATGGTAAAAATTATATGAAAGCTCTGGTCTTAAATTTAGTATTTACTAAGTAACAGAAGACTAAATAGGAAAAATGGGTCAGGAAGAATGTATTACGTTAGCGTTCCAAATGGGGATGGTTATTTGTTAGATCATTTTTAGCATGTTTAACTTAGTCTGATACAAGGCCATAATTTTAGGGTACCGTATAGAATTAAGGGTTCCCAAAATTTGACTAGTAAATATTTCTGCACACCAATGTGCCTCATTTTTATTAAGCTGGACTTAGTCGGTACAAGACCACAATTTTGGAGCACTTGATAAAGATGTAACTACACTAGCAAATTGGTTAGCAAGACACGTTTGCTAAGAATCGTAAATCGGAATGAAAGTCCTTTAGAATTCTGTTGTGAATGGTGCTTCTATAAAGGACCAAACTCACAACATGAGCAAACTGAGCAACATGAGCAAAGCTTAGTAATAATCGATATACTGTAGGTACGTGCAACTGTTTGCTGCAAAGTCACTATTGTAAGGTACCCAGTAAGGAGCCAGTAATCTATACAAGTGAAGTGGGCAGCTTGGTAATCAACGCACAGTCAATATGCATCTAAAGTTTTATTCTTAATTCCGTTTTTCAGCGATTATATAACGACTTTATCTTCATCTATATTGATCCAGCTTTGAGTCAATACTTTAAAAAGATGTAATTATTGCATAACTCTGCTATTGATATTGTTTGAATTCCGTTTTTTGGGTTTTTTTTTATTTTAACCTTAGATTAAACAAAAAATATGGTTTAAATAAGCAAAAACGTTCCTTGACATGCTTTCTCCAAATAATATGACGGTGTTTAATCAAAGAACCACGGTAGACTGATCTTTGATTCACATCTATTAATCCCCTGGCTATGGAAGAATAAAAAAAATAACAATTGTTTTTTTTTTTAAGTGAACGCTAAAAATTATGCGACGTTTTGTATATCTTTGATTGCAAAACTTTAATATCTGTGTTGAATTTTATGACCACATTATATACGCAAAAGCAAGTGTTTGTGTTTGTTGGCTGAGGTGAGAAAGAGAAAGAAAGTAGAATTTAAAAAAACATAATGGCAACGAATTTCCCATACACTAACCTCCACGACCAAAGCCCAAAATTTCCAATGTATCTTTGGCCAGAGCAATATCCTGAGAAAGTTCCGGATAAACGGCTCCCTCACATTCAGCGAGGGCCTTCTCCAATTCAGGTCGGCTCTTGTTTTTGATTGCTGTTCTCAGGTGGTCACGAAGCGTGTCAGATGATTTCAGCCCTGATTGACGTAATTATTAATGAAACATAAGACACAAAGAAATTTTCTTTTGGATAAGCTAAATTTAGTTTTAGTATTTTTAAGTGGATTTATTATACTTTGTTTGAACATTGTGACGATAATGGTAGAAAAGGTTTTAAATTTATTGTAATATTTACTTGACTAGTATTTCTAAAATTGACAGAAATTATTTATTAACCTTTGGCAACAGCATCGATTATATTGTCTCCATGGTTAATCTAAGATTTTTCATCTATACAATATATTGCCGATTCTGCTTTTAAAAAACAATGAACGCTAACGAAAAGCAATGTTAGCAACCTATTCTCACATCTTACAAATGAGATATTCCGTTGGTATAATAACTCGAGACATGCTGGATTTTTGTCGTCGAGCTGTGTATCATGTTACCATAACAAAGGAATAATTAACTAGTAAGGTTGTGTGAGCGATAAATATATAAAATCAGATTGTAAATTATAATATCGAATAAATGAAAAGATTTTCATATATGAAAGTTAACATTAAAAATAACACCGTATATACGCTAATTTAAAATGTACAGAAATCATTCAAGTTGGCTAGGAATTATATAAATGCATCCAGCTTTGAAAACTATTGACTTTAAATAGAATGAATTTTAGATTTTATTAAATACTAGTTAGAAGTGAAATTTTAGAAGAATTTCATAAAATATATGCGGCTGTGTATGCAAAACTTTGATCTAACCTCCTTTGTGGCCTTCCATTTTGTATAAGGCTTCCCTGGCTTCTTGGATGTCGGCTTCAAGGCCAGGAAGGCCGGCAGATATACTTTCGTTAATTGCTGCCTCCAATACCTTCTTGTCTTTTGATTTGATAGCTGTCTTCAACTGCGGGCGCACAGTTTCGAGAGTCATAGACCCTAATAATCGAAATTTGATTATATTTCATAGTTTTAACATAAAAAAATAAAGCGCAGAGATTACAAATAAGTATAAATTGAATTAATAATTACAAAGACTTATATAGTATATATTGACAATTTTTTATGAGCATTATCTTAATATTGACGTGATTCCCTTCATAAGTAGAAACACTTTCATTACAATTTAAATTAAAATTATTCAATTAAATTTACAGGAAGTTATCAAAATAAATATCTTAGAATCAGATAATTGATTTTGTGTAGTTGGCTAACCTCCGAATCCGCCTCCCATTTTATGGAGAGCTTTGCGGGCCTCACAGAGATCTAGCCCCAATTCAGGATAACGGGCTGCTTCAACCTCTCGAATAAGTTGTTCTATGGCCGGTCGGTCATTGTTCCTCACAGCTGACCCCAATTTTTCACGCAGTGTGTCGGCAGAGACAACATCCACAGTAATATCTACGTAAATGATAATTGTATATTGTGTAAATCAATAAAATTTTGTCTTACTTGGCAAAACATTTTCCTTCCAAATATCTACAGAGAAGTGGAAATTTAAGTTACATTTTTATATTAAATTAATTTTTACTTAGTGAAATGAATTTCATCAAGAAAACTAATTGTTATTCATAAAAATAATTATTTAATATTAATTTTAATTAACTAATTACTATTAAGTAACTCAAGATCACGGGTCCTATAAGCTATTAGCGTTGTAGGTGAACCAATTGTAGAGCAACCATAGTAGTATTGGATATTTATAAGAAAATCCTGACAAGATCACATTTCAGACTTGTTTTGAATTCAGAGTTATCCTTCTCTTAGACTGGATATCAACCAAGAAATTAATGTTGATGAGCATATTGGTATAAACGTTTCCAAAAAATTTGACTGCGAATTAAAGAACATTATGAAATATAGAAATATAGAAAATACGTACTTTCACATCCATGTGAAGTAAAAAGATCCATACAGATACTTCAATTATTTTATAAATGCACTCAAAGTATAAAAATTTAGATTAATATCTTATACGGAGACATTTTGAAAAATTCTATTTTTCAGCCCTGATATTCAGTGAATCAGTTCCTGTGAAAATTTACTAAAGATAAGGGTAAAAACAGTGGTTTCGTTACCAATGCCTAGTAACTTTAATGGAATCATTGTCTTCCAGCATTACAATACTTCTTGCCATTCTGCTAAATCAGCCAAAAGCAGACTGGCAGAAAACTATCTCTTATGGAGAGACTAATTATCTTATATTATCCCAATTGTGAACAGTTTCCGTTTTATGCAATGAAATCTAGTCATTAGAAAGTTCCCAGATAAACTTTGTAGGACATCGTTCAAGTAAAATCGGACTCTCTCTTTCAATTCTTTAATAGAAACAGAGTGACTCACTTACCAAGATTGAACAATGTTGCTAAAGATTATTTTATTAAATATTAATCTTATGCTTAGTTTTGTGTTTATTTATTAATTATCATCAAAATTTCCAAGTTACAGAGAAATTTCTACCTGGTGAATTTACTTTTATTTTATTTTATTTTCTACTTGTATTTGTTTATTTTTATGCATTTGTTTTATTTTTCGTATGTTCGTGTTTAACGGGTGATGTTACAAGCTTAATAACAATTTAATTAATCAAATAACTATCGTTATATTTCGTGTACATGAAATCAAACAGAAATTTATCACTGTTATATATATATATATATATATATATAAATATATATATATATATATATATATATATATAGAATCCTTTCATGATAGATATCAATGATAATGTTTAAATTTTAATTATCAAGGGAATATGCAATTTGTCATTAAGTTAGACGATCAGTATCAAAATGAAAGATTCGAACCTTCATCTGCAGGTTTCTTTTGAAACAAATGCATGCCAGGGAGTTTAACGTGGAAACCAGAAAATGACTTCGACCCTGGGAACCAAAATCAGTGATTTAAAAAAAGAAAAAAAAAAAAAAAAAAGAGAAATGTATGAATGTTCTAGTTCTAAAATTGTCATCTTTCCTATCACTATGAAAAGTCCAATTGATTTATATGAGAATGTTTTTTTTAATATCGAATTATTTATTCTTTTTTTTACAAATATATCATCAAATTTTAAAATATTGCAATAATTTATAAATATGTCATCATCAATAACCATGAGTAATGATAAAAATCTCATCAGAGATTTAAGTAGTCATGATGAATTATTTTTATTTTTGATAATTTATTCACATCTGATATGATTAAAATTCCGTCACCTTTTTAAAAATATTTTATAAAGAATAATATGGAAAAGAAAATAACTGAAATAATATGTAAAACTCTATGGAAATGGAAAATCAGATTCTTCTAAGAAAACTTTTTAAATAGTTAGACACTAAAACAGAAAAAAATATTTTTTCTATACAAAAATTTCTAAAAAGCCTCAATGAACAATAGAAGAGTTCGAAACAAACCTCTGCTACTTTCTTCCAAATGAAGCCTAGCCTCTTGGATATCAGGCATAAGTTCGGAGTGTCCCGAATTGACACATTCAGCTATCACTTTCTCTAGAGCTTCTGGGTCATTTTTCTTTATAGCACTGTTCAGTTTCAGTTTGAGTTTATCAGCACTCACTTTTCCTGGCAAGCAAAATGTATCAATGACAACATCAACTCCTTTATCTATCATTATACAGGTAAATCACACTGACAATAGATAGAAAGCTAACTAATTTTATAATGTGATTGTAAAGGTGAAACAAAGGATCGGATTCCAATGATTCAAAAGGGAAGGTTTGATTCATGAGAAACAATCCACAACAGGAAAGATAATCAAACTGCAAATCTGTGTGCAAATAACACGATTTGATTTTAATCGTCATATTGATTTTTAGGATATGAAAAAAAATAAAGCTATTTTTGTTAAGAAAGGAAATAAAATTTCGAAAATATTGTAAGAGAAAAATATTTCTTAACAGATTTATAATAAGCTAACAACGTTTTCTAAATTTATCCATAGAAATTCCAATTTACTAAAATGTAGCCTTCTGTAAAAGTCACTGCGATGACAATATATAATTTATACACTTTAAAACAAATAAAAAATGAATTTTTTTTCCAAAAAATATCAATAATATACTTTTCAGATGGAAAATTTAAATATGCTGATGATATGTTATTAATTAATTCAAGGTTTCAAATTTTCTTAAATAAAATTCGATCAAGGGTTATATGCCATATATTTATATACAAAAAAAAATATAAGTACAGAATATAAAATAAAATAGTTCACTAGTCTAAATCTTTTCACAGAGCTTAATGGATTTTTCATAGATTTTTGCAAGTTAACCAAAATTCAACAAATAATTAGATATGAAAGGATCCATGAAACATTGTGAATAGAATTACATAATTGGACTATTTTATTCTATTGATAATAACTGTCATTGCTTTATATTTTGATATAATGAATTGTTTGACTTGCATGCGTTGTCTTCCGGAGTTTCCGGTTGATCACATTTTTGCTGAAATATAATTATTTTCATTGCTATTGCCGTAAAGAGCCTACTTGACATGAAAATAGAAACAGACATTTTAGATCTCATGTTTATCGACTTTTATAACAATAAAAAAGGAATGAATAATGAACTTTCGACACACTGACCTCCACGACCTAACCCCATTCTTTCCAGAGTATCTCTAGCAAGACGGAGATCAAGGGAAAGTTCCGGATAACCGGCTTCCTCGCATTCAATGATGGCCTTCTCCAACTGTGATTTGTTCTTGTCATCGATGGCGGCCTTCAGATGAGCGCGGATTGCGCCTGCTGATTTAAGCCCTAGTAATGATTTTAAAGATTTCATACTAACATAGCAAGATTTTAATTTAAAAAATAGTCATTTTATTGGTTATTTTAACGCTGTTTTCGTATAAATGTATTGAAAATTGTAATTATTTCAAAATCCGTATGAATGCAAAATTCATCTGTTTAAAAAGACATCTATTTGTTCGTCAATTACCGTTAATTTAGAAATTATTTTTATTTAAAATCTATTTTTATAAAAAATATTTATTTCATATTTGACGTTATTTAGCTGAAAATCTATAAAGAATTTAAACTTTTCATTAATTTAATATTCAAAGCCTTTAATAATGATTTATTTATAAATTAAAATGGTCATATAAATATTTTGGTAAACCTCTGAAATACTTATGTAAGTCTAACCTCCTTTTCCACCTTCCAGTTTAGATAAAGCTTCTCTGGCTTCATGAATATCAGCTTCGAGGCCAGGAAGGCCGGATGATATACTTTTTTTAATGGTTGCCTCCAGAGTCTTTTTGTCATTTGTCTTGACAGCTCTGTTCAACTGCCGCCGGAATTCTTCAGAGGATAAAGATCCTGACAATCGAAAATCGAATATATTGCATATTTTCAGTTAAAAATCAATATACAGAATATGAAATTCAATTAAATATTTATTTATTCAATGAATATTCCGTTGTACGTCCAACGATTTAATTTAGAATAGAGTAACTTTAACTATAATAGAATGTTATTAATATTTTAAAATATAATTGGAATAAGTTAATGTTAAATCGAGATAAACGAATAAATATCAGTTTTCTTTAAAATATTGCAAGCAAATTAATAAACTAGATTGTATGATTGGCTAACCTCCAAATCCTCCTCCTAATTTGTGGAGAGCTTCACGGGCATCACGGAGATCGAGGCACAGTTCTGGATATTGGGCTTCCTCAGCTACCTCGATAAATTGCTCTAAATTTCGTTGGTCATTGTTCTTTACAGCTGACCGCAACAGGTCACGCAAAGTTGCCGGTGACACAGATATATTCGCAGCGATATCTAAGTAAAATCATATTAGAATTTTCGTGAAATCAGTATTTGTTTTTAGTATCGATATGTAGAAGATTAGATAAATCATATTCGTTTTTGTTCCTTTTAATGGAATTAAACTCGATTACATGTGTGGGTTCGTCATATGTCTGTAAAGTATTAACGAAAAGAATTTATTTCCCACACCAAAGATGGTTTTCAGCATAATATGCTACCTTGTGAACATTTCTTCATTAATCGCATAGACAGTGAAAATTTGAATAAAGTGAAAATTTCAGAATAAAATCACACCGATAAACTGAGTCATAGTCATAATTTTTTAAATACCGAAATGTTGGTCACAATTTTAAGAAACTTTTGAAAATGAAATATGTATTGAAATACGGTAAGAATTTTAATTTATTGTCATGAAATATTTCACGAGAAAGTTTTGTTATCTAAATTCTCTGAGGCATGTTGCTTAATGATTTCTTTCTTAAATATAACTGTATTCGATACTGAAGCTTTTGGGGATATATACACTAAATTGCCAATTAAACTGTCTGATTTTCGTTATTTAATTTTTAATTATCAATTTAAACCAAATAGGATTGATTTTGTAAATCAGATAATAAAATAAACTGTATCAGATAATGCTGAAAACTAATCTCATTGAAGCTTCTATTATTATTTCCTTATATGAACAACGTTGAGAAAATGCGTCTTGTTTTAATATGTTTCGTAGGAATAAGTCTTAAGTAATAAATACATTTGTAAACTATAAAAAGTTCCCTATAAAATATGAAAATTATCTTTCTTGTATAATTACTTAAAAAATGAAGTTGTTATTTATTTAGTAGGTCAATATCAAAGTAAAATATTCGAACCTTCTTCTCCTTGTTTTTTACTGAATAGTCGTAGGCTAGGAATTCTCATTTGGAAGCTGGGGAACGACAGTGATCCTAATAAACAAAACCGAGGATATTTTAATGAAAGAAAATTTAAAAGATTGTTCGTGCATAAGATATTACCTTCTCGACGATTTTCATTAATGTTTCCTTTGTACTCGATGGAAGGTAAAAAGTAAGAGTTAATAATAAATTGAAATATTAAAACGTTAATAACTTATTTTTATAAAATATTCATAATTCATTTTCATACTCATCTCGAATGTTACAGACAAATTATCAAAGATTATAATCATCAGAGAATTCATTTCGTACAAGGCATTTTATTATTGAGGAATTCTTTTAAGAGTGAAACATAGCATTTCGGCACCTATTTGTTTTGTAATCATTGCAATATTTTTTGCAGGAAAAGAAATTTTCAGAATAATCTGAAAATTATTGAAATGGAAAATAAACTTTTAAGAAAGAAATATGAAATATTTAAACTTTAAAAAAGCTCAAAAATGTTGAATGTGAAATTATATGAAAATTTAAAGTCAGTGTAAGGGATCAGAACCAACCTCTGTCAGTTTCGTCTATAGATTCCAGGTGAACCCTAGCGTCTTGGATATCGGGAAGGAGTTCCGAGTATCCGGAATTGACACATTCAGCTATCACTTTATCTAGAATGTCTGGATCGTTTTTCTTCATGGCACTGTCTAGTTTCAGTCGGAGTTCTTCTGCGCCCAGTTTTCCTGACAAGCAAAAGGTACTAATGATGGCAAAATTAACTCTATTCCCACAACCAGACAAGTAGCAACAATGAGACAGGAAGCAGTAGAAAGAGACATGTTAGCAATTGGCGGGAAAGCTAAGTTGGACATGTCGCTAGTAGTGAATGAGAAACGTGACATGCGACCCAAACTAAGAATATATGAAAAGAATATTTAATTCTCTCTCGAACTGTCATCGACTGCAAATCTCCAGAAAGGTAGGGTGAAGAAAAAAATATTTACTATTAGTAATATTAATAAAATTTAATTAAAATCGATTATGATTTTTTTTATTTTTAACATAAAACCCTGTATCTAATAAGTTTTTTCCACTTTGTCATTCATTTACGCACTATATATATATAAATTCGATTTTATAATGATTTAAGATTTGTTAGCATCAAAATACATTAGGATTATCTAACCTCCAAATTCACCTCTCATTTTGCGAAGTGCTTCACGGGCTTCACAGATATCGACTTCCAGTTCTGGATATTTGGCTTGTTCAGCCTCTCGGAGTAGCGTCTCAAGAGTTGACTGGTCATTGTTCTTCACAGCTAACTGCATTTGGTGACGCAAAGTGTCTGGAGACATTTGTTCCACTGCGATGTCTACGTGAAATCATATTGAGAGTTTTAAATTGGTATATGTTTTAAGGAACAAAACGATTTCCATTAACATCTGCTTTGAAGACACACACGCGCACACACACGCACACACACACACACACACATACACACACAAATATATATACTTCTTATTACTATAAACCTTATGTATAATAGTTGAAGGTGTTTTCGTAGGTATTCCTGTTTTGAAATTAATGTATTAATTGCATTCATTTCGTTAAATCATAATGAATGAAATGCCGGATCAATTTCTGTCGGAAGGCATATATTCTTCAGTATGACTTACGGCACTTTCGCCGACAGACGTTAATTCCACTGTTTAGAAACAGAGATGTCTAAACAAACATGAGCATCCACTAGATATGATGTTTACAAGAAAAAGAAATAATTTCCACATAGTGTTGATTTTTTTTATGTCCACGTCAATTTTGAGTCAGTGTGCAAACAGCAAGCAAGAGACTGCTTCGAAACGGGATTAACCATTAAGATAATTTTCTTTTTCATGGTCACAATTCCCGAATTATGGGGCGAATTTCTTAACTTTCTCATATATTGTATTTTTTGCAGGATACCAGTATATTCCATTTTCTTTAATTTAGTCAGTGTATTCAGAACGCTGGTTAATGAAACGCATTAAATAACTTGTTTCAACAGCAATTTAACGTACAAATTATTCTCTGAAAATTAATTCGTAGAAGTATTAATAAATCACGAAGAACTCGAAATAAAAGGTGACACTCAAAGTGCCATAGCGGAATTTAAAAAAAAATTAAACCCTCTAAAATGAAAACTTATTCTTTTACACTGACTCATGCAAAAAAAAAAAAAAAAAATTAAATTAAATTTATATATTAAGTTTTAAATTTAAGCTACAGAATATGGTGAATATTATCATGCTGTAAAAGATATTTAATCTCATTTTATCTAATCATACTAAGATGGTAATTATTTTAGAAAAACTAATATTTTTACAGGTTAATCTAGCCAATAACAAAAATAACAAATTCAAACCTGTGTCTCTATGCTTCTTGCTGAACAAACGCATGCTAGGGAGTTTCACGTGGATTCCAGGAAATGACATGGATCCTGATAACCAAAATCAATGACATTTGAAGAAAGGTATTGAAAAGGTATGATTATATTTTACATGACTTTTGCTTCTGGCGTAGTTTTAAACCTAACTATATGTTAATCAATAAGATTTGTCTCCCTTTTAGGAAATTAACGCAGAAATGATTAAAGCTATTAGTGATCTTATTTGTAGAGATAATTTATCAATTATGAATTGCATTAAATATTTATTTAATTAGAAAGTACATATTCATTTAGCTTTTGGAAACTGTCCAATTCTCTGAATTTTAAAGAAATAATATATTTAAATTTCATAAATAATACAGCAGAAAATATTCCACTTGAAAATTTAAGAAGCTTCTTAACAGGTTCAGGAGTTCAAGTTTTAATAAAATCTATAATTAAGAAATTAATATTCGGTATACATAAAGCTCAAATTAACATGAGGGCACGGAACGAACCTTTGCCACTTTCTTCCAGAGAATCCAGATGAAGTCTGGCCTCTTGTATGTCGGGTATAAGATCTGGGTATCCGGAACTGACGCATTCAGTTATCACTTTCTCAAGAACGTCTGGATCATTTTTCTTTATGGCATTGTCTAATTTCAGGCGGAGATTGTCGATGTTCAATTTTCCTGACAAGCAAACGTACCAAGAATAACAAAAACAAATCTATGTACATTTTGTCAGAAAAATGGTCAGTGAAAATGAGTAGATTGCAATAATTTGCGATGTTAGCAAATGATCTGGTGAGTCGCATATTCGAATGATTGAAAAATTATGGATCAGACAAGAACAGTAATACAATTTTGAATCTTCAGTCAATTGATTTTCAACTCCTGATCATGAAAATGATAAAAATGACGAGGATGATATCCCAGAAAATGATAATCATTATGTTTAACACATTTTTAATGTACTTTTCTTTTTGGTCAACAACGTAATATATAATTGATATTGTTTTGATATTCTTGGTGTGGAGTTTAACGATTGTATCACCGGGTTATTTTATATATTGCTATTTTATATTCCATATTTTTTTAAATTTATGCCCCGTCAGGTTCAGGATAATGGTTCTAAACAGTTTCATTTTCTTTGTTATCTTTTCATTGGTCTGATTCGTCGTGGTATCCCGTTGCCTTCGCTGCGGTTTTGAATTCAATGTTGTCATTTTCCAAGTCAAGTCAAGAAAATTCAGTCTAATCTTTTATTTAACGCATTGATGAGTGGAAATAAAAAGATGGATTCGTGAAGGACGTTTGTGCGAATGTCAATTAGATACAGTAGGCGTGGATTTGAACACATATCCGATTTCCCTATCTACGCTAGTAACCGTTACGCCACCCGCACATTATATGTATTAAGAGAGATGTTTTATATATTATTGTATATAGTGGAATAAGAGGTCATTATATATATATATATATATATATATATATATATATATATATATATATATATATATATATATATATATATAATTATATATTATTATTGTTATTATTATCATCATCATCATCATTTATTCCTAGCAAATGGAAAACGTAATTAATATATATGTATATTATAAAATTGAATCCTATGAGAAAACAGACAGACAGAATCTAAAGGGTTTAAATTTCAATGAAAATCTGCAATTCCAGTTCTACAGTAACTTAGAAAATGGAAGTCAAAAATATTATACCTTTGAATCTAAACCAGTTCAAAAGGAAACAAAGTGGTACCATTTGCATTCAGTACATTTAATCAATTGTTTTATACTTATTAATAAAATATTCGTACAAAAGAATATTTGTCCGAATGAATTATCGAAAGGGATTACAATCCGTTAAAACAATTCGAGTGGAAAGAGGCACAATAAGCATTGTGTTTTACAAAGTAAAGGGAAATGAGTTAAAAAAATAACTACAAATTGGGAAACTAAATAGTCGGCACATAACGAGTTAGAGATTAGAACCTGTAATTAATCCAGTGTTTACCAGTATAATCGATTAAGATCAACAAAACACCCATTATTTCTACGCCCATATAATCTATAGCTTAATATATAAATTGGTTTACACGTATGATATAGGCCATGTGTTTTGATTTCTCTACTAAACTAATAAAGTTGCGAAGAAGATCAAATAAAGAGGAAGGATATTGTTAAGCATAAAATTATTATGCGAAATAACATTTGGTATAATTATTTCTGTCTCAGCATAGTTGAATATAAGCAAAAAGAAGAATTTAGTAAAAAGTGCTGATACAAAGTTATTATATTCCATAAAATAAATATAAAAATATGTATGTTTAATTTTAAAAAGTATTTGTTTGTGTAAATGAAAGATCTGAATGAGTGAATATCATTAAATCAATCTAATATTCTAACAGAATATTATTTTCCTTGTTTAAAACCAAATAGAAAAAACATTTTCGAAAGAAGAAATACTTTATGGTAACAGAAATTATTTTTCTCAGATTTAATATTGAACTTGACAGTTTCTAATATATCTAGAAATAGATAAAAATCCATTGTATGCGATATAATTAAATACCTCAGACGAAATATATCAGCACTTTAAATTGCAGTTTTATTAATTGATATGAAAAATAGCAAAAAGCGTAAGATAGTTTTTCGGTTAAGGTGACAGAGATCTAATTAAAAAGAAATGATAATGAACAACCCATGCACTAACCTCCACGCCCAAATCCCATGCCGTCCAGAGTACCTCTGGCCTGGCCGAGATCGAGAGAAAGTTCCGGATAACCGGCTTCCTCACATTCAAATATAGCCTTCTCCAATTCAGATCTGTTCTTGTTTGCAATTGCTGTCCTCAGTTGGCCACGAAGCATGTCAGGTGATTTCAGCCCTAATTAACGCAATTATTAATTAAACATAATTTATATAACGATGGGGATATTTCAAGTTACAGTTCTTTAATAACAACTTTAAATTGAAATTATAAATAATCATAGTTAAAATATTATGAATATGTATTTATTTAACCATCCGTTAGTACCGCGGGGTGTTTCAACATTACATAGAATAGAATAGTTTCCCTTAATATTTAGCTTGTGACAAATCATATGTTCATGACAAGGCAAAAAGCTTTCTGAATATCTTTGTCAAGTAGCCGCAAGGTTTTTCTGGTTTTAATATATGCGAAAATTACAAGCTGTATTATTTGTTTACTGAAATAAAGTGAAATCTATTTTCGCATATTTTTAAGCTTACAAATTCATTTTTTAATATTAACATACAACCTTATATATTTTGTTAATGTTAAAAAAAACAGAAATAAACCACAAGTCAATATATAACCAGAAAATTAGGAACTAAATGGTATATCTATAACATTTTAACTAGGGGTGTTTGAGAATTTTTACAATATTAATGATGTGAAACTACCCCACTGTATTTAAGGAGGGCTAAATAGGAGAGCATTGGGAATTTTAACTAGGGTTTTTTTTGTGTTTTGTTTTTGTTTTAGAAAGAGCTATAAAGCTGAAAAGTAGGATAGCGAAAAATTAGAGGTTATATTTTTAAATCTATAAACGTGGTTACGAAATATTTTTTTTAAATATTTTGATTTTTAAAAGCAATTTTTTATTATGCTTTTTAAAATTAAAATTTCGAAAATTTTTGCATGCGAATAGTTTAGAGATAAATCTAGAGAAAGATTGTAACCTAACCTCCTTTGCCACCTTCTAATTTAAATAAGGTCTCCCTGGCTTCTTGAATGTCGGCATCGAGACCAGGAAAACCGGCTGACACGCTTTCTTTAATGGTCGCATCCAGTAACTTTTTGTCCTTTGACTTGAGCGCTGCCTTTAACCGTTCACGGACATTTTCAAAGGATAGGCTTCCTGGTAATTTAAGGTTGATTTTAGTGTCAATTTTTAATGCAGAAATCGAAAATATACACAAGTTTAATTTGTTTGTTTGCAATTCTAATTATTCGATGAACTGAAAAAATTATTTCATAATTATTTTAGCTAAATAACATCAATTTTTTCTTCGTGAATTAAAATGTTAGACTAGTTATTCATCTTTAGTTAATATATTCGAAATTAAAATCTGAGCTGTCTTGAAAGCTGCTTTTGTGAGCTTAAGAATAAAAATATATAATCATTTTGTGGATAGCTGACCTCCAAATCCGCCTCCAAATTTATGGAGAGCTTCACGGGCGTCACGTAGTTCCAAACCCAATTCTGGTAATTGGGCTTCCTCAGTCACTTGGATAAGTTGTTCTAATTTTGGTCGGTCATTTTTCTTCACAGCTATTCGTAGCTGCTCCCGCAGAGAACCCGGTGACATATCTTCCAGTGAGACATCTACGTGAAATTATGGTAAGAATTTACAGTGAAGTTAATAACGATACAGTTTTAATAGACAGAGATTTTTCGTTCATATTTTCAGGTTAAAATTAGCAAACATTTTTTTACTTGTTTTTGAAACTTTCAGATGTTGTTTTTATTTATTTAATAAAATATTAAGCTAATTCTATCGATGTGAATATCTAATAAAATGAGAGAAAATACATGAGATGTTTGAACTTTTATGATACTTTCTACTTGTAATTTTAAAGAAAGTCTCCATACCAACTGTGTCTGAATTAAGTCAGAGAGTATTCAGAGGAGTACATTTTTATATACTAAAAGTTTCACACAGCACGAGGCTCTAACAGTTAACAAAATGTTAAAACTGGATTAAGTGTGCGATATGAATTTAAGAGAAAGTGGTAAGAAAGGAGGATTATGAGAAGTCAAAATGACGAATGACATCTGTCTTGAAGAGGTCAAGATTGAATTTTTCAGGGAAGCAACCACGACGGACTTTTTCGTAATTCTTAAAGCTTTCTTCTTGCATTTGGAACACGGAGTAAATGAGGATGATTCGACTCTGAAAACAGCATGGCATGTCTTAGCTAATGAATGGAAATTGTTTGAACATTTGCGATGGAAATGGTAATAGATTTACAACAAGAATGAAACGTTGAGAGAAGATTCGAAGGATATAAAAGTAAGTTATCACTCACAAGTTAATGTAAACGATTTTGACTCCATCAAAACTGGAAAGTGAAGATTGATCATATCCAGGACAGATGCGGTAACAATATTGTATTTTGGGTCTAATCTGATTTTTGTTATTATAAAGCATAGCAAAATAAGACAGATATGTTTATATTAACAGGTAGTTCTAATTTATGTTTCTACCATAGTTTCTAATGTGATATTTATACTCCGTCACGTACGGATATATAGAAAATTTGTAACGATACTTTTTAAAATCGCTATAAATGAAGACTCTGTTGTTAAGACAGAAAATACTGAAATAGAATATTCAACATTATTTTGAGATGTAAAAACAGGTAAAAATGGTACATCAATGTTATCACTGCAAAATGACATCATTACATATTTTAAATAAATCAATCTGAATTAGGAAGAGTGTAATTCAGGAAATAAAATCATTTGGGTGGGGATGATTTATGTAAAAAAGGATCGAACCTGCATCTTCATGTTTCTTACGGAAGAGACGGAAGCTAGGAAATTTCATGTGGAATCCAGGGAACGACAGTGATCCTAATAATCAAAATTAATGACACTTAAGAAACGCAGTAAAAAATATTATTTCCGCACAAACTTAACATTTTAAGGAATAATGTGCCTCTATAACAAAAACAATAAGAATAAATGGGAATAAAGTATTTTTTAGAGAATTATTTGGGACTGAAGCAGTTGTTATTAAAATGACTGATTATTTTAATTTGTATCACGCATTAAATCGATTAAATGAAATATGATGAAATATGTGATGAAATATGACATATCAAAAATTAACAATCTAAATTATATACGAAATTATATATTATTTAATAATTTCTTTTTCATATCTTATATATTGCATATTTCCCAAGAAGCTTAACTCTTCAAATATATATATATATATCTATATATATATATATATATATGCTTGCATGATGCGACAAATGTAAGAAGCTGAAACAAACCTTTTCCACTTCCTTCAAGAGACGTCAAATGAAGCCTAGCGTCCTGGATATCAGGTAAGAGTTCCGGGTGTCCCGAACTAACACATTCGGCTATTACTTTTTCTATAAGTTCAGGATCATTTTTCTTGATGGCACTGTCTAATTTCAAGCGGAGTTTGTCTACGCTCAAATTTCCTGACAAGCAAAATGTACCAATTATGACAAATTCAATTCTATTCCAACCATCAAACATGTGAATATTTGTAGGTTGAAAACGATGCAAACGTTAGTAACTGACGATGAAAGCGAATCGTGCAGGTTGAATCCAATGATAGTTAAATTCAAACTTCGGCCAAAATCGAAATTAACGACTTGAAATTGTTAAGCAGACGTTGAATGCTTATCGATTATCGATAGTGTACATAAGTGATTGACTAGAAAATTATGAAATTAGTGAAAGTATATTGTGAGCTGATAAAAAGCAATTTTACATTTATTTTTTCTTGCTTTTGAGTAAGGTGATAATTTTGAGTTTATATGATTAAAATTATGCCTTTATTTTAAGAACAAAGTTTAGAGACAATCGATGAAATGTCAAAATGTATAAAAAAATATTAGATATTATATATTTAATGCTGCAAAAGTGAAATGATGTCAAATTATATTTATGTGAAAAAAATGAAATATCGTTATTTGAAAAAATCATCAGTTCTTCAATTATGAGATAGGTAGCAGCAGATGTTGAATATTTGTAGATAGGAAACCAAATATATGTTAGTAACTGATGAGAAAAATAAGCCATGCCGGTTGAATCCAATGATTGAAAAATTCCAAATTTGAATAAAATCGAAATTAACGACATGAAATTGAAAGATTATCAATTACCGATAAAAGAAAAATTCGAAAACGATAATAAATTGATGGAAAGCAATTTAGCTTTCTCTCCTTTTGATTTAATGCATTTTATTAAGCTGATGATTTTGAATTTATATGACCAGAGATATATTCTGAGTATTAAATATAACAGATAACTGAGGAAATTTAATATTCATTTAAAATATGACATACATTCAAAACTATAATAACGAAATCATTTCCAGTTTAAACTTTCACAAACGGTATGAAATACCGTTTGATTGAAATGTCGTTGACTAATTTATTACGCCCATTTTAAATAGCAGAAATATTATATTCTATTAAAATATATTATTTTTTTTTTATTATTTTGAATTTGATGCTTACTCTGTGATTAAAAATAAAAATATTGGTAAAATTATTTAAAAGATGATGATTAATCAGGTATACAAATTCTAGTGCCTTGTACAGATGAACCCAAATATTTTGAGTTAATAAATTTTCTCAGCAGAATTACTTGACGTGTAGAAGAGAAATGTTCATTCTGAGAGGTCGTTAGAGAGAAAGAATCAGAGAAAGAGTAAGAGAGAGTGCATAAAAAAACGAAGTTTTATCTAATACACTAACCTCCACGCCCAAATCCCATACCGTCAAGAGTGTCTCTGGCTTCAACCAGATCGAGAGAAAGTTCCGGATAACCGGCTTCCTCACATTCAAGGATGGCCTTTTCCAAATCAGCTCGGTTCTTGCTTTTGATTGCTGCCTTCAGTTGGTCACGTAGAAACTCTGGTGATTTCAGTTCTGATTAACGTAATTATTGATATGAATTTAAGTTGACTTGAAAGAATAATGCATATTATTTTCTTTCTAAATGAAGTTATTTTGGAATATATTGTTTTACGGTAACATTTATAATTATAACCGAGATTGATAAATAATTCAATTTTTTAAGGTCTATACGGATGCGTTTGAATAAATATTAATTATTAGGAAATCGCGCTGGCATATAAATATTATAAATATATTTATTTCATATATTAAACAGATTGGATACGCTAGATCGTGGATCTTTATAAGAACAGAAATTTATTATCATTTTTACTTTATAAGAAAGATACTTTTTATAAAACCATATATGATCTATAAAACAATCAAGTTGGCGTTTATATTGTAAAAATATGGTCGCACCTCCTTTGCCACCTTCAAGTTTAAATAAGGCTTCTCTAGCTTGTTGGATATCAGCGTTGAGTTCAGAAAAGCCGGCCGAAACACTTTCCTTTATGGTTGCGTCCAGAACAAAATTGTCCTTTGATGCGAATGCTGCCTTCAGTCGCTCACGCAGGCTTTCGAGTGATAAACTTCCTGATAATCAAAATTTGATTGAATATATGTTCCTTAAATTACTTCATAATAGCAATAGTGTATTATATTTAATTCGGTAACGCGATGCCTAAGGATTCAGATGAATTTTTAAAAATGAAAAATCTTTCCTTAAGGTTTTATTTTATTTTTAATTTCAAGATAATAGATTACATTTCCAATAAGCAAAATACTTTACTTTATGTCAAGACTAATTTAAATTGGCTGGAAGGAGTTTTTGTTTAAAGAAAAACGCTGATTTTAGCGCCATTTTTAGTCAGTTGTCACAATGTAATTCTCTTTATTAAAAAATCTTTCAAAAACAAATATACTTTTCTAAAATTTTATTTAAGTAATATTAGCTAATTTAAAGTTATTGAATCTGAATTGTAACAAGCTTAAAATATTGCAGAAATTCATTTTTAACACGGTGGTATCGGTTTATTTAGGGTATTGACAAATTGACAGCTTGACTGACAGACGGAAATTTATAAATTTTTTTTACGGTGGACATAAATCACTTGAGGAATATAACGTGAGCGTCAATTTTGACATAAATAATTTTTAACTATCCAGTAATCTTAAAAAATGAGTAAAACATTTTTGTAATATAATGTTTCATTGAATTTTAGGTACTTTGGTTTTAAATTTAGTATAGTTATTGCGTTTATTTTCTGATAATGACGTATATTGATGTCAATGTTTACAAAAATCGGTACGTTTATACATATAGAAAAAAAAATCAAAATTCTACTTAAAATATTAAGTGTGGGGTGGGGGTGATGAATTGTAGCAAGCTTTTCCATTCATGATTAGTAAATATAGTTTTTGCCTAATAATATCTCCTAACCGGCACAATTTAATGCAAATTTAAAAAAAAAATAAAACTTTATAAATTATTCTAATTAAAATTTAAACAAAAAAATGAAAACAATTGTTGTAAAAATTCATTATTCATGGGAAAGACACTTTTTTAAGATAATAGTGTTCATAATATATCTTATTCATAAAAGCAATTAAAGATTTTCTAATTAAATAATGTCTCAGTTTTATTGTATTTTTATTTACGATTCAGAGCAGATTAATAAGTAATATGTAAAGAATTTTAACAACATCTGAATATAATTTATATATTTAACATTATAAAATTAAACAGTTGTTCATAATTTTGCTAACCTCCAAATCCACCTCCCAATTTTTTGAGAGCTTCACGGGCTTCACAGAGATCAAACGACAATTCTGGATAGTGTGATGCTTCGGCAATCTTGATAAGTTGCTCTAATTTGGCTCGGTCTTTGTTCTTTATAGCTAACCGGATTTGGTTACGCAGACTCCCCGGTGACATGTCATCCAGATTGATGTCTAAGTAAAATATATTGAATGTTTTACATGCCACGAACTTACTCGTAATACTTATAAAACATTTCTTTTATCAAAAACACCAAGAATTAGCATAGTTTAAGTTTACTCAATCTTTGATGTTATAGTTTCTCAATTATCAGATTATTGCTTGGAGCACTGGGTTAAAAGTAAATGAATGAAGTTCTAAACATTGCTTGAATATTTGAGAATGCTGTGTAAAATAGAAAAACTTTAAATAGACTTGACATTAACAATATATTTAATTTATAACTATTCATTAATCGTTTTTATATTGAAGGCATTTTATATAAATTCATCGGCTGCGTCATAAGTGGGCAAACATTGTTTTCATTATAAATTTAAGATAAATATTCTTATATTAAAATATACTCAACATTTTTAAATTCAACATTGGATGAGGTGTGATAGAAGTCTTGATTTTCGCCACTTTAAATTGGTAGTAATAATTTTAAATGTTCGATCTAGCAAAATCCTGAATTTTTCATAAATTAAATTTTAGCAAAAAATTAAGATAGAAAATGTTGAAGATATTTCTGTCTGTTATTATATGAAAAATAAATCTCGCATTTATAAAAACATCTGATAATTTAATACTTGGTTTTAAAAATCTGTATCGGAGTAAATGTTTCGAACCTGAAGTTCCTTGTTTCTTACGGAACAGTCTGAAGCTAGGTGTTTTCACACGGAGCCGTGGTAATGATAGAGATCCTGACAACCAGAATGAATAATAATAAATTATGCAGGCTGAAGATTATTTGGATTTAAAAATCATTATATTTAATTGTGTATAAAATTATTATATTTAATTACGTATAAAATTATTACATTTAATTACATATAAAATTATCATATTTAATGTTAATTTTTTTTTCAAGTATATTTTGAAGAAATCATCGTTATATCTAATTGTAATTATGCCATTAAATGTAATACTGATGAACAATTTGCCAAATATATTTCGTGGAGATTTTTAATTTTCGATTTGGTATTCATGACAAAAATTATTCATAAAACATTCAAGATAAAAAGTGATAGAAATTTCGTCTCATTATAGAAGAAATCTGTCAGCAGAAATATAGACATACATAAATGAAACACTCGATTTTAAATGGGAATTGCCTAAATCTCTTACGTAAGATTTTAAGAGATAGAGACAAACCTTTGCTACTTTCTCCGAGAGACTCCAGATGAAGTCTCGCTTCTTGGATATCGGGTATAAGTTCCGGGTGTCCGGAACTGAGACATTCAGCAATTACTTTCTCAAGAAGCTCTGGATCATTTTTCTTCTTGGCACTGTCTAGTTTCAGGCGGAGTTTGTCTATGCTCATTTTTCCTGATAAGTAAAACGCACCAATTATGACAACATCAACTCTGTTCTCATCCAAAGACAGGTAGCACAAAGTGGGAATATTGGTAGAAGGCAAACCAAAAACAAGTTGATGTTAGTAAGACGAGGATAATGAAACGTGTAGATGAATCCAATGATTGATGAATTCAAAATTCAGTGAAACTCGAAATTAATGATGTGAAATTGATTTTATCTTGTAATGTATTTGAGCATATTGACGAGTTTGTGCTTCAATGAGAAAATATTTTACATGTATATATTTTAAATATTATTAACCAGAGAGGATTGTTAAAAAATTATATGTTTATTAAATAGATTTTAGCAAACTAGATATTTAAAAGTACTTTCAATTTCATTTCGCATGAAGAAAATATCGAACACATCTTCCTTCTAATTTAAATGGATAAATATCATATTTAAATCAGTTTTCCCTGTAATATGTTTTATATAACGGTTATTCTGTTATTATGAAAACAAACTAAAATGTGCAAGAAGATTTCAAAGATGACAGTGAATAATGTTGTACTTATATAGATGATCTTAAATATTTTGAACGAAATAAATTTGACGTGCAGTATCAATCTTTTACTTGTTAGAATTGATTAGAGACAGAGCAGAATAAAAGAGTAATCAATATCCCATACACTAACCTCCACGTCCATATCCCATTCCATCCAGGGTGTTTCTGGCCAGACCCAGATCGAGAGAAAGTTCCGGATAACCGGCTTCCTCACATTCAAGGATGGCCTTTTCCAAATCAGCCCGGTTCTTGCTTTTGATCGCTGCCTTCAGTTGGCCACGTAGAAACTCTGGTGATTTCAGTTCTGATTAACGTAAGTATTGATATAAATTTAATATGAATGTATAAGTTTTTAAATTAAGTTATTTAGGAATATTATTTTGGAGTAGCGATTAGAAATAAACTTTTATTTAATTGTTATGTATCAAGAAATTATTTTTTTAAATATTTTATATATGACTAATTAAAAAGCTATGCTATTTCATAGTATGATGTTGCTCTTAAACGTAGGCAATAAATATATTTTTACTTTATGTTCAAAGAAAATATCTTAGAAAAAAATATATGCTATTTTTAAAAATTATTTTGAATCAGACCACTTTACATTGACATTTTAAAAAAAGACGTAGCCGTAACTACAATTATTTTTCTTGTCTTGTGACGGCATTCGCCCTGGGTCGGCTGAGCCGGCTCCTTTCAACGAACTTACAGTGGCCTGAATGAAGACAGACCATTCAGTAAATTCATTTTTCAGAGTAACAAGGGAATTTGATATTCGCAAGCGGTCCCCAAGTCCTGCATGTATTGAATTCAGAGTTTGCTTTCTCCTAAGTCGGTTGCCACCGAAGGCTACAGAACTCAGTCTTTCATGCTATTTACCCATAAGTGGGGGATAAGAAATGGATTCATACCTTTCCCAAGGGTATTAGCACGTAAGTGAATTCGAATGGAATTCGAACTTGGCTCTCCGATACCTCAATCCGTGCTTCCATTAACTACAATGAACTACATTAACTACAATTACGCATTTAAATAAATGCATATTTATTTCTTATAATGAAGGGATTGGGTATATTAGACATATATTTATTTATCACTACTGAATTTTTTTTTACTCATAACAAAAAAAAAAAAAAATCGTAGATATTTTATCAGTAGGGTGAAAGAGTAGTATGTTTTATCCAAAAAGTCAATTTCATGTTTTATTGCAAAAATATTGCCGAACCTCCTTTGCCGCCGTCCAATTTGAATAACGCATTCCTAGCGTTTTGGATGTCAACATCAAGGCCAGGAAAGCCAGCAGACACGCTTTCTTTAATGGTTGCATCCAGCACTTTCTTGTCCTTTGATTTGAATGCTGCCTTCAGTCGTTCACGCAGACTTTCGAGGGAGAGACCTCCTGATAATTGGAATTCGACGTCAATTTGCAAAGTTATTATAAAAACAATGTATTATTTAAAATTATTCGAAAAAATAATAATAATAACTCAAGGTATATGGGAATTTGTCTTTTCCGACGGGATTTTACATCCATTTCAATATCATCTTTACAAGATATTTTTAATTAGGAAGAGTTCTGTTATGTTAAAAAAATAATGCATGCTATTTGTTTGATTTAATCAATTTAATATCAGATGATTTATCCGCTTAAGAATGTTTGTTTATAATAAGGCTAACCTCCAAATCCGCCTCCCAATTTGTTGAGAGCTTCACGGGCTTCACAGAGCTCAAACGACAGTTCTGGATATTTAGCTTCCTCCGCAATCTCAATAAGTTGCTCTAATTTCGCTCGGTCTTTGTTCTTCACAGCTAACTGCAGTTTGTCACGCAATATTTCTGGTGTCATATCTTCCATAGAAATATCTAATTAAAAGATAACACGTCTTTACGCGTCAAAATTTGGTCATTTTCTTTTGCAAACTTTTTCCTTCATGAAACAAAAACGAGGTCGTTACTTAGAATCAGTTTTGTCAATCTACGTTAATCCGACTTTTAATCAAATATTTACAAATGAAAAAATTCGAAAATTTAGTTGAATATATACACAAAAAAATAAGAAAGAGTTTAAATATACTTCATATTACATCTGTAAGTTATTGGTTAAAATTTATTAAATACAATTATATAGAAGAAACCTTTGTACAAATTAGTAGGCTGTGCTTCAAATTCAAAACAAATCAGAATCTTCTGTCACAGTAAAAATCAATCTTATCAAAATGAAAATATATTCTAACCGATATAATTAATTATTGACTAGAATTTGTTTAGGCATATTACAAGGGTGCTCATTATTTATCGACTGTTTAACTTATCTATGGAAAAGCCAATGAATCTTTAGTTGTAAAACATTTAAGAAACATCTAAATGCAAAACTACAAATCGTTCTGAGCATTGAATATATAAAGATGTAATTTTAATTATACATTATATTACCCTATTAATAAGAATAAACAATTGAATTTTTTTAACCAGAAATGTGTAAAATTTTCGAACCTGCATCTCCATGTTTCTTACGGAACAGACTGAAGCTAGGCATTTTCACATTGAATCGAGGAAACGACAGAGATCCTAATAACCAAAATAAATTATATTTAAAGAATGTAGACATTATATTATTTATGTAAATATTTTGAATGTCAAAGTTTAAGTTACATTATGCTGTATTTCAGGTATTTACTAGATTTTGTCAAATTAATTTTATATGCACTAAAGTTTTTTATTTGTATTCAATAGTAACACAATTATTCATGCTTAGAATTATTATTTAATATTTTATGGCAAATACATGTTTTATTTTAGCAAAGAATTTTTGTTAGATTTTGAATCAGCGTACTTAAAATATTGTTTAACACTAATGGTAAAAAAGTGATTTCACCTCATTACAAAATGAGAGAAGATATTGTTCAATGAGACATACGCAGAAATTTATACTAAAAATTGGAACTGATGTTAATCTTATACTGAAATTGACTAAATATCACATGAAACAATTGAAGAAATAGAGACAAACCTCTGCCACTTTCTTCCAGAGATTCCAAATGAAGTTTGGCCTTATGAATGTCGGGCTTAAGTTCCGGATGCCCTGAACTAATACATTCGGCTATTACTTTCTTTAGAAGTTCAGGATCATTTTTCTTTATGGCACTGTCTAATTTCAGGCGGAGCTCTTCTGTGCTTAATTTTCCTGACAAACAAAACGTACCAATGTGAACAAATTCAATTCAATTCCTATCAACAGACAGATAGTATTAAGTAATGGACGCTTGTAGAAGACAAACGATAAAATATTAGTAATTGACAAAGAAACTGACTCTTGCAGGTTGAATCCAGTGATCGACGAATTCAAAATTCAACCATATTCCGATTTAACGACGTGAAATTGATAAACATTACAAGAAAAGTCATCGATTGCCGATGAGGCACATAATAAATTGGCAAGAAAATACCGTTATTGATAATTTTGATTTTATATAACAAGATCTTTGGCATTTTAAGTATTAAAGTTAGAGATTCAACGTTCATGAAACTGGTGTTATAATTACATGATCTCGTTAAAATAATTATAATTTCTATTTATACAAATAACACTAAATATCGTTGATTAAGAATTTACACGTAAATTAACTGGTTAAAATTTTTATGCTCTGCCCAACTATTCTTAAATCAGTTATTCTTGCCTTTATTTTGATATTAAATGTAAACTTATTAGCAAATCAATTTTAGAAGTTATGGCTAATTTAGTATGAAATTCGTTTAGACTTATACCAATAAATTTAAATATTTTGAACTTAATACATTTCTATCTAGAATCTTGACGTGCAGAAACAAAATTTGCTTTTCATAAGTGACGAAAGTTAAAGAAGAATAAAGTAGGGGTCGGTATCGCATACACTAACCTCCAAGCTCGAAGGTCATACCGTCCAGAGTGTCTTTAGCCTGACCAAGATCGAAAGAAAGTTCCGGATAACCGGCTTCTTCACATTCAATGATGGCCTTCTCCAACTCAGGTCGTTTCTTGCTCTTAATCGCTGCCTTCAATTGACCACGGAGAACCTCGGGTGATTTCACCTCTGATTAACGTAATTATTAAACGAATAAAAATGGCTGTTATAAAAATTATATATTAAATTTTAATTTTTAACTATTTAGTAAAATATCGAAAAAAACAATCTGATGATACGGCACAGATAAAAAATTAATTCCTTCAAATTCTATTATATATGACTGAACAACAACCTGTATAATTTCGGTAAATTATTGATGTTATATGATCTATATTACTTGATTATTTCTAGAAACACTTATTTTCAAACTGAATAAAAATAAGGCAGAAGACAAATAACGTGCTTAATATTTTAAATGTTTGAAATTTAGAAATATTTATTAAGTTTTATGCCGAAGAAATTTAATTTAGTCGGCTGTTTATTAACGAAGAAGATAATACAATTTTCTAAACAGTATTAAGATCAAATTTTATAAAAATAATATTACTGTAATTTTTAAATCTATCAGTGATTATTGATAAGGTGTAAATTAAAAGTCCTGGTTTTCGCTAATCGAATTATCCAGTTCAAGTTAACAGTTGCATTTCTTATTTCAATTAAAACCTTTAAATTTAAATGAAAACAACAAATATTTTTAATCGTTTAGCATAAAATTAATTTGTAATTGTAAGTAGTCATTAAAATGTGTTTATTATTGGCACTAAATAGTTCATTATTTTAGAAAAAAAGTGTAAAATTTCCAAACCTTCGTCTCCATGCTTTTTACGGAACAAACTGAAGCTAGGGACACTCATATGGAACTTGGGTAACGACAGAGATCCTGATAATCAAAATGAATGATATTTAAGAAAATAAGCTTTTCGATTATTTGTATATAAAATAGTTATTTTACCGCCTAGTGCTGTATGTGTTACATTTGCCCATGTTTTTCAGGCATTTACTATACTATATAAAATTCATTTTATTGCTTATTACACTTTTTCTTTTCAAAATTAAGAATTAACCACGATTAGCATTAGTATTTACATTAATAGAACGAGAAAATATTTTCTTTAAAAAAGAAAGTGTAATCTTTTGAATCAAAGTATTTATTAAAGGTATATTTATAAAAGAGCTTAACACTAAAACTAAAAAGAAATACAGCAATTTCACATTATTACGAAATAAGTGAGGAACCTATCCTAAAAAAAATATAAAAACTTTTGAATAATGTCAATTCTCGATATAAATTGCCTAAGACAATGAAGGGATAGAGACAAACCTCTGACATGTTCTTCCAGAGATTCCAAATGAATTCTGGCCTCTTGGATATCGGGTATGAGTTCCGAGTGTCCAGAACTGACGCATTCAGATATTGCTTTCTTTAAAAGTTCAGGATCATTTTTCTTTATGGCACTGTCTAGATTCAGGCGGAGTTTGTCTATGCTCAATTTTCCTGACAAGCAAAATGTATCAATAAAAACAACATCAACTCTATTCTAACCAACAGAGCGTTATCAGCAAAGTGTGACTATTGGGTGAATTCAAACGAGGTGAATTTTAGTAATTAACAAAGTCAGTTGTGCAGGTTGAATCCAATCATTGAAAATTCAACAGTCAGTTAAAATCAAAATTAAATGTAAAATTGATTAAAATGACTCGAAAAGTTATCAATTGCAGATAATGTAAAAGATAGAAAAAAAGAGAAATTAATCAATGTGCATTATGAATGGATGAAAAGCAATTTCCCTTCTTTTGTTGATTAATTTTTCTTAAAAGATGTTAGAAATTCCACTATTTCGGTAAAATCCTAAAAATGAAAGTTACTCCAAATTCAATTTATGCATACAAAATGAAATATCATTAACTGACATAATCTCACAATTGAAATAGTTAGTTTCATTCTATATTAACACTTTTATAACAGAGAACAACACGAGAAAAAGGATTTCTATAACGTTTTCTCAATGTTGCTGATGATGAGCAATAAATTATAAAAAATTCCGACACTAAGAACTAAGAAATACTGAAAGATATCAATTTACTGTTGACATTATTTTATGTACAGGAACGAAATTTGCTTTGATGTGATGGGACAAAGAAAGAGAAAGAGAGAATAATGAAAAAAATAATCGATATCCTATACACTAACCTCCACGCCCAAATCCCATTCCGTCCAGAGTATCTCTGGCCAGACCCAGATCGAGAGAAAGTTCCGGAAAACCAGCTTTCTCACATTCAAGGATGGCCTTTTCCAAATCAGCTCGGTTCTTGCTTTTGATCGCTGCCCTCAGTTGGTCACGTAGAAACTCAGGTGATTTCAGTTCTGATTAACGTAATCATTGATATATAAATTTAAAATGGTTGCAGGGAAAATGTATATTATTTTTTAATTACCTTACTTAGGAATATTATTTTAGACTACTAATTTGAAAGAAACTTTTATGTAATTGTGATACATCAAGAAATTTAGTTTTTTTACAATATTTTATATATAACTGACTATCTGACAGTTACATCTCACATTATGATATTTCAATTAAACTTAATCAATGAATATATTTATATTTCATATAGATATCGGATTGCTTACTTTAACTTTTCTATTAATCATATTTGTCCCTAATACTGATATTATATTTATAAGAAAGATAAGACATATATTTATCAAAGAATGTTTACAGTTTGTATTAGATAAGTATGACCGAACCTCCTTTGCCGCCTTCCAATTCAAATAAGGCTTTCCTAGTTTTTTGTATATTGCCATCGAGGCCAGGAAAACCAGCTGATACGCCCTCTTCAATAGCTGCACCCAGAGCCTTTTTGTCATTTGATTTCAAGGCCGCTTTTAGGCGTTCAAGTAGGCCTTCGAGGGTTAGTTTACCTGTTAATCAAAATATATTTGGATTTCAATTTTAAATACAGTTCTAATAACAGTATATTGAACTTACTTCTCAGTAAGAATCTATTGTAATTACTCAAGGGCCATGGTAAAATTACATCATAACATTAGAGATTAGAATAATTTCCTGTGCATTATTACAGTAATACTTTAACATCTCTTTTTTAATTTAATTCTTAATATGCAATGCATTTGATGTTTACGGTTTGAAAATTATTTGCATGCTTAACATTAGTAGAAATAAATGGCTGTTTGTCTTTTGGCTAACCTCCAAATCCACCTCCCATTTTGTGGAGTGCTTCTCGGGCGTCACGGAGGTCAAATGCCAATTCTGGGTATTGGGCTGCCTCAGCAATTTCGATCAATTGCTCTAATTTCTTTCGGTCATTGTTCTTCACAGCCAACCGCAGTTGGTCACGCAATGTGTCTGGTGACATGTCATCCAGGGAGATATCTAAGTAAAAATATATCGAGAGTGTTATGTGTCACAAATTTGTTCGTTTTTCTTCTAAACCATTTCCTTTTTCTTAGACTTTTTGATTGTAGCTTTAGTTATTGTCTATGATGATAGATTAAGTAATTTCTGGAAACACATATTTTAAAATGAAACGAATACGAAAAATTAGTTGAATATTTTATCAGAAAAATAGAAACACCACAAGTAGGTTTAAACCATTGTTAATTTGGTTTGCAAATATTTATTAAATGCTTGGATTTGAAGAAAAATTATTTAAACAAAAGTTTGTGATTTAAATGAGAAACTATAATAAAGAGGAATAATATTCTGAAAATAAAATATTATTCTAAATTATTTATTTCAATTTTGGATTGAATTGTTGATATACAATACCAATGTTGGTTTTCAGATATATCGGAAGCTTAATTTCATATCTGAATAAATTAATTATATCAGATTATTTGTAATATAGATAAAATACTTTTAGAGAGATCTGAATTTTAACCTATCTTGATCATTTATCATATAAAAAGAAATGAGTAATTTAAAATATTCAGTGATTTTGTGTAATATGACCATCAATATGAGTATTTTTAAACAAAAATTCGAACCTGCATCTCCATGCTTCTTACGGAACAGACTGAAGCTAGGCATTTTCACATTGAATCGAGGAAGTGACAGAGATCCTAATAACCAAAATAAATTATATTTAAAGAATGCAGACATTATATTATTTATGTAGTTATTTTGAATGTCAAAGTTTAAGTTACATTATGCTGTATTTCAGGTATTTACTAGATTTTGTCAAATTAATTTTATATGCACTAAAGTTTTTTATTTGTATTCAATAGTAACACAATTATTCATGCTTAGAATTATTATTTAATATTTTATGGAAAATACATATTTTATTTTAGCAAAGAATTTTTGTTAGATTTTGAATCAGCGTACTTATAATATTAACAAATGTAAATGTAGATTATTTGTATACAATTTCGTTATTTTTAATCTCCAAGTTTGCGTTACTAAGATATGCTTGAGTTATTTATCACATTCAAGTCATTGACAGCTTCTTACAATGAAAATTTTATTTGAATTCGAAATTAGTGCAGTTATCTACGCTTATAATTGCACTTTTCATAAGAATGTACTTCATTTTTGAAAATGTTTTATTTTTAGTATTTGAATAAAGTAATTTACGAGAGGCATATTTCTATCATTGTTTTACACTTACGTTTTATATCATTGGGATAATAAAGAGGAAGACTTTATATGAAACATGTGAGAAAATTCGGAAAAAAGTTGAGATACCACCCATTTAATGCGATATTTGCCGAAATATATCAATGAAATGAAGTGATAGAAACAAACCTCTTCCACCTCCTAGTGAATCCAAATGAAGTCTAGCTTCTTGGATATCAGGCATGAGTTCTGGGTGTCCAGAATTGATACATTCGGCTATAACATTTTCCAGAAGTTCTGGGTCATTTTTCTTTATGGCACTGTCTAGTTTCAGGCGGAGTTTGTCCACGCTCAATTTTCCTGACAAGCAAAACGTACCAATGACAACAAATTCAATTTCATCCCCATCATCAAACAGGTAATATTAAATAGAGAATATGTATAGAAGGCACAGGAAAAAATGTTAATAATTGACGAGGCATGTGTGTTGTGCATGCTGAGTCCAATTATTGATAAATTCAAACTTCGACCAAAAGCAAGATTAAGGACGTGTAATTGATGAATAATAGTCCAAAACTTGTTGTTTGCCGATGATGAAATGAATGAATTTGCCAAAAATACAGAACTCAATGAAAATGTATTATGAATTGAAGAAATGAAATTTACATGTTCTTATATTTGATAACATACATCTGAGTAAGTAAAAAGTATATGATTATGGCTTTTATATGACTGTATTTCATGGACTAGAATCCATAAAAATATATATAAAAACGAAAATTTACTCAAAATAGCATAGCATTTAAATATTCTTTTAAACTGTAAAAATGAATATAATAACAATTTCAATTAAAAGAAAACACTCCCGCACAATTTAGATGCTCAATATATTTACGTTTTAACAACATAGTACGTGAATAGATATTTAAAGTGAGAAGTTTTACACAAACTTTATTCTGTGACTAGAAATAATGGCAAAATGAGTTAAAAGATGAAGGACAATAAATTCTTGAAAATTCTTGGACTACAGGCAAACATGCATATATCGAGTGAAGTAAATTACTCGGTAAGATGTATTGACGCGTAGAAGACACAACTTCGTTGTTAGAGAGAGAGAGTAGAATAAAAGACTAGTCGATAACCCATACACTAACCTCCACGCCCAAATCCCATTCCATCCAGCGTGTCTCTGGCCAGACCCAGATCGAGAGAAAGTTCTGGATAACCGGCTTCTTCACATTCAAGGATGGCTTTTTCCAAATCAGCCCGGTTCTTGCTTTTGATCGCTGCCTTCAGTTGGCCACGTAGAAACTCAGGTGATTTCAGTTCTGATTAACGTAAATATTAATATGAATTTAAGTTTGTTGGAGAGAAGTATATATACCAAGGTTTCTCAATTTAAGTTATTATGAAATATAACATCTTACAAAAATGTTTGCGAAAAGTTTTTAATTATAATCGGGATTTCAAAATAATCCTCGTTTTCAAAATTTGTTTTAAATAAATATATATTAAACTTACAAATATGTCCAGTTTTCAAGATTAGTAATGTAGATAATATTAACCACTGAATTATATATTTATTTGATATAAAGCAATCATATATTTTAATCGCGTATTTTTTATTTATCATAATTTCAGATTATATTCGTACATAGATATGAGAAGTATGAAATACAAAAACGTATTTCCAAAAGAATTAAGACGGATTATATATTAGAAAACAATGGTCGAACCTCCTTTGCCACCCTCTAATCTGAATAACGCATTCCTAGCCTTTTGGATGTCAACATCGAGGCCAGGAAGGCCTGCAGATACGCTTTCTTTAATGGCTGCATCCAAGACATTCTTGTCATTTGATGTGAAAGCCGCCTTCAATCGATCACGCAAACTTTCGAAGGATAGATGTCCTGATAATGGGAATTGGATGTTAGTTTGCAAAGTTGTTATAATAATATAACATTCCATACAAATCGTATATATAAATATATGAAAAATTATATAATGTGAATAGAGACATGTGTCTTAACACTAGATTTTAAAATAAGTTCATTAGTTACAATTTTAATATCTTCTTAAGATTTCCTTTAGGTTTAAAAATAAAGCGTGATGAAATTGATCACGTTAATACGACAAGATGATTTATTTGCTTAACAAAAGAAACAGTTGTTGGTAAGTAGGCTAACCTCCAAATCCGCCTCCCAAATTTTTGAGAGTTTCACGGGCCTCACAGAGATCAAACGACAATTCTGGATAATCGGCTTCTTCAGCAACTTCGATAAGTTGCTCTAATTTCTTTCGGTCTTTGTTCTTCACAGCCAACCGCAGTTGGTCACGCAATGAATCCGGTGACATGTCATCCAGAGAGATATCTAAGTAAAATGATAGTCAGTTATATTGTTTAACCGTCAATTTCATAAAAGATTGCCTTCAATATTAATTTCAAATATTCTTATGGCTACATATTTATTGTTTATATTTATCTCTATTCAAGTAGTAATTTATCTGAAAAAAATTTCGAATGGAAAAAATTATATTCTAAGTAATTCTGAATTTAATATTTCGCAATAGACCGAAAAAGAGCATTTATTTCATTTTAATAATTGATTTTTAATTCCCAATTATTTTGTTAATTTAGTCGAATTAATTATTTGGTAGTATTCTATTTGCAGTAATGATATAAAAATATCGATTTTAGTCGGTAATTCTATTATAATATAAACGAAATCATTAACGCTGTAGTTTGCACTGATAGCAATTAGGCATTCTAACAAATGCAAAAAAAAAAAAAAATTTCGTGTTCATCAGTAAAATTTATACTTTCCACTTAATGATAACTGCTAAATTATGAAATATTTCGTGTATTGATTATTAAAATAAATATTAAAATTCTAACCTGCATCTCCATGTTTCTTACGAAACAGACTGAATCGGGGGAGTTTAATGTCGAGTCGTGGAAACGAGAATGATCCTGATAACCAAAATTAATGATATTGAAATAGAGACAGTTTTAAAATATTTCCGTTGAGGCAATTGCTGAGATTTGCTTTTATTTCGTGTTTACGCATTTAACAGATGAATGATGAAATAATGTAATTTCCGTAGGTCAATTTGTAAGAAATTTTAAGTTTATATGTGTACACGTAAAATCAAAATTATCATGTATTAAAATGATAGATAACATTATTATAGAAATTATCGTTTGCAGTTAAATAGATATATTTGATGGAAAGAAAATTTGACGATTATGTCATTATCTGATATGAAATCGTGCAAATGTTATCTTCAGAATTACGCCTCGGCTAATGCAAGATATAATAGAATTTATCGCATAATACATTGGAAAATGTCGTGATTGGTTATAGGCAGGTTTTTAAAACACTAAAGAAGTAAATATGGGAAGGGACAAACCTTTTTACTTTCTTCCAAAGACTCCAGATGAAGTCTGGCCTCTTGGATATCGGGTATGAGTTCCGGGTGTCCGGAAATGACACATTCATCTATCGCTTTCTCCAAATCTTCGGGGTCATTTTTCTTTATGGCAGTTTTTAGTTTCAAGCGGAGTTTGTCTACGCTCAATTTTCCTGACAAGCAAAACGGACCAATGACAACAATAGGAAATCCATTCTCAAGTCAGATAATGAAAATGATGGGAAATCAGTTTTAGCACATTAACGAGGATGTGTAAAACAAGCAGAAAGTTAATGAACTATTGAAACTTAAAATTACACGTATGTTTTACATAAATGGATTAATGAAACTATTTGTCTTCAATCGAAACGATATCGCTGCTGGTTAGCGATGCAGAAGTTTCCACTACTAATACAATCTGTATTTCTAAAATATTGAAGACATTCAGTTTTATACTTTTCAACATTAATTATTTTATATCTTACAAAATATATATGGGAACAGATTCCGATAAATGAATGATTTCAATTTTTGAAAACAAACATATACTTTCATACATAAAGTGTAATAATTATTTAAAATTATTTTGCGATAGATATATTAAAGAGAAAACCAATAGTTAAATCTTCTGATAGTTTCTGTTCCCATGTTTAAAGATTCATTAGTTGAGGTGCGTGAAAAAAGAAATCGTTAATTTTATTTGTTTATGTTCTCCGATGGACGCACGCAATGGTGTCGTAAAGAAAAAAGGGACATCCCGCACACTAACCTCCACGCCCAAATCCCATACTTTCCAAAGTTTCTCTGGCTAAACGGAGATCAGGGGATAGTTCCAGATAACCAGATTTCTCACATTCAATGATAGCATTCTCCAATTCAGACCGGTTCCTGCTTTTGATTGCTGCCGTCAGTTGACCACGCAGGGCGTCTGGTGATTTCAGCACTGATTAAAGTAATTAGTAATTTTGCATATTCAGTATTTATAAGTAGATGTTTTCACATTTACTTTTAATATATCGAATAATTCCTCCTTTTAAATTTGTAGAATGAACAACTACACTAAATACATTAGAATATTTAGCTTTTACAACACATTATATAGAAACACAAGAAAGAACATTTCAATTAAGTCCAAGTAATAAATCAATGGCTATTAAAAGATTGCCGATAGTTGAATAGACACGTACTTGCGTATCTTAATACGATTTTATATTATTAAACAGCAAGTGTATCGAAGTTTTAAAAAGAAATTTAATTTACACGCAACTGGAAATCATATTATACGAAGTTACATGTACCACACGTTAATTATTTTCAAAATATAAATATATTATATGAGCATTTCCGAAAGTTAATAAAAACGCGATTAAATTTCAATTGAAATTTGAATATAGTTAAGAAATATAAATTCATATTAGGTTATAGATATGAGAATATCAGTCGTTAATCTAACCTCCTTTGCCGCCATCCAATTTATCTAAGGTAACTCTGGCTTCTTGAATATCGGCATCCAAGCCAGGAAGACCGAGCGACAAGCTTTGTTTTACGAATGCGCCCAAAGATTTTCTGTCCTTTGATTTGATGGCTGTCTTCAATTGCGGACGAACGATTTCGGCGGATATAGATCCTGATAATCGAAAATTGATTTCCATACAGATTTCAAAGTAAACTTAATTTGAAATACATAAATTTACATAGATAGAAATGTCAAAATTTCTCTAAAATTTACTCTTAATAACAATATTTACTTCTATTACTACTACTGTGATTAAATCTTAATGGCATTCTCTTAATTGATGGTATATTTGATGTCAATTTATTTTTAGAGGAATCAATATAACGTCTTCGATAAATACAATCGAATTATCCAGTTAAATTCTACAGGATTTATATCGTAAATATCGTTTAATGAAAATAAAGTATTCTTGTATGAATGTCTAACCTCCGTATCCGCCTCCCAATTTGTTGAGAGCTTCACGGGCCTCAATGATATCCAACGACAGTTCTGGATATTGGGCTTTCTCAGCAACCTCGATCAGATGCTCTAATTTCGGTCGGTCATTGTTCTTTATAGCTAAACGCAGTTTGTCACGAAAAGTGTCCGGTGACATATCATCAACAGAGATATCTAAGTAAAATGAGAGCAATTTTCATTACCATGAAGTCTTTCAATGTGTTAATTGAGAAAATGCATACTAAATAGAAAAATGGACTCAATGCCGTAGCTTAAAATTGATTTTCATTATGATATTTCATTTGTTCGCAATGGAGATATTATCAAATAAATATCTTTTAAATATATTCTGTTATTTTTCTTTCTTTTAATTTATAAAGATTATTGATTAAGGGATGGCACCAATAATATATCATTTTCCAATTTGGTCGAAAAGTTTTTCTTCGATGTCAATATTATTATGAATATAAAAATCTTTCGTAAGCGCGATTACGGATTCTTGTTCGATGTTTGAAAATTAGAATTCTATTCACTTTGATTAAATGTGATATATCTTATAGTTAACCATTTACAATGAAATGTTTAATTTTTCAGAGAAATATTCGATTAATTTAAGGATAATAGAAAAGCACGCCGAACCTGTATCTCCATGTTTCTTTCGGAAAAAGACCAAAAGCGAGGGACTTTCATATGGAATCCAGGAAACGAGAAGCGTCCTAATAACCAAATTTCGTAATAATTTAGAAAGAGCGTTATATTAAATATGCAACTATGCAAGATTATATTCTATTTTACATGAAAATTTCTGTAATATTTCACGGTTTGAAGATTCAAATAATAATATTACATTCATTTTGTATGACTTGTCAATACGTATTTGTATAAGTTTATACAGTTATATATATATATATATATATAAATATATATATATATATAATACATTAGATTATCGAGAATTATTAAAAGTGTAAAATATGGAGATTACATAGTCAATAATAAGGCTGATTGGATTACATTTACTTCATTTGGAAAAATGTTTTTGACATCAATAAAGTATTTAAAAGACAATTTTTGAAATTCATAATTCAGAAATATTTCAGCAATAATTTTAATAATATTCGCGACAGAGGTAGAATTATTTGGATATTATGTGCGAATTGACAGAATGTATAAGATATGGTGGATAGGACAAACCTTTGCCACTTTCTTCCAGAGAATCCAGATGAATTCTGGCCTCTTGGATGTCGGGTATGAGTTCCGGGTATCCAGAACTGACACATTTAGCTATCACTTTCTCAAGATCGTCAGGATCATTTTTCTTTATGGCATTGTCTAATTTCAGGCGGAGTTTGTCTACAGTCAATTTTCCTGACAAGCAAAACATACCAATGATAAATAAAGCCAAACTATAGCCTGCATCAGACAAGTAGTAGAATAAGTATACTGATAATAGTAGAAGGTAAATCGAACAAACTACACATTGAAGATGATGGTATGAGAAAATTGAATGAAATGTTGTTAGAATACAAGACAACGTCGAAAGACGGAAACATGATATATATTAAGGTCAATCGAAACACTATGGATTCATGGAGATCAAATAAAATGGAAATTACATGAAAAATGTCGCTCGTAAAAAATAAAGGTTTACTGACGAAAAAAAAAATCGTTTATCACTTCGATTTATCTATTTCGCTTATATCGTATTATTGATCTTTATTTCCAAAATAGGTATTATTGTAAATTTCTCTGCATAATCACTTGGATATCAAGTAATTATTAGAGATTCACAACGAAATAAATTATTTGACATGGAATAGGATGAACATTTTATATATGTCCAGCAATATATTATTAGAATTGGATTTTATTTCCATTAGAATAATGTCAGTGAATTATCGTTGAAAATTTGTAAGTTTTGATAATTTTGTTCATTTCATAATTTCGTTTTGGCAAATTGTATAATTTTCATTTGAACATTACGAGAAAATTTTCAAATGCATTATAACGTAAATATACTAGCTTCCTCCAAACAGAAATAGTTATTTCATCTTTGAATTTTATCCGACATGAAATCTTCCAGAACCGTTATATTTCGATTTTCATGTGAGGTTACACAGCAAATTTGATTGCGATATACATATATAAGTGAGAGAGAGAATGAAGAAAGATATATGTAAACTGAGAGAGAGATTTAGCATGATAGAAAAAATAGGTGATAATCGTATAACATGATAGAAACTAACCTCCACGTCCAAATCCCATTCCGTCCAGAGTGTCTCTGGCCAGAGCAAGATCGAGAGAAAGTTCCGGATAACCGGCTTCCTCACACTCAGCGATGGCTTTTTCCAGTTCAGGCCGGCTCTTGTTTCTGATTGCGGTCTTCAATTGGCCTCGAAGAATCTCTGGGGTTTTCAGCACTAATTAACGTAATTATTTCATAATTATAATCATCCAGTAGTAAAGTAAACAGATTTCAATATCACGTTTTACATAGAAATTATTCATTGCTACTTGTAAATTAGTTTCAGTAAATCTTTACAAATTCTATGTTATAGCATTCTGTTTGACAACTACGTTACTAAATAAGAAACAACAAATTGATTAGTAAAAATTTAAATTCTGACTAGTATTTAAATCCTGTAGTTGATGTATTTTAATAAAATTATCTCTTTTGAATATTGCACACATGAAATCTCTTTGAAAAATGAAAATACATTTGAATACTTTTAAATGTGTTAGTAAAATTAATGTTAATATATTATCAATGTATGTATATAAATGTGTCGTCTAACCTCCTTTTCCGCCCTCCAATTTAAATAAGGCTTCCTGGCTTGTTGAATGTCGGCACCGAGACCAGGGAAACCGGCCGATACGCTTTCTTTAATGCTTGCATCCAACATCTTCTTGTCTTTTTGATTGAAACGCAGCCTTCAGGCGTTCACGTAAACTTTCGAACGATAGACTTCCTGATAATCAAAAATCGAATATATTCTTCGTAATAATTGCTAATATTGTTAAGATACGAAAGTAAAATTTGTTTATATTTTTAAGAGATAATATTAAGGATTAATTGAAGGATTTATAAATTGAATAATTACCGTCAGGAATTTACTCTTGACAGCTTTAACATGACGGATATGTAGGTTTTATATTTTAGAAATTAATAGGTCAAATTTTATTAATATCGTTACATTGAATTTAACATTTAACTATCGAAATAGAATCACAAGATATTTTGTGTTTGGCTAACCTCCAAATCCGCCTCCCAAATTTTTGAGAGTTTCACGGGCCTCACAGAGATCAAACGACAATTCTGGATAATCGGCTTCTTCAGCAACTTCGATAAGTTGCTCTAATTTCTTTCGGTCTTTGTTCTTCACAGCCAACCGCAGTTGGTCACGCAATGAATCCGGTGACATGTCATCCAGAGAGATATCTAAGTAAAAATACAAATTGTTCTCATTGCCTGAAAACTTTCTCATTTCCTTTGGTAGTTCATTTCATGCGTAGAAATATGCCCTGATGCTTATTTTTGCTTAGTTTTCTCAGTTTTTCAAGATAATTCATCTAAATTATCTGAATTTTAATTCAAATACACTTTTTCAAGTGAAAAGAATGAAATCGTCTCGTCCAGTATATGCACACAGACTCGGAATATTTTAAACTTACATTGTATTTCATCTATTTCTTATCATTTATTAGATGCCATTACAGATAAGACCTGCTTACGCACACTAATCGCCTCTGTTTTTAATAAAATGTATATCAGAATAATATAAATTTCTATGATGATTTAAAATATAATTCTCACCATGACAATACATCAGAGTTGTTATAATTTAGTATTGCTTTGCAAAAATGAAGTGTGAAATAGTGTTGTATTTTCATGCGGCGATTTTTAAAAATTCATGTTATTCCTTTTATGTAATTGTAAATATTCTGGATATTTGTCTATTAAAATAAAAACAAAACTTTTGAATTTTTTTCATGAGAAGTGGGTAAAAAAATTCGAACCTGCATCTCCATGTTTCTTTTGGAACAGACTGAAGCTAGGCATTTTCACATTGAATCGAGGAAGTGATAGAAATCCTGATAACCAAAATGAACGAAATGTGGTATTTAGATTATTATTGTACAAATTCGTTATTTTTAATATCAAAATTTGAGTAAGGAACATTATATTCAGTATTGTATTAATTTAGCAGAATTTGCAAAAGTTGTTTTATATCTTATTACGATATTAATTCGGATTCAATGCAACACAGTTATCTGCACACAAAATTATTTAATTTAGTACATTAATGAATTATTTTATTTTAGAAAAAATACTAATTATTTATACTTCGAAATTAAGTTTTTAAGCATTGTTTTCTTAATACAAAAGATAAAATATTAAAGAGTAAACATCAATGCGAATAGAGAGGGGACGCCTTTCTATAAAAATGCAATGAAATATTGACAAAAAAGTTGAAACAACAATTACGCGCAGTATTTGTCTACATAACGAAATGAAGAGATAGAAACAAACCTCTTCCACCTTCATCTAATGACTCCAAATGAAGTCTAGCTTCTTGAATATCAGGCATAAGATCCGGGTGACCGGCACTGACACATTCAGATATCACATTTTCCAAAAGTTCTGGATCATTTTGCTTTATAGCACTGCTTAGTTTCAGGCGGAGTTTGTCTGCGCTCAACTCTCCTGAGAAGCAAAATATATCAATGACAACCTCATCAAATTTGTACCAGTCATCTGACAAGTAGTATGAAATAGAGAATACTTATAGAAGGCAAACGACAAAAAAAGTAATTGACGTGGAAATTGCGCTGTGCAGATTGAATCCAATGATCGATAAATCAAATCATCGAGCAAAATCGAAAGTGAGGACGTGAAACCTGTAAGCATTCGTCGAAAGTTTATTGATTGGCCATAAGACCATTAAGGTGTTTGCTCGAAATTTCCGAAACCAATGAAAATGTATTATGAACAAAAGAAAAACAATTTTAAATTTCTTTAGTTTTGTTGCTTTAGAGTGAGGTGATAATTTTGAATTTACATGATAAAATATTAACTTGAAATATTTTTAGCATAATAGCCAGATATCTTTATAAAAATGGAAAACATCAAGGTTCCATCATTAAGACTGTAAAATCCGAAACCGTTACGAATATTAATTTATGAGAAAATTATGAAATATCAATGATTGAAATAGTGAATATTGAAATGGCTAAATGATGCATCCAAATATGGTTGAAGTAATATTAGTTCTATTATTTTTAAATTAACTTGTTGAATATATATATATATATATATATATATATGTGTGTGTGTGTGTGTGTGTGTGTGTGTGTGTGTGTGTGTGTGTGTGTGTGTGTGTGTGTGTGTGTATAAGAGACACAGATAGAGAGAGGGGGAGAGAGAAATATTAGATTGGGAGAGTAGTGAAAAATAGATCGATATCTCATGCACTAACCTCCGCGCCCAAATCCCATTCCATCCAAGGTGTCTCTGGCCAGACCCAAATCGAGAGAAAGTTCCGGATAACCGGCTTCCTCACATTCTAAGATCGCCTTTTCCAAATCAGCTCTGTTCTTGCTTTTGATTGCTGCTATCAGTTGACCACGTAGAAACTCTGGTGATTTCAGCTCTGATTAACGTAATTATTAATATAAATTTAAAATAGAGCGAAACACTTTGTATGTTATTTAAAGTATGTTATTAGGGAAGGTTAGTCTTACAGAATATTGTGAAAGAATATTTTAAATATAATAGACAGTCAAAGTACTCATTTTTAAATTTATATATTATTGAATTTAACCATATATCCAGACATATTTTCTCAGGACAAGAAATTCCTTCCTAAACATATTCATGCATATAAATATGATTATAATGAAATTCTATACTGTCAATATATATTTATTGTGTGTATTGAACATATTGGATATGCTTACGTAGATTTCTTATTACTAAAGTATTGAAGATAATGATCATAGATTCGTCATAAGGACGATAAAACAGGTCTATAACTTATAAAACAATCAATTTCGCGTTTATATGACGAAAATAATATCGAACCTCCTTTGCCGCCTTCCAGTTGAAATAAGACTTCTCTAGCTTGTTGAACATCGACGTTGAGGCCAGGTAAGCCGGCCGATACACTTTCTTTAATGGTTGCATCTAGAACCTTCTTGTCTTTTGATTTAAATGCCGCCTTCAGTCGCTCACGCAGGTTTTCAAAAGATAGACTTCCTGATAATCAAAATTGGATTGGATGCAAACTGTTTAGAACATGTATAATAAAATTAACTATATTTAACACTTAATTCTAATTCCTCAAGGATTCTTGAGAATTAAATCATACTGGAGTTTAAAATATTTTCTGGTCGTTATTAAAACGTAATTTTCATTAACAAATTTTCTCTTACATTTAAATAGTAAAAAAGAAATATTATGCATTCAGTTTAGCAATCTTTAAATTATATTTTCATATTTGTCGAAATAAATGATTGTTCATAATTTTGCTAACCTCCAAATCCGCCTCCCAATTTGTTGAGAGCTTCACGGGCATCACAGAGATCAAACGACAGTTCTGGATATTTGGCTTCCTCAGCAATCTCAATAAGTTGCTCTAATTTCTTTTGGTCTTTGTTCTTTATAGCTAACCGCAGTTGATCCCGCAGACCCTCCGGTGATAAATCGTCCAGAGAAATATCTAATTAAAAATATAATGAGTGCTTTTCACCACAACTATTTCCTATTTGTTATTGTTTATCGTTTCCTTCAGTGAAAACAACATCATCTTTTCTTCCTTTTATTTTTGTCATTCATTTATAATAGTCCATCAAAATTTTCAGAATTTTAATCAAAACACACTTACAAATCTTTTGATTGAGGTCGAATATTTACTTGAATATATGCGCAATCAGATTAATTTACTTCAGATTATTATGTTTTATAATTTATTACATATAATATTTCAAAGATATCCCACTTATAAGTTCTCAGTGTTTTAAATAAATTTTTCCGTAGCTGTATAAACCAGGATACTCAAAATTAAAATATAAATAAATAATTATAATTTATCATTGACTTGCGTTCATGAAAGTTACTGCAAGGTAGTTTTTCCCTTCATGCTCTGTTTAATTAATGAAGATATTTGCATATATTATAAGGATAAAAGCTGTTGAATATTTAATAAAACAATTTTCAGGATAAATATTAATGAAAATCGACAAACACTTTAACATAATAAACAAATATGTGAATTGCATATTCATCGTATATTATTCTATTAATAACAATATCTATTTTAATATTCTTAATCAGAAATTGTTTAATATCTTCGCACCTGCGTCTCCATGTTTCTTACGGAACAAGCTGAAGCTAGGCATTTTCACATTGAAACGAGGAAGTGACAAAGATCCTGATAAACAAAATGAATAATATTTAATATTTAAAGCAGACCTTATAATATTTGTTTAAATTTTAGTAAATTATAATGTTGAAGTTTGTATAAGTCATATATGTTTTAAGGCATTTATATATTCTGTAATTTTCACTTACAGATTACGATGATAATTTTATTTGAATTCAAAATTACTACAATTATCTATGCGTCAATCAGTTTTACATTAATATAAGAAAATATTACAAATTTTCAAATGTTTTATTTTAAGTATGTGAATAAAAAGAGGATTATTTTAATCATTGCTTTTAACTTATAAAAATATTATATAATTTTGATTCATTCAGAAAAAAAAACTGATGCTGAATTGCCATAAAACCAGTAAAAGAATATAACACAAAAGTCGAAGTACTCTGCATTTTATGCTGTATATGACCAAATATCTCATTAAAAACATTGAAGTGATAGAAACAAACCTCTTCCACCTTCTAGTGAATCCAGATGAAGTCTAGCTTCTTGGATATCAGGCATGAGTTCTGGGTGTCCTGAATTAACACATTCCGCTATCACATTCTCCAGTAGTTCGGGGTCATTTTTCTTTATCGCATTGTCTAGTTTCAGGCGGAGTTTGTCTACACTCAATTTTCCTGACAAGTAAAATGTATCGATAATAACAATAGTAACTCTACAGTCAGCATCCGTCTATGACAACAGTAACTCTATTCCCACCGACAAGCAGGTAACGAGAGATTTCGAATATTTTTAGAGCGCAAACCAGACACATATTATTAACTGAATAAGAAAGTGAATTGTGCCGGTAGGATCCAGTGACACATATATCCTATATGCGATGATATGATATTAATGTCACGAAATCGATAAGCATTAATCGGAATGTTATCGATTCCTGATGGGACAAATAATATACTGACAAGTTCTTTTCGAAACCAATAAATCTGATTACATTTCCTTTATTCTGTTTTGAGTAAGCTGATGATTTTTAATTTATATGGAAACCTTTTTCTATATTTGAAGCATAAAAATCATATGCAAACTCTGAAATGTCAAAGTTATCTAAACGTTTTGTATATTTTAAGCATTAATGTTTTCCATTTCCCATTTAATTGTCTACAAACAAGGGAAATATATGGACAAATTTTTAACTTTATCAGATATAATTGTGGTTATTTTTTAAATATTTGAATTTTAGGGATTACTCTGTGATTAGGATAACAAAACATCTAAAATATGACAAAATAATATAAAATGTGATCGTAAATATGTATTTAGTTTCTCCGATTTTTATAGGCGGACATAAATATTTTCAACGAAAAGCATTTCTCTCTAGAATTAATTGAAGCGTATTGTTCTTTCTCACAGTTGATGACAGAGAGAGAAAGAGAGAGAAAGAGGTAGAGAGAGAAAGCGACAAAGACAGAAACAGAATAAAAGAGGAAGTGATAACCTATAAACTAACCTCCACGCCCAAATCCCATTCCATCCAGCGTGTCTCTGGCCAGACCCAGATCGAGAGAAAGTTCCGGATAACCGGCTTCCTCACATTCAAGGATGGCTTTTTCCAAATCAGCCCGGTTCTTGCTTTTGATCGCTGCCTTCAGTTGGTCACGTAGAAACTCAGGTGATTTCAGTTCTGATTAACGTAAGTATTAATATTATTTAAAGATAGTTGTAGAGAAAATTATGTAGAACATACTTTCAAAATTACGTCATTTTGGAATGTATCCTGTTATATTATTAGATTATGATATGGCACTTACTTATATTGTTAGATTATGATATGGCACTTACATATAAAATATTTTTATTTTACATATTGAACTGATTAATCGTGGTTATTTTTAAATAACGTTTGAAGATAAGGATCATGAATTATATGCCAGCAGTATGATTAATCGGAGATTTCATTTCTCGTATATACTTAAAAGAATATGATCGAACCTCCTTTGCCGCCCTCCAATTTGAATAAAGCATTCCTAGCGTTTTGGATGTCAACATCGAGGCCAGGAAGGCCGGCAGATACGCTTTCTTTAATGGTTGCATCCAGGACCTTCTTGTCTTTTGATGTGAATGCCGCCTTCAGTCGTTCATGGAAGTTTTCGAGGGATAGACTTCCTGATAATTGAAATTTTATGTTAGTTTGCATATTATAAGTTCTTATAATTAAAGTGTATTATATACAATTCTTATCATAAATATATTTTTAAAAATTATTTAAGGGTCGAAGACACATGTTGCTTCACACTAGATTCTTTATTTCAGTGTAAAATTTGGAAGACGTTTTTAATTAGGAAGATTTCTTTTATATTTAAAAAATAATGCATGATATTCACTTAATGTTATCAATTTAATATCAGCTGATTTATCTGGTTAATATCAAAAATGTTTATTTGTAAGTAGGCTAACCTCCAAATCCGCCTCCCATTTCCTGAAGAGCACCACGGGCCTCACAGAGTTCAAATGACAATTCTGGATATTGAGCTGCCTCAGCAATCTCGATAAATTGCTCTAATTTCTTTCGGTCTTTGTTCTTCACAGCCAACCGCAGTTGGTCACGCAATGAATCCGGTGACATGTCATCCAGAGAGATATCTAATTAAAAATACAATGGTTGCTATTCACATCACAATTTTCCCTTTTACTTGAAAAGATCGTTTCCTTCTCGAAAGATACTGTGGTTTTTATTTTTTTATTTTTTTTTCAATTTAATACTTCATCCAAATTATCTTAATTTTATTCGAAATACGCATTTATAAATCAGTGGAAGAGGGCGAATTCAGAAGTGTTTAAAAACACATTGTAAACTATCCATTATAATTGATCTTTTATAGTCTTTGATGAAGTTACGATTTTCACACGTTTCTTTAATTTCATGATTATATTTACATATTTCAGCTTCAGGAAAAACACTGGATTTTTTAAAATAAAGCAATTTTTAGGAAAAATATAAGTAGTAAATAACGCGATTCTAAGCATTTAACAACTACGAAAAAAGGTACCTTTAAAGATACAGTATGTTTTCTACAAATAATAAATATTCTAATATTTTTAATCAGAAAATATGTAAGGTTTTCGAACCTGCATCTCCATGTTTCTTACGGAACAGACTGAAGCTAGGCATTTTCACATTGAATCGAGGAAGTGACAGGGATCCTAATAACCAAAAGGAATGATATTCAACAAGTGTAAAATTTAGATTCTTTGAGTACAATTCGTTATTTTTAATGGTGAAGTTAGAATAAGTTATATTATGTTTGGTATCTGATTTATTTAGTAGAAAGTCGTTTATATATTATTACGGTAAGATATTAATTAGCATTCAAAAGTAACACATTTACCTGCACTAATAATTATTATTTAATTTAGTACATTAATAAATATTTTATTTTAGATAAACGATATATTTTCATACGCTGAATCAAAGTTTTTTTGGGTTTTTTTTACGATAGATACCTGTACAATATTTTATAACGCACATGGTAAAAATTGAGAGAAACTTCACATACATACGAAACGAGAGAAACAAATTTTCTGTAAAACATTTGAAGAAATATGAGCACCAATTTTGAATGCTGTCAGTTTCATACTGTATTTGTCTAAAGGTGTCGGGAAAATTGAAGATATAGAGACAAACCTCTTCCACCTTCTGCCAGCGACTCCAAATGAAGTCTTCCCTCTTGGATATCAGGCATGAGTTCTGGATGTCCAGCACTGACACATTCGGCTATCACATTTTCCAGAAGCTCAGGATCATTTTTCTTTACGGCACTGTCTAGTTTCAGGCGGAGTTTGTCTACGCTCAATTTTCCTGACAATTAAATTGTACTAATGACAACATCAACTCTAATTCAACCATCAAACTATTATCCGCAAAATGTGAATATTTGTAGAATGCAAACGAGACAAATGTTAGTAATTGATGAGGAAATTGAATTAGGTGGAATTTATCCAATGGATGATGTATTAAAAATACGACGAAAATGACGACGGGAAATTGATCAACATTAGTTGAATGTCGATGAGACACATAATTGATTGAATAAAAATTTCAAAATTAGTCAAAAAAAAAAAAAAGGAAAAACAGACAATTCTAAATATCTTAAATATCTAATGTTAATATTTTAAACAGAAAAGCAAGATAAATTCGATGTTAATTTCGCATTTATGTTATTATATATTAAAAAAAAAGAAATTAGTTTTGAAATGAAATATTGCTGAACGAAATATTCGGCCGAACGCAACTAGTTACATTATAATTCTCTGTCCAAGTACACTCGTGTTTAGTTGTCTTTTACTTCGAACTTAACGCTTACACCTTGATTAAAAATAATAACCATAGCAAAACAATTTCAAAGTTCATAGACAATAGAGTATGTAATTTCCTTCGATAGATACAGGAGAGCACAAATATTTTGACCGATAAAAATTTCTCGATATAATTACTTGATTAGCAGAAGCAAAGTTTCTTTGTTAGTGGTGATGAGATAGAAAACAGAATAAATAAGGAATCAATATCCCATAGACTAACCTCCACGCCCAAATCCCATTCCGTCCAGAGCGTCTCTGGCCAGACCCAGATCGAGAGAAAGTTCCGGATAACCGGCTTCCTCGCATTCAAGGATGGCCTTTTCCAAATCAGCTCGGTTCTTGCTTTTGATTGCTGCCTTCAGTTGGCCACGTAGAAACTCAGGTGATTTCAGTTCTGATTAACGTAATTATAAATTTGAGATGGTTGTAGAGAAAATTATATATTTAATTCTTTACAAATAAACTTATTTAATTTTTATAGTTATAAATTGTAAAGATCATGTAATTATTAAAAATATATTGATAAAGAACTAAGTTTATCTAATAGTATATATATATATATTAAAATAAATTGCAGTTTAATCTTGTACGCATGTATATATATATCATGATATCACATTTATATATAGAACTTACATTCTATTTCATTTTTACACTGTACAGATAATATGCACTAATCCTTGATGCTTATTAATCAATAATGAAGATAATTGTCGTGATGTATTTAGAAGAAATATAGAACGTTTGAATGTGTTATAAAAATGTCAATTTTGTGGTCATATTACGAAAGTGCGGTCGAACCTCCTTTGCCGCCGTCCAATTTGAATAACGCATTCCTAGCGTTTTGGATGTCAACATCAAGGCCAGGAATGCCAGCAGACACGCTTTCTTTAATGGTTGCATCCAGCACTTTCTTGTCCTTTGATTTGAATGCTGCCTTCAGTCGTTCACGGAAGTTTTCGAAGGATAGACTTCCTGATAATTGAAATATTACTGGATTTATTTTCTTCAAAATATTTATAATAACAGTATATTGTATTTAATTCGCTGTTTAAAGCTATATTATTACTCAAGAACTCTAAACAAATACATCACTTGGAGTGGAGTTTGAAATATTTTTTTTCATTGTGATTACAAAGTTTTTCGATTAAGGAGTTTGTCAAGAAATTAAATATTAATATTTATTAAGCACGATATTTGAATAATTCCTATTCTTAACAGATACAAACGGTTATTGTAATCATGCTAACCTCCAAATCCGCCACCCAAATTTTTTAGGGCTTCACGAGCTTCACGGAGATCAAATGACAGTTCTGGATACTGGGCTGCTTCGGCAATCTCAATAAGTTTCTCTAATTTCTTTCGGTCTTTGTTCTTCACAGCCAACCGCATTTGATCCCGGAGACTCTCCGGGGACATATCCAGAGATACATCTAAGCAAAAATATATTGAATGTTTTACGCGTAACAAATTGGCTTTTTACAGTTTCAAAAATTTTTTATTGATCAAATACACCAACATTTAGCTTAAATTATTTTTTCCTCAATCTTTGATATTTTCATCTCAATTATCGGATTATCACTGAAAACATTCAGTTAAAACAAATGAAAAGGATTTTAAACATTACTTGAATATTTGAGAAAGTTAAATAAAAACACTTTAAATGAACTTATCATTTAATATTTAGAATTTATTAAATACTTTTATAGTGAAGGGATTTGATACAAAGTAGTCTATTCTTTTTTAATTTCAAGAACACAATAATATATTTTCTTGTAAAAAACGTAACGATATATTAAAAATTGCAAAATATATCACTTATTTGTATTAATAATTTGTTAGAGAAATGTAGGTTTTCAACAAGATTATTTTTTTTAAATTCCCTCTGTTAAAAGATCTAAATTTTATTTAAATTATATTTTAACGAAAATTATAAAGCAAAAATATGTCAAAAATATTTTGTTTTTTATTACATGAAAATATTTTAATTAAAAAATTTATAAAATTTTGAAAATTGAATACTTGTGCACACACATATATATATATATATATATGTGTGTGTGTGTGTGTGTGTGTGTGTGTGTGTGTGTGTGTGTGTGTGTGTGTTTTTTTTTAATCTATATCCGAGTAAAAGTTTCGAACCTGTATCTCCATGTTTCTGATGGAAGAGACTGAATCTAGGGAGTTTCATATGGAGCCGAGGTAACGAGAAAGATCCTGAGAACCAAAATGAATTATATTAAATAATGCAGTCTTAAGGTCATTTATGTATGAAATCATATTTAATATCACATTTGACTTATTTTATATTAAGTTATTTCTTTGAACTATTCAGATTTTCGGAACACATCCTTATGTTTCATTACGGTTATGTCAAATAAAGCTATTAATTGTAACGTCGATAACAGCAAGATTAATCATTTCATCAGTAATGAAAATGTACGAAAATATATTACATCTGGAGAAGTTTTGTATTTTGATTTGGAATTGAAATATTCAAGAGAAATATCCATAAAACTGTTTAGTATTCAGGATAAAAATTAATATAAATATATCTCATAAAACAATATAGACGAGGTAGAAACAAACCTCTGTCAGTTTCATCCAGAGAATCCAAATAAAGCCTAGCCTCTTGGATATCGGGTATAAGTTCAGGGTGTCCGGCACTGACACATTCGGCTATTACTTTCTCTAGAAGCTCTGGGTCATTTTTCTTTATGGCACTGTCTAATTTCAGACGGAGCTGTTCAGCGCTCAATTTTCCTGGCAATCAAAACGTACCAATAAAAATAGCGTCAAATTAATTTCCATCATCAGACACCCTTTCTCAAGGAATGGATATTTGTAGATGTCAAACAAAAACAAATATCCAATGATGTTAGTAGTTGATAAAGAAACTCGTGCATGTTAAATACAATAGTTGTTGAATTTAAAATTCGACGAAAATTGAAATTATCGTGAAATTGATAAACATTAGTCAAATGATCGATTGACATAAAGAAAAAATTGGCAATACATGAATCAAAATATTCATTAATAAAAAGCAATTTGCCTTTCCTTTCTTTTGGTTAGAGATCAATATTTTCTTTTATATATTAACGGATTTTTCATGTTTATAGTTTCTGTATTAAAGATAAGATATAAGTGAAAACTCAGCATTTAGAAAATATTCTTCCAATTTATATTTACACGGAAGAAAAGCATAAATACTGTTGGCATCTTCCAACGAAGGAATTTTTTGAAAATTTTATGCTACACTTAAACATACATGAAAAGATTGATCATGGGTTATATAATATTTAATATTTACTCTGTGATTACAAAGATAAAAAAAAGGTTATCAAAATGACTGAAAAGATTATGAGCGCTAAAGTGTTCAGAAAATATTTAAAACAAAATGAATTTTCTGGCGTACATATAGAAAACTTATCTCTATCAGATGTAATAAGTGAAAACTTAAAAAGAAAAAAAGAATATCCCATACACTAACCTCCACGCCCAAATCCCATTCCATCCAGAGTGTCTCTGGCTAGACCCAGATCGAGAGAAAGTTCTGGATAACCGGCTTCCTCACATTCAAGTATAGCTTTTTCTAAATCAGCTCGGTTCTTGCTTTTGATTGCTGCCCTCAGTTGGCGACGGAGAAACTCTGGCGATTTCAGTTCTGATTAACGTAATTATTAATATAAATTCAGGATTATTTGAGAGAAAAGGATTTCACTTTTTCAAATTAGGTTAATTCGATATAAGTAATTTAACTGCAACAATTAAACTATTTTAAATTTATATTTGAGATTGATATTGTATACAGTTCTTAAAATGTTTATAATATGTTTTAATAAATTCCAGCTTAAACCTTATATATATATATATATATATATATATATATATATATATATATATATATAAAAATATATATATATATAAATATATATATATATATATATAAATAAATATATATATATATATATATATGCATATATATATATATATATATATATATATATATATATATATATATATATACATACATATATATATATATATACATATATATATACATATATATATATATACATACATACATATATATATACATACATATATATATATACATACATACATGTATATATATACATACATGTATATATATATATATATATACATATATATATATATATACACACATATATATATATACATATACACACATATATATATATATATATATATATATATATACATACATATATACATACATACATATATACACAGGTACATATATACACAGGTACGTATATATATATATATATATATATATATATATATATATAGTTTTAAGGTGTGCTATATTTATGGGATTGAGTGCTCAATATCAGAGAGAAAGCGTATGTAAATATAAATGTAAAAGTGAACATTGAATTCAACACTCAGAGGCGACAGGCTGTTCATGCTAGACGGCCTGACGATTGCGTCTTGCATGAAACAGCCTCTGGTTGTTGACTTCATTGTTCACTTATATATATATTATTATTATTATTATTATTATTAAATATAATGATATGGCAATTACGTATAAAATATTTTTCTTTTATATATTGAGCAGAATAATTGTGGTTATTTTTTAATAACGTTTGAAGATAATTGATTATGAAATATTTATAAAAAAAATTATATGTCAGCAGTATGATTAATCGGAGATTTCATTTCTCGTTTATATTTTTAAAAAATATGATCGAACCTCCTTTGCCGCCCTCCAATTTGAATAACGCATTCCTAGCGTTTTGGATGTCAACATCGAGGCCAGGAAGGCCGGCAGATACGCTTTCTTTAATGGTTGCATCCAGGACCTTCTTGTCTTTTGATGTGAATGCCCCCTTCAGTCGTTCACGCAGGCTTTCGAGGGATAGACTTCCTGATAATTGGAATTTGGTATTAATTTGCTAAGTTCTTATAATAACAGTGTATTCTATAGAATTCTTTTTTATACTTATATGAACAATTACTTAATGTATATAGAAACTTGTCCTTTAACACTAAACTTTAAAATTAATTCATTGTTATATTTATAAAATCTTCTTAAGAATATTTCCTTTCGGCTTAAAAAGTAAGCGTGATATTCAATGAATTTTATCAGGTCAGAAGATGATTTATTTGCTTAACAATGGAAACATTTGTTTGTAAGTAGGCTAACCTCCAAATCCGCCTCCCATTTCCTGAAGAGCACCACGGGCCTCACAGAGATCAAATGACAATTCTGGATATTGGGCTGCTTCTGCAACCTCGATAAGCTTCTCTAATTTCTTTCGGTCTTTGTTCTTCACAGCCAACCGTAGTTGGTCACGCAATGAATCCGGTGACATATCATCCAGAGAGATATCTAATTAAAATATATAGAGAGTGTTTTCTCGTCATTCTGTTGATATTTTGGAAATGTTTCCTTCAACTTAGACAACCTACTTTTTACTTAATAAACAATAAATATTGGGTTGGAAACGAAGTTACCGTACAATTTTATACATACTTTTATTAAAAAGTTGTGCGGAAACCTCTTTCCAACCTAATAATTTATATCTATTTAATTTGATATATATTTGTGATTTAAACTTATGAAATATATTTACATTATATAAATTTCATATAATTTATTTTGTACTCAACAATATAATCTATTCTTCTTTCTCTTCCATTGTTATTGATGAGCTGTTAATTTTTTTTCATTAACTGGATATTTAAATTATTGAGGATATTTATATTTTAAATACAGCAAATAGTTGTATTTTTATTAAATTAATTTTCAGTAAAAAACATTTATGTTCTTTTATTATACGAGAAGAAATGTCTAAATGTAAGAATTCAGAAAATTTGTTTATTTGCGATTATAAATATTAAAATATTTTTAAGGCGCCAAAAACTTTGAAAAAGAGCCGAACCTGCATCTCCATGTTTCTTGCGGAACAGACTGAAGCTAGGCATTTTCACATTGAATCGAGGTAATGACAGAGATCCTGGTAACCAAAATTAATAATATTTAAGGAAAGCTGTATTAAGGTGATTTGAATTTTAACTGGTAACAATGAATGTTATATTTTGATTATGTTATATTATTGTATTTTTTAAGCATTCTTAACATTTTGCAGGAAATATCTTTATATCTCATTACTGTTATATTAATATATATTAAAGATAACGTATTTGTCCATTATTAATATTACCGTTTACATCACAGGAATGAAATGTTTTATAATTTACCAATTTCCATGCTTAAAATTATTTGTAATAGAAATATTTATATTGTTCGTATCGTTAATTGTAATAATATTTATGATATTGTTCACATCATTATGAAAATCGTATAGAAATATTTATATAATCTTAAAATGCCAACATAAAATAGAATCTATAAAATAGGTTAAGAAATGAGTAAAAAGAATTTAAAGTGCAATTCTAAAACGAAAGTTCAGTCAGCAGAAGAATGTATATTGATTCTATAAATTATAAAGCAAAAGAATTAGAAGATATATGCAAGTATCTATGCAAAAACGAAAGGAATTATATAATTGTAAATCGAAGTATGTCAAATAATTAACGGAATATAAGTGATCGGAACAAACCTTTGCCACTTTGTTTATCTCTCAGAGATTCCAGACGAAGTCTGGCCTCTTTGATATTGGGCATAAGTTCCGGATATCCGGAACTGACACATTCGGCTATCACTTTCTCCAGAAGGTCTGGATCGTTTTTCTTTAAGGCACCGTCTAATTTCAAGCGGAGTTTGTCAGCGCTCAAATTTCCTGACAAGCAAAACGTATTAATGAGGACAAAATCGTCTCTATTCCAACTATCAGACGGAAAATATTAAAGAGACAGTGACAATGTGTAGAAGGCAATCCATACAAAAGTTAATAAATAATAATGATAATTGAAATGAGTCGTGCAATTCGATTCATGTATTAGAAAAATGCAAAATACGACTATTATCGAAATTGAAATTAGTTAGTAAAATTTCTATCGATCAGCAATACTAAAATGAGAAAAGTTTTGTAAAATATCCATGAGTTCATTAATGAAGATAATTAATGATTATTGCTTATTCACTTTCAATTGTGTTTTAGCAATCATTTTATCGGATAATTTAATAGTATGCCTATGTTGAGTTTCGCGTATTTCATATATAAATGGCGAAATGATAAAATTAATATGAGGTTAGGAAAGAAAAGAAGAAAAAGTTAAATGCATGAAATTAATAAAAGAATGAAAATGTCAAAACCTTTTTGTAAAAATACGATTATTAATAGAAAGTATAAAATTATTGCAATTTTCATTATTGTATATTTTCCAGTATGTACGTCTTTAAATTGTATGTACAAGATATTCTTTTACTATATTTAATTATAAACATCTAAAAAATACAAAGATAATTATTTTCATGAACGAACGGAAGAACATTCTCGTAAACCTTCAGGTCAACAGAAGCTACTTCGTTGACGTAAGTTGACAAAAAAATACAAACTTATTAGTTGACATTCAGTACATGAAAATGTACGAGCTAATATTTTTGAAGCAACTTTTAAGACAAGGTATTACGAACAACTCGGGACACTGGTTCATACTATACACAGAGTAACGAAGAGTCACAG